>JAPQVY010000089.1:40989417-41336917 GCA_028535165.1 Quercus tomentella
AAAAAAGTACTAAATAATAAAACCCTAAATAAAAGTTGATTTGGTCTGAAATTAGCAGATCCAAAATAGGAAAATAGCTAAAAAACGTTCTAAATAATAAAAGCCTAAAACTAAGGTAGATTTGTTCTGAAATTAGAAGCTCTAGAATAGGAAAAATGTCTATTAACTGATATGGAGGCTGAAAGTCAATCAGCCATTGATCCACGCCATAAATCACGGCCAATCAAGCTAGATCAGTCCTCAATAGCTTGGATTAAATTTATTACTCCTTCATCTTCCTTTGGGCCAAGCTTGGAATGTCCTGCGTTAGAATCAGCTCAAATCTCTTGAATCAGCCCATTAAGTGCTTCTTTGATCTTCTTGGATCTTGCTCTAGTAATAGCCCCAACTGGAACATGCAATGGATCCTTGAATGCTTGTTGATTCTCATCAAGTACAAAGATAGAAGTCAGCAAACAAAAGGAGTCCATTATTGAAATGCTGAACGAGAGATTCCAAGAAGAAAGATGTGAAGAGGATTGGAGAATTTCCATAAAAGAAGCTTTGATCAAAGAAGAAGATATGGCAAAATTGAAGGCGTTGAAAGACTACGCCTTGGTAAAAGAAGAATTGTACCACAAAATGCTGGGAGGAATCCTATCGAGATGTATGGGGCAAGAGGAGGCCCAAAGAAAGCTAAGGGAAGTACATGACAGAACTTGCGAGTTCTACAAAGAGGTCAGCCTTTACCGTAGACTTCAAAGGACAAGTTTATGTTGGCCAAGCATGGGCAAGGATGCGGACCAAGACCAGACCCAATGCGAGGCCTATCAGCTTGCAGCAGACAGAAAGGAAAGCTATGTTGTCTTCATCGGCGAGGATTGGAGGAACCCATTTGTGTAATACCTAGCAGAAGGCATCCTGCCGTAGAAACATAATGAAAGATACAAGCTTAAGAGGTTGGCAACACGTTACTTTTTGCATGACGGAGTCCTTTTTAAAAAAGGGTATAATGGAGATCCATTACAATATTTAGGTCCCGAAGAAGTAAAGGAAATGATAAAGGAGGTACACGCAGGAGAATGTAGGGAGCACCAAGGGAAGAAAAAGTTATCCAAATGCCTGCTACAAATGGGTTATTATTGGCCTACCATGAAGAAGGACATAGCAG
Source organism: Quercus tomentella (assembly GCA_028535165.1). Taxonomy (NCBI): domain Eukaryota; kingdom Viridiplantae; phylum Streptophyta; class Magnoliopsida; order Fagales; family Fagaceae; genus Quercus; species Quercus tomentella. The sequence goes on from JAPQVY010000089.1 coordinate 40,990,568, forward strand.
AATTTGTGAAGAAATGCCACAGTTGCCAAGTACAAGCCAACCTGATTCACACTCACCCACAGAATTTACATAGTGTGGTCACCCCATGGCCCTTCTACACTTAGGGGCTTGATTTAATGGGACTAATTAATCCATCATCACATGGGTACATATGGATCCTAGTGGCTATGGAGTATTTTACCAAGTGGGCCGAAGCAATACCACTCCATAAAGCCACGGGAGGGGCAATGGCAAATTTTGTCAAGGAAAACATAATTGTTAGGTTTGAAGTACCCCATAGGATCATCAGTGACAATGGCACGCCCTTTGTCAACAACGATGTGAGAAAGATGCTAGAGTTTTACTAGATCAAACACCATCGGTCATCGCCCTATTACCCTCAAGGGAATAGGCAGGCAGAGGCGACAAACAAGACACTCATAAAGGTCATCAGCAAAATGAGCTAGGAGTATACTAGGGGATGGGCGACACACCTGTCAGACGCCCTTTGGGATTACCGAAACTCACCAAAGTCAGCCACAGGGTTTTCACCCTTCTTTTTAGTCTATGGAATAGAGGTGATGAGCCCAGTAGAAGTAATGACTCCCCCTTTGAGAGTCATGCAAATGCAGAAGAAAGAAAAGGAGAAAGAAGTTTTTGCAGCAGAAATGAGTGAAGACCTAGAAGGGTTGGATGAGAAAAGGGAAGAGGCTCAAGAACCCAGCCACAGATACAGACAAAGAATGACTGAAGCTTATGGTAGGATGACTATAGAAAGAGTGTTATCAGCAACTTGTGCTAAAGGCAGCGGACCATGTTCGGCAAGGTATGATAGGACCATCTAAATTCTCACCAAAATAGGAAGGGACCCTTTGTGATAAGAGAGGCACATGCAAGTGGGTATTATCGTTTGGCCTAGATGGATGGCAAAAATCTAATGGACCCCATCCATGGCAAGTGGTTAAAATGATATTATGCTTATAAAAAAAAAAAATAAAAAAATAAAAAAAAGATCACGTAGTTATCCCTTTTGTTTAGTTAGTTCCATGTTTTTTTTTTCCTTTCCTCCAAGTGACTATGTCACAAGGCAATATTATAGCATGCTTTTATTTAGAATGTAATGAAAAACTATGAAGTATTAGAAAGCATATTAAATCATAGTCATAGTGATAGCAAAAGCAGTAGCAAGTGTAGTATCGTAGCTTACAAACCCAAACTATTGCAGTCATGTCAAACTTGCCAAACAAGTACTGTAGAAAATATAAAGTGTACTAGATAGGGAAATAAGGGAAAGGAAACAAAAGGGAAACTACATAATCTTAACGAAGTCCAGAAATCAGAGCCTGATCTCCAAAACGACTGGATCCAGCAACACTAGAAAGAAGGCGCTCACGACGTCCCTCCAAGTCTGCACCTCCTTCTTTAAAGCCTCAATGCGTGTATCAATGGCATCCACAGCAGGCTGAACCGTCTTCATGAAGAAGGCTCGGGCGATCTCACGCAAGTGGTCTAACATGAACTCTATAGCAAAGCCCACCTGATCAACTCCTGGACCGCAACCCTCCACTGCAAGATCCTTTCAGCGGAAACAGTGTCAACAAAGTTGTGCTCAATATCGCTCATCACACATCCCAACAACTTCAAGAAATGCTCCCTCACAGAACGGCCGAAAAGAAACCCCTGCATGAAGTTTTCGAGGCTGCTATAGACTGCCTCCAAATGGGAAAGCACTCCTCAGGAACCCGGAAGCTGTGGAAATCAACATAAGGAGACCCAGCATCCCAGAAGTCTGCAGGATCAAGATCATTAACCTCGGGCTGGTCAAAGCGAGTGAAAAAGGCTGCAGCCTTGCTCACAGGGTCTGGAGCCATGGCAAAACTGCTACCCACCTCAAACTAAGAAGGTGCAGTAAGAATCAGACCTGAAAGAAGATATGGAATGCAGTATAAGGAATCCATGAAATGAAGAGAACAAATTTATAATGAAGATAAGGATGAAGATGGAAGAAAGAAGACATACTAGGACCCGTAGGAATGGGGGTTATGGGTGTGGAAACAGGTGCTATAGGTGTGGCAGAAACAGGTGCTGTAGGTTTGGCAAATACATGTGTTGTAGGTGTGGCAGAAACAAGAGCTACAAGTGCGGCAGGAATGGGGGTTGTAGGCATCGAGATGTCTGCTACAGTCTCAGACTCCTCAGGAATATTTGTGATTAGAGGAATGAACACGCAGAATAAATAAATAGTGCACCAGAAAGTTATGCAGATATATATATGAAGAAAAAGAGAAGAAATCGCAACGATAAAGGATGGGAGAGAAAGCCTAAAAAGTGTAAGGGATACATACCCATAGCCTCGGTCTCGTGCTCATTACTGTCCTCCTCGTTGGAATCAGAGAGCCTCTTCTTTATGGTAGGCTCATCATCAGAATCCTCAAGAATCTCCTTAGATCCCTCATCAAATAACAGATCTGCATTGAGCCCACGAGTGGCAAAACTAGGAATGGATGAGGGAGTAACCACTAGAGAAGAGCCATCCTTCATAGCCTGAGATAAAACCGCAAAAGGATCACTAGTCGAGATAATAAGAGGTGTAGCAAGGGAGGCAATCTCAGTCTGGGAAGCAGTCAGAGGAGTAACTCCCTTCTGGGGAGTAGGAGTCTCGATAGGAATGAAAGCAGGCTCACTGACCCCCTTTGTCTAGGCACCCTCCTCTATAGGTCTAGGCTCGGTGGAAGGGATAAGGGTCTCAACAGGACCCCCTGTGCAGCAGTAATAGCAGCAGAAGCCATGGTCTCAGCCACCACATTGGCCCCATCGAAGAAACCCTCCATGGGTGTGCCCATGGCAGCAGAAACCTCCTCAACCGTGGGGTGATAGATGGAGATGGGCTCGGGCTCAGCTTGAAGAACGCAAAATAAAAGAGAAAGGAATGCATGATAAGTGGAGATGCGTACATATATATACAAAAAGAAAAGGAGAGAGAGAAACGGGGCACATGATGACACATGGCAACGAGAACATGTGCAAAAGGCAAAAAAGAAAGACATACCTCCACCTATCAAATGATATGGGGCCAGTAGCAGAAGTATCCTCATTATGCTTAGACTGCCAAAAAAAAAAGAGACAAAAGGAAGGAAATAAGTAAACATGTATATGGGATTAGCCACAGAAAAGCCCTATAAATAAGAAAAAATAAAGAGGAAGTAAAATTAGAGATAACATACTCTTCTCTCAAAGGTGGCAGACAAAGGAGGGGGAGATGTCTTCCTCTTGCTGCCTCGGGTCCTGCTAGAAGAAGGAGCATCAGCAGATGGCTGTGGAGTAGCAGGCCTAGACTTGCCTGTAATAGGGCGCCTGCTAGAACGGGTATGAGCAGAAGGAGAAGGATAACTCTCCAAGACTATACTACCTATAGAAGGAAGGCCGCCCTTAAAAAGGACAATGTCTGAACAAGTCTCGGAGGAGTCATCACCTTTCTTGGCAGACCTAGGCTTAGCAGACCGAGACTCGAAGCCCTTCTTCGCGGGAATGGGTAGGTTCATCACCAGCATGCCAGAACTACCCTTTCTCCTCCGCATCCTACTTAAATATAACAAACCGATTATGCTTCCTAGCATAGCCACCACAGACTTGGTGGGAAGAAGAAATCGATGATTGGCAGAAATGACTGCATTAAGGCCATCAGGAGGAATAAGAGAAAACCCACGGCTGCCCAACAACTCCTGCTCAAATGAGATCATCACGGCCTGCCAATACCCATGCATGGCAGCAATACAAATACCTTCCCTCTGCGAACTTGGAATGGTGACTGCTGTAAAACGCCTACTCCAAAACTCAAAGGCACTGTGTCGCAGGAATGGTTGAACAAAAGTGGGAGACTCCATAATAGCAGAAAAATCATCAAGAATATCCTGATCCAACCTAAACTGCCTCTTCACTCTAACAGCAAAATAATGTACAAACCGAATCCCCTCATCGGCCAAATAAGGCAACCACCCAACATTGTTGGCTACCAAGTAAGTAATACCCCTCTCATCAAAACTAGTCAATGGGGTGGTGGTCCTAGCAGTATCAACAAAAGGACCCATGATAGAATCAACAAATGTATAACCTGTACCCAAATTCCTATATGCTCTTCAACAAAAACCAACTCCCTTGTCAAAGAACTCCACAGTAGGATGTCCAAACAGCTTCAATCTAACCCAACGGAAAGCCAACAGAAAATCAGATGCAAATCGCCCACAAAAATCAGTAATAACCGTTGAACATGAAGGATACCTCTCCTTGGCAAAACAAACCGGCCTACACTTTGCCAAATGCCTAGCATAACACTCCCACAATAAATGCTGCAAAATAGTACTATGGGCAAAAGTAGTAACTATATGGTAGGAACCCACCTGCTTCTCATCACTTTGCAAAATGTCTAACTGCACATACAAATGACCCAAAAACATGGGGGCCAACTGCAAACTCACCCCAGCAGATATCTTGATAGCTAATTGAAAATACAAAGGCTTCACAACATAATGAGGATGAGAGCCAAAGATGAACTTACAGAGCCAGAATGTGATGAAGGCTGCACAACGAGCAGCAGTAGAAGCCTTAGAAAAAGCCCCAACCCAATATGACAACTTTACATTGCCACTCATCCCCTTCCTCAACTTGGCCTCCATGGCCTCCTCCACCGCAGAGAGCTCTAATGCAGCAGGGTCAACATCACTAAAAATGGGCAAAAGCAATTGGTTTGCCACATCTTCCAAGGTCACGGTGATCTCACCACAAGAAAGAAAGAAGGTGTGAGTAGCAGTGCACCACTGGCGGACCAAATGGCGGAGATTGAACAAGTCCCTATAGTTGGACAAGCAATGCAATGAAACAATGTCCTTCAACACACCGGCCCGCTGTAACATAACCATGAAACCCTTGTTAGACAACTTGGTATCTACCCATTCTTTCCAACCCAAAGCGGTACCCGACCCAAATTTGAAGAGAATGGGAACGACAAGTGAAGTACCTTGGCGGATAATAAGATTAGGAATCGAAGAAGCCAACGAAGCCCAAGATATCTCCGTCGTGATGGCAAAGGGAAAGCCATACATGACTCGGCAGCAGAGGCAAGTACTCGCCGGGCATTTTTGGGAAATGGGAGTGGATATCGTACCAAGGATCGATGAAAGGAGTGCACTCGCTATCCAGGTCGAAGCGTCCTTCCTCCTCATTGCAAGGCTCCAATTCAAAGTGAAGAGCCTCTTCGCCTACGTCTATTGTGGCAGGATCATCGAAGGCGATCTCTTTTCCCTTATGGCAAGAAGAACCTTAGCCTTTTGCCAGCGTCATGGTGGAATGATTTATCGGAGTAAGTGGGTGGAAGTGTTTGAGGGACTTCACACAGCGAAGAAAGGGAAAGGGAAAGAGTGTTTTATGTCAGTAACGTGAAAGGAATCTCTTTAAGTACTAATGTCATTAACGTTGACACGAAGGGATGTAATGGGTCACCCATCGGATAAGGCATGGAATTAATGAAGCGGAGGTTGTGTTTCAGAATAATTGCTAAATTGGGAAATTCGAAGAGACAACACTGTTCACGGCAAGAAAAAATAAATAAATAAAGTGGGGCCCATTGTTCGAAAAAACCTGCGAAGAAAAAGAAAAGAAGAAGAAAAGACAGAGAAGAAGACGAGTCCTTTTTTTGTTCGCATATGAACCGTAGAAGCACTTCATATGCTCAGGGGGATGAATGTTAATGCCCACTTTGGCAAAGAGGCCCAATAGCAGGAAAAAGCCGAACAATATGGGAGGAAAAGAGTTGGTAAATTAAGAAGAAAACCGTTAAGTCCGAATGGCAAGAATAATGGATCATAAGCCTAGAAAATAGCAAATGGGCCTCAAAGAAAGAAAGCGGGCCTAAAGGAGCCCCGAGAAAAGAAGTAGTAAACCCATGGGCATTATATGAAATAGAAAGCAAGCAAGAATGGGCCAAAGAGGCCCAAAGTAATGAATTAAGTGAGTAAGGAGACGATGGAAAGCCCATGAACCACAAAAGTAAAGGATATGGTAATTTGGGCCGAGGAAGCCGAAGAGACTTAGCAAAGGCCCATAGGAGTAAAGAATTGGAATGGGCCGAGGATGCCCAAAAGGATGAGATGGGCAAAGGAAGCCCGGAAGCAATGGAATGGGTTAAGGAAACACAAAATAGAATGAATACTAGCCCAATGGTAATATTGGGCCACTGGAATTAAGCAAAGGGAAAGCATACAATAGGCCCAAAAGAGGCCTAGCAAGCACGGGTCAAACAATAGCATAGCAAGAATGACAGAATAGCATGGCAGAAGTGCTAGCAGACCTGCAAAAGAGGCAAAGAATGGATTAGAGAAGGAAAAGCTCACAATCAAGCAAGGCCCAGCCTAGGAAGGAAGTAAGACATAAAGAACGAAGGCTCAGAGACCCATTCACCCCACAAGAAGTCAAGAACGAGTAGCAGAATGTACAGACAAGCCCTCAGGTCATGACAAGTGCATGAGCAGTAGACAAGCCATGGACACACATGGAAGTGGAGCACGCACAAATCTCAGGCACCACCAACTTGTACCCAGCCAATACAGGAGTGGTGGGCCATAGGCCAGAGGTAAGAGAGGGTGTGGTCTGGCGGTGGGGAGAAGGGAAAGCCTATTCTGGAGTTCTCGCTCAAACTCTTTTGGGGGAAATGTCATGCTGGGATGACATACCACCCAAAAGAGGGAAATGTGAGTTAGAATCACTAGGTGCATGCCATGAAGGATAGTGAGAGAATGAAGGATAGTGAGAGATAATGCACATCCTTATCTGGATGGGAATGCCACAGTGGACAAGAAAACAAAATAAGGCTCTTTGTTTGGTTATAGGATGTGGCACAGCCAGAACAGGTAAGTGATGGTGGCTGGGTAGTTGACAGACCAGTGGGTGGTCTAGAAGGACACCCACACCCAAACAAAAGCGGTTAAGGGGTAAAATAGTAAAAACCCTTCACGACAGGTAGTATAACAGGGCCCTCTACCATGCACAAGGAAAAGGAACAACAACGAAGCAACAGGAGAGAAAAGAAAGAGTGAACATAACAACCCCACAAGGGAACAGGAAAAAGAAAGAAAATAGAGTAGAAAACTCAAATAGAAAAAAGAAAGAAAAACAAAGAGTAAGCAAGAGCGTGATAACAGGCATGTACCAATAAGCTAATCCCTTCTCTCCCTCTAAAAGCCTACCCTCTAGTAAGAATTAAGGAATTTGAGCATAAGTCATTTAGGCCCAATCTCTCAAAGTGTGTAATTTCCATGGCAGGATCTCCCTATGAGGTTACCCACATTGAAGAAGTTGTTCCCTTCTTGGACTTAACTCTGTAAGACAACCAAGCGTGGCAGACTGACCATTCTTTCTTTCATTTTATGGATTAAGCATTGGTGTTATTTCCCTTTTTTATCATTATCATCTTGTTTATACTGCATTTACATCGTTGTACTACTCTTTCTTTTATTTCATTTAATATTCCTTGCTTTTCTAGCTGACAGTAAGCATATTTCCTTTTATTGTTCTTATATTATATCTACCTGCCGTAACTCTTTTGTAACAGTTTCCTCTACCGTGGGCATGTCACTAAAGTTTTAGCAAAGTGACCTCAGTTTGCACACAAGCCGGTTTGGGGTGTGTTGTAGCCAAACCAACCCTGGCTCTCCTACCAAGAACCTTTGGGCCATAGTGTGGCAAGAGGCAGCCTAGCCCGCAGTTGCAAAAAGGCCCACCACAAATAATAATGATAAAAATAAGGCGTAAATGCACTTTTAGTCCCTACATTTTAGCTTTTTTCCATTTTGGTCCTTACATTTTCATTTTACCACTTTTAGCCCCTAAACCAATTAACGAGTGAAATTTAAGTCCTTACCATCACCCAACTAACTGAAAAAGCTGACATGGCTAACGACACTATTAAAATAATAATTAAAAAATCTATTTTGGCATTAAAAATGCCACATCAGCATCTAAATTAAAAAATTAATTTATTAATTTTAACTAAATAAAAAAAAATTAGGCGTAAATGCATCTAATTTTTTTTTATAAAATTAATCAATCAAATTTAACAAATTAAAAAAGAAAACAACAAAATTAAAATTCAATACATAAATTTAGATCTAGGCTCATCTTCAACAAGAACACAATGAACACAAACCCAGATTTAAATATAAGAATCACACACCCAAATTTTCTAGGATTTTCTTGCTCTTTCTTGTCAACCAAACACAAAAAAGTAAACACAAACCCAAACTCCAACAAGAATTCAGTTTCAAAGAGAAGCTTCCAGATCTGTTCGATCAAATAACAATCACTTGCAACTTTTTCGAATTTCTAAGCTTTGACTAGCTCAGTGACATGCTTCAACATCTGTTACGCCATGTGGATCCACGACTCGAGGATTTGAAGCGTGTTGTACATCGTCTTTGATCGTATGGACTCCTTTTCAAGTAGTGAAGCTTGCTTGGCTTGCAAATGGCAATGTATTCTAGGTTTAGCTCTCCCAAGTGTAGAGTGTATGGGCACGTCCTCATCTCGCACTTGATGGAATACAATATCTTCTCAGCGATGTCTTCGGACCTTGTAGTGGTGATGGCAGATCGTACCATGGCAAGCAACCCCTCATTCATTTAGGCTGTGCTTGCTGTTCTATTGTTGCTAGATTTGCAAAGAAATTTTGGGAATATTTTGTTGAGGTTTTGGGTTTGATTTTTTGGGTTATTTGATGAGTTTATAGAGATATTTTTAGAGATTCGTCTAGGATTTTTTTTCTGGTTTTTTCAGTGAGTTTTTTTTTTTTTTTTTTTTTGGTGGCTTTTCTATAGATTTTTCATGAGTATTTGGCCGGGAATTTAAGTTTTTTTCTATGGAGAGGGTAGAGACGTGAGAGGGGAAATCTTAAGGACCTAGAGTTTTTGTTTTTGTTTTTTTTTTCCCCCTTTTTTAGTGGAGTTATTGGGGATGTTTTTGCTAGTTTTGGTGGTGTTTGGTTGGATGTTTTTGCTAGTAATTTGTGTTTGGTTCTAAGTATAAGAAAATGCAAGAAAAGTTTCTTGTCGGTAAATTTATTTTTTTCTGGGTTTGTGTTATTGTGATTGAATTTTCTAAGTTTGCATTCTTTCTTGTTCATGTTTAAGATGAAACTAGATCTGAATTCATGCGTATTTTGGGTTCTAATTTTGTTTTTTGTTTTTTGTTTTTTTTCATTTTTCATTTTGTTTAAATTGATAAATTAATTTTAAAAAATCAAAGGTTGTGTGGATGCTGATGTGTCTTTTTTAATTACTATTTTATGCTGACGTAGCATTTTTAAATATTATTTTATTGGTCATGTCAGCATTTAGTGTACCAACAGTAAACTTTGTTTGCCATGTCAGTTTTTTCAATTAGTTGGGTGATGGTAAGGACTTAAATGTCACACGTTAATTGGTTTAGGGACTAAAAGTAGTAAAATGAAAATGTAAGGACCAAAATGGAAAAAAGCCAAAATGTAGGGACTATAAGTGCATTCACACTATGATAATGAGAAAATTTGTATAAAGGAATTTAAATACATGGAAAGGCTATTATAAAAATAGACCCAAAGTTGAAGAGACACAAAATGAAGGATTTTCAAAACCTAACTCAAACGTTGTTCTAGAACCTTATCTATTCTTTTTAAACCTAGACGTCAGAAGAAGAAGAAAAAAAATGCAAGAAGTAAATAAGAGATTGAACAAAAACATACAAGTGCATTTTAATTGTGAATCAACCTCATTACACAAATCCACTCCCCACTCCAATGTATTTTTCAAATAATTAACATTGCTTTTCAAAACACTACTGGATCTATTGTTTCAAGAATTACAAGCAAACACTATTGCCACATCTGTCTCTAATTATCTATTCTAGGCATGTAATCTTCATAAAATCCACTGGCAACTACAAGAGCTATCAAAGTTTTTCGATGCTTTGATAGCATTTCACTTGTCAGTCTTGACCTAAGCATCCTCCTTCTAGAATCTCATCTCTTCTTTTATCTTTTATCTTTTATCTTTTTCAAATTTTTATGAACCTGCACGTTATCAATTTTAAGTTAGATTTAGCAAGTGATTTCAAGTAAAAAGAACATTCGCACAAAATCACAACTTAACTCAACCACTGGCTACAATTTTTTTTTAGATTTAATTGAATGTTAGGAGGATTTTCTTCTTAGTAATACCATGCTGTACAATTTTGTAAGCAAAATTCACACAAATATACACACACACTTACCAACCAAGTTGCAAAAATCAGTAAAACCCAATCAAACACGTTTGGTTAAAATATTTCTTCAAACATTTTGAAGGGATTAGGGAATTGAAGAATGTTATCGACAAAAAAATAGAGTTCATAAGTATTAAAAAAACCAAAGAAAATAATAATCAACCATTAAACCAAAAAATAAAAAACTGAGTTCATAAGAAATGGCATTGGTTTAATTTTTTGGGTTCTAAAGTCATCAACATTAAATAGAAAATACAAAAGCATATTTCATCAAAATTGTGATAGAACATACTTTTGGGTATGAGGTTTTATGATAAACATAGTCAAACAATGATTTGAAATCTGCCAACACATTATCTGCATCTTCTACAATAAAAGAAAAGGAAGTCCACATGAAGCATGCTTAAAATAATTGTAAATATGAAGCTCAAACCCCACATACAATATTCTACCCAAAACCTGACATTTATCAAAATTCATCATCTACCACTATAAATTGATGCAAGAAGGTCACTTCTAAAAATAAATGGTTGTTAAACATCATAACATAATGAAAATGATAAATATAAGAGTCTATAGAATAACACATAGGAATGTAATGAAGACAACAATTTGAACAATAAATCAAATTTTGAAGTAAATTTGCATATGGTTTATCATATTTGTGGTTTTCTTACTAAGTCTTAGTGATACCCATTGAGAAGCTTCAAACAAGGCCAAAAAAATTAAAAATTAAAAAAAAATCCTTTTACAAACCTTTTCTTTTAAAGATATATAGATAAATAGATCATATAGTATCAATTGATATGTGGTAAATTATGATGAAATAAGCTTCAAGGCCCCAATATTTATAATTCACTTAAGTGTGCATTTGGCTCCAAATTAAAAAGCCAGCTTATTTTACTATTCAACTTATTTTTACTACTATTTATGGGGTCTACTGTACTTTTTGATATTATTCATGGGTCCCACTGTACTATTTCAGTTAACTTTTACCTTTATCTACAATACTTTTAGCAAAAAGTTTTCAATTTCAACAAAATAGGCGGATACCAAACAAACCCTAAGTTAGAAAGTAAATTCCCAAACTCATAATCTATTTATTCTAAAGATAACCACACAAAAATAGAAGTAAACGCCAATAGTTCTATATAAACAAAATTAAAACTTAAAGAAATAAAAATTGAAAGAAGAAGAAGAAATATTAGAAGAATTTCTTACCCCAAAATTCTCAGCCGCAAGTTCATGTTGTCTTTCCCACTATGCCTCTTGCTTTTGCACATCCTTTATAAAACTCACTCTAACTTGAAACACCTAAGCAATCCCAACCAAAATGAAAATATCACCCATTGAAAAGCCATAAAAGATTCAAACTTTACACATATACATAGAGAGAGATCATGGAATCATTTTAAGTACATACCATCAATGAAGCTACAAATAATTACACATAAAAGACCCCATAGGCTGGTAATTATTTGTAGCTTCATTGATGGTATGTACTTAAAATGATTTCAAGATGCTTCATTAATGGCATGTACTTAAATGATTTCAAGCAATTGCTTCAAATATTTTTTATGTTCTTTCTTATAGAAATAGCTATTAATACATTATTGCATTGTCTCTATTTAATTGAACATAACTGTATTTTTTTATAAAAAAAAAAAAAAAATCCATAGAGAGTGGCTTGGCTGAGCCTAATAGCACAGCTTGGAATAATTGTGTATTACTTTCAACCCAACATTTGGTGTTTTTGAAATTGATTGTATGTCTTACTTAAGATGTATCCAAAGAGTTTATGAAATTTGGTTTTAATTATTTATAGAGATAGTTGAAACTGAAATAAACAGGCATTTCATTTGATTCCTTTCAAATAGACACCCTTTCAAACTACTATTATTTGCATGTACTTAAGATGTATCTAAAGGAAATCAGATTCATCTAACATAAATATATGTTACTGCAAATGATCTCCTCAACAATTTCCAAGAAGCCTGCCTAATCAAAATTGGGGGCCATCAAGAGTATATAAGCAGAGAGACTTAGACTATTTGTCAGCTGTTTTGTTTTGAAGTTTTGAATATTGAGTTTATGAGTTGCTTCTTATGAGATAGTAGCATAGTGCCTCATGTGTTGACGTGGCATATTATTTCCTAGCAGCAAATGCATGGTCTTGCTAATGCTATCATGAGATTGTTTACACATTTATATATTCATTTTATTAATAAATTTTTATCGTTTATCCTAAAAATGAGAATGAATGAGAGAATTTTAAATATTAAGTAAACAACTTCTTCATATGGTCTGAGTTCTAAAAGAATGCTAGGCCTAGGAGTTGCAAAATGCACTGAACAATTTTTTTTTTTCTTTTTTTTTCAAATAATGCAGTAGCCAGGTATTCATACTGATATTTTCAATGGTTAGTTCATTACTCTCTCTTTTTTTTCTTTTCTTTTCTTTTTTTGAAAAGTTATGTTACTATCATTAGGTATATGTTGTGTAATGAAATTTATTCATCTAACAAAGAAAAATAAAATAGAAAAGAATGATTTAAGAAACAGTCAAGAGGCAACATCTCAGTTAATACAAAAGGAAAAAAGTTGATTTTTTTTAGGGAAAATTTTGAATTTAGTATTGTTTATTAGGTGTTTTAAGTATTTGTTGTGTAATGAAATCTACATCTAACAGTGAGAGAGACTCATTAAGCTTGAAGTTCACAATATGCCTCCATAAAACATGTGTAAGATGCTCAAGAGAAGAGATACAGAACTGCCACTGTCAGTCAATAAGGACTATCATGGTTTGTGAGGGCTAGCCAATTATGGTTAAAAGATCAAACATGCATGAATTTTGTGCTCTATTAGGATTTGAGCCTGAGATGGTCATTTAGTAGAACCATCATTTACATATTTATGGTATCTAAACAGTGTCAACCCAAACCAAGTATCTTACACAATAGAAATGAGTTTTGCTAGGGACTGAGACTGACCCATGTTTTACAACATATATGCACCTACCACACACAGGTGCACACGCATGCAGACACACATATGCATCTGATTATACTCTCGTGGCAAAAGGGGTGATGCTTACCATAGAGATTCAGTTCTTTGATATTGGCATGAAAAAATAAATAAATAAATAAATAATCCAAACGAAAATAGAGGATTTTCATAAAATAAACATAAAAAAATTTACCAAGCTATTTTTATTTATTCTGACTTCACTCAGACATTTTGTTGAACACATCAGGTGATGCTATGATAGGGTTGGCCTATCTTCACAAATCTTTTGTCTCAATGAATCTTATGCTAAGAAGCATGGGTGCGGATTCGGATTCGGATTCGGATTCGGGTTTGGGTGCAAGTGCGGGTGCAGTGCGGCGACTTAGCAATTTTTGAAAAAGTAGGGTGCGGGTGCAGCAAGATACATTTATTAATAAATTATTAAAAATATTTTTATTTTTATTTTCTATATATACCTAAACATATTTTTTTTCATATAATGGTAAACATATACCAATTTAAGAGCAATAGTATAGATAATAAAGTCTTTATAAATCCATATCATAATTTAATATATTAATTTTTTTTTAAGAAATAAAATATGTTAATCCTTAACTAAATATATTAGCCCTCATAATAATAATAATAATAATAATAATATACTACCTACTACCATCTAAAACAAAAAACAAAAAATAAATAAAAATAATAGAAAAGTAAAAAACGGAAACCCATTAAAATCTTTAAAAAAAAAAAATTGAAAAACAAAAGTTATCAGCCACGTGGTTGGCGTGTGGGGAAACAATAAAACCCACTAGGCACTACTTTTTCAACCCTTCACTTCACTCAGTATTAAGTACTGTCCAGGTCACGTGGGGCACAAAAACTAAGAAATTAAAAAGAGAGAAAACAAAGAAGATTAACAGGCATAAAAAGAAAACATTCCAGGAGTGTTTGGTAATGTTGTTCTAATAACGTTGTTTATATTTTTTTGAAATATGTGTAGGTAAAAAAATATGTGAAAATACGTGCAATATTGTTTAAACATTGAAAAACATTGTTTAAAATCCCTTACCAAACACCTCCTTAGGCTCAGAAGCTTTGTAGAACCCAAAGACAAAGAAGATGATGAAATGCAGAAGAAAGAGACAATGAAAAGGGTGGTTTAATACCAGCCCAGTATGATTTTTCTAGCTGAAACAGATGATATCATCCTGTTCGGGTCTTGTTTCGGCCCGTTTTGGCCCAAATCAGCCTGGTTCGGCACAAGTCAGCACTGAATCAGCGTGAATCCACAAACGAGAAAAAAACAAAACAAAAACAAAAAGACAACGCAGCACGGACGCGTGATCAGCGGTGTCGACCACCGCACGCCGCGTTGGTGCGTGTCGGGTGCGGGTGCGATGGCCTTGGAGCCGCACCCGTGCTTCATAGGTCTTATGTAAAGGTAACGACCCAAGGAAAAGTACTAACCACATCTACGCTATACCTCAAAAAGACTAGTTACAATTGAGGCTCCTTATAGTTATTAATAAAGCTCAGATTTACCCAGTAAATACCCGATGTGGGACTCATCACACACCTACACACATCACACAATCAACCAAATTGGGGTATCACAATCTTCCCCACTTAAATCTCTAATGTCCTCATTAGAGCATCCCCATCAACTCAGGTAAAGTCTTCTAAAATAGAAAAAGTTACAAGTTTTACACATTTTGAGCAAAAAACACCCAGATCAGTGGGTGTAAAGATGTGTAAAAATGTGTATATATTTTCATGAGCTACAGTAACCGTGTATATTTACACGGTTACTATAGCATGTGTATTTATTATTTTATTAATTTCCGTTCGCACCAATTTTTCTCTCTCTTCTCTGTGCACAACGACCTCAGCTCCTCATCTTCTTTTCCTCAGATGCACACAAACACATTTACACAGATAAATCAACACAGAAACACACCCACACACAAACAAACTCACACAGACAAACCAACAGAGAGATAGATCGGTGCTTGTGGAGTTTGGTTCGGGGATCGGCCGGTGAAGAAGTGATTTGGGTCGTGGAGCTTGGTTCGTGGATCAGTCAGTGAAGAAAGGATATGGGTCGCCGGAGCTTGGTTCGTGGATCGGCCGGTGAAGAAAGGATCTGGGTCGTGGACCTTGGTTCGTGGATCGGTCGGTGAAGAAAGGATCTGGGTCGCCGGAGCTTGGTTCGTGGATCGGCCGGTGAAGAAAGGATCTGGGTCGTGGAGCTTGGTTCGTGGATCGGTCGGTGAAGAAAGGATTTGGATCGGCCGATGAAGAAAGGATTTGGATCGGCCGATGAAGAAAGGACCCGGTGAAGAAGTGATCTGGGTTGGTAGTTTTTGAGAGAGAGAGAGAGAGAGAGAGAGAGAGATGTTCTGTTCAGGAAAAATGAGTAAAGAGAGGGAGAGAGAGCGCGCGTATGTAGGTAAGGTTAGTTGAGAGAAATAATAAAAAAATTGAGAAGAATGAATATTTTATTGAAATATCTTGTAAAATAGATAAACTGATGTGGGTGTTTTATAAAAGTGATAGTGTAAAATAGAAAAAGTAGGTTTTTTCGTGTAAAATAGACAGAAAATTTAAAAGAACTGATGTGGATACTTTTAGGGCCCATTTTGTAGGGTAATGTCTCTGAACTCACACGGGATTACTGGGCCGGCTCTGATACCATATGTAACGACCCAAGGAAAAGCACTAGCCACATCTACGCTATACCTCAAAAGAACTAATCACAATTGAGGCTCCTTATAGTTGTTAATAAAGCCCAAATCTACCCAATAAATACCTGATGTGGGATCCATCACACGCCCACACACATCACACAATCAATCAAATTGGGGTATTACAGCAATTGATGATATAAACTATACAATATTTTTAAATCACAAATCACAACACATATAGGAACATAAAAATCCAATGTGTCCAATAATTTGAATTATCTAAACCCTCCACATCTAAACCCATCAATCTACGAATTCAATTATAATTCACCCATGATCCAATTCTATGCATCACGTATGAAAATAATAATAATAGCAAAGTAATGTAATGTAAATCCAGAACCAATAACCAAAAACTAAAGAAACCATAGCCCCTAAAGCAAACACAATTTTTTTTTTTTTTTTTTGGAAAACTCCTTTTAAGGCCAGTGAACAAAAGGCCAACCAACCATTCAGCCTTAGCAATCCAAAACACCAAAAGTAGATGCAAAATTAAAGGATAGTTCGGTAAAAATACATGTCTAACTTGCACTAAAACATTGTCTACAAAATAAAAACACTCTCCCACTAACCCACTTTTTTTTTTTTACTCACTAACCCATTTCTTCCAAGCAATTATATGTTTATTATTTACAAAACAGGACCACTATCCTAATGGTTTTTAAATTACTTTATCCATTTATATAAAAATTAAAAAAAAAACAAAAAAAAAAAACAGCTGACTTATTGCAAAAAAAACACATCTGCCCTTATTCCCCTTATTAAAGACTCTATTGCCGTTTCCTCTAGCCTCTTGAGATCAACTCCAAATGAAATTTCCATTTGAAATCTCCAACCTTTTTGTTTTTCCTTCCAACCTTCGCCTCCCACTTCAGTTTTATAGATTTTGTTCAGTTTTTATGGTTTTATTACATCCACATTTTTATGGTGTCAAAATGGCCATTGAATTGCGTGATGATCCCTTTTCAAAAATTGTATATATGTTATAAAATGAAAATTGTCCGTGAAGGTTTTAATAAGGAAATTTTCATATCATGTGCTCAATTTTTTTTAAATGTTTGCATAATATTTTGTCTTAATTTTAGGTTTTACATGTTTCCTTCCAAGTTATGGCCAAAAGTTCAAGATGAACAATTAGAAGTCACTTTTCCAACCGTCAATAAAAGTTTTAATAAGGAAATTTTCAAATCATGTGCTCAATTTTTCTAATTGTTTGCATAATATTTTGTCTTAATTTTGCAGGTTTTACATGTTTCCTTCCAAGTTATGGTGAAAAGTTCAGAATGAACAATTGGAAGTCACTTTTCTAACCAAATAACGTACACTAAAAGGCTCTTGCATCTCAAAATGGCCACTGAAGGCGCATAATTCTCTTGCTTGATGATTTTATCTTAACAACAAGGTGATAAATTAAACTATGATATGTTTTGATCGTAAAAATTGGATCTTGGTGTGTGCCCGAATTATTGGGGTTAGCTTTTTGTTTAGCTGCCGAGAAAGTTAAGGCAAAACATAAACTGTTCCCAACATGAAATATAATACTTTATTTTTCTTCTGGCAATTACTACATGTAGTAGAATATGGTGAAATGCACTTTTTCTTATAAAATTTGTAGCAAGTGGTGTTTGCTTGGCCTTCTAAGTATTTGTATGATGTTTTCTATCAATTTTGGTTACAATTTTGTTTACATAACTTTCTATCGATGAATTAATAGAGAAATTGAAAAATGAATTGAAGCTTAAGCAAGGGTTTGACCCAAAAGTAATTTTTTGTTCAACTTTTCTGTTTTCCTATATTTAATAAAATTGAGGATTAGTAGCCTCATAATCGTTATACAATTGGAGGATAGCTCATATTCTTTAAATTTGTTTTCCTACAATCTATTTGATTGTTAAATTGGTATCGATCGTGCTTTATGAAAAATTGAAAATCTAGATACAATGAATGTATTCATTTTAAAGTGGAAGTTGAATTCAATCTTGAATGTATTCAATTTTTTAGTTGTTTTCAAGGCAAAAAATTTTGTGTAGCTCCAACTAAAAAATTGTGGTAAGTTTTAATTTCAAGTGAAATTTGATCTAATATTAATGTCAAAAATGTATTCTACCATGTCACTTCCTTTTTTTCTTTTTTAGAAACAAACACAAACACAAAGGATAGGAAAATGGGTTGTATGGTGTCTTTTCTCATTTGACTCTTCTATTTTTTTGGAAAAAAAGTTAATAATTTACATCCATTATAATTTGAGATTACTACATTTTCCAATTAAAAAAAAAAAACATGGGGGTGTGATGAGTAAATTATTTCATCCAAAACGCAAAACACTCATCACACCTTTAAGTATTTCTATGATTGAAAAATGTAGTAATTTTAAATTATAATGAATATAAATTATAAACCTTTATAAAAAATAAATAAATAAATAAAAGAGTCTCTAAGCACCCATTCATTACCATACACGCAAGCACACTATCAAAAAAGTACACTACCAAAATAAAAAAAAATGTAAGGGCAAAAGGGGAAAACTATAAAAAAATATGTAAGCATATGAGCACGCGCTCATATATTGATTAGCATACACACAAGTACACTATCAAAATAAAAAAAAGTAAGGGCAAAAGGGGAAAACTGTAAAATATGTAGGGGCATATTCGGCCGAGGAAAAAGAAGAAGAAAAAGAAGAAGAAGGAAGAAGATCGGCTGATCATCTCTCCCACAGAAGAAGAAGGAGAGAGAGTAAACTGATTTTGGGTGCGTGGGATTCTCTCAAAACGCAGCGTTGCAGGTTAGGATTTTGGAAGTTTTGTTTGCATAATGCCGTATCTGTTTGATTTGCCAACAGGAGAGAATTATTAATAGATTAAGAAATTGATTTTGAATAAATAATGTTGATTGATTTGTAGATTAGCTTGGCGGAATCAGTAACCAGAGAATTTGGCAGGAGGAGAGTAGGAGACATGGAAGATGTCCTAACAGAGATTCCCCCACCATCAAGGTTCTTTCAGGAAGATCTCAACAACTTCGCCCCTCCGTCACCCCCTCTCCCGTCTCCCTTCCTTGTGTTTTCTAACCCTAAACCAAATGAACCTCTCCGCCCCTCTCTCCTCATCGTGGCCATATCTTCCCCATCCCTATATGTCTTCCATCAACTGTCCTCTAAAACCCTTATTGGAACTCTTATTCTCCCTGAGATCCCTTTCTCTGGAAACTCTATTGAACCCTCTCTTGGAGACAAATCCTGCAACATCTACACACTTAATAATGATGCTGATGATTCAATTATCATCATCTCTGTTCGGTGCTCCATTGCTGCCCAGAGATCTAACGTTGTTGCAAAGTTGCTGATTGGAGAAAAAATCATTCCTGAGAGGGTTCTGATATTGGATTCACTTCAGAGTCAAAGCTTCCGAGGTAAGCTGTCACCAGATGAGACATTTGCTTTCAAGCTGGAGACATCATCAGAAAGAAAAGGGCTAGGGCTGGATGATTCATCATTGTTGAAGGGTATAAACTATTTTCCATCAGGAAGTGTTGTAGATGGCTTGGCAGCTGCTCTGCTGGGCCGATGCCAGATGAGGAACATCAAGGGAACTCTCTGTGTTTCGTGGCCTCAATTTGGTGGGGCTGCGGTGTCCCTGCTTAAATCTCTTCTGCAGAGGAATGTGTTGCCAGGTTTGGACTTGAGCATAAATGCTGATGGTGTGGTTAGCTGGACCAAGGATCATTCTTTTGATTCTGAGTTGTACACCTAATGAACTAGGTTTGAGATGCTTTTTTTCCCCCTGTTGTATAACTGTTTCATTAAATTTTATTCCTTTTTTTGTACTGTCATAAGATTTTGAAAAGAATTCATGACCAAGTAGGATCTTATTTTTTCCCTTTATGATGCCATGCTCTAATATTCGGCATTCAATCTTTCCAGATGTTTTTGTCGTCTTGAATTTATTGGAATTTTCTTTTTCATATGTGAAAATTACATGTTGCTGGTAGATTTTTACCTCTAATCTGTCTTCTGGTAGCTGCTCAATGAAAAGTTGTCTTACACCGATTTTGTTGATTCAGCAAAGCCACAAAAAAATAAATAAAACCACCATTGTTCTTGACTACCCTCACCTGTATGCAAGACTGGCAGAGTGGCAATCTTGACAAAAATTATAGTGCACTTAGCATCTGGCTGATAGAGGGGAGTAAAGTACAACATTACTCTACTCCCCTTTGCTCTACAATCCAAACAGGTCCTAAGTGTTCATTGCGGTTGGTGCTTATGGCTCTAATAGGTACCGGGTAGTCTGGGTTTTCATTTGTCATCAGGTAGGCCACAATTTGACATTGACAATTTGGTTCTCATCTCACCCATATCTCATTAATTTATATCTCAATTCTCATAACTTATAACTCACAACTTGTGACTCATTCTCATAACAAATAATTCCCAATTTTTTTCTTAACTCATTCCGCATCAGTTGGTGGGACTTGTATCAAAAACTGCTACCCGCCATAGCAATGAAACTTGAAGACCACAAATTGCAAACAAACATAGCAACTCACATGAACCGAAGAAGAAAAAAGCATTGATCAGCAACACCCACATGATCAGCCACAGCCACAAAAAGAAAAAGCTACCAACGGCCACACAAACCCACCTCCATCACAATCCAAGCCTCAAACCACAACCACACCAATACACCCATCCAAATCCAAACACATCAACATACAAATCCCTAGATCGGCAACCCAAATCCCTATATAGGAAATAGGACTGATGAAGAAAGAAAGAAGAGAACAAAGTTGAGAGAAAAAAATGGCATGAAGAAAAAAGAAAGAGAAAAGAAAGAGCCATTGGTAGTGTGACAGGTATGTACAGTGTGGGTCACATTCATCATATGTTATTACCAAAATGTCACTTAACTCATAACTTAAAATTTGAAAACACCAAAAAGCTATTCTCAATTCTCATCGCTCATTCACAATATTTTGAGTGATAAGAATTGGGAATGAAAGAAAACTTGGCCAAATAGATACAATTAGTGTGGGATCCACCAAAAGTGAGTAATGGGTGATGGAAAATGAATGATAGAAAATGAATGATAGATGATGGAAACAAGGCAAACCAAACAGGTGTTCGGGGGCTTTTTTCAATTGCCTAGCCATGTATGGTCCGTTGCAGGGATGACCTTACTAGGTCTGGGTTCTTTTTGGGAAGTTGCCTCCAGAACTTAACATTGGGCCACGTGATCCAATGGCTACCGACGTATTTTTAAGCCTACAAAATCATTAAAACCAAAGTTTAAGAATCACGATAATGGTCGAATAAATATATAATATGCGTTTGATATAATAGTTTTGATTAGTAGTTGTAATAGTAGTTGAAATAAAGTAATACGTATTTAAAGGTAAAATAATCATGTATTCAATGATGTAAATTTAAAGATATAGAAGCAAAGTCATTTACCTTTGTATGGTTTATAGCCCAGCTGTGTAGTATCAGTGAGCTAATAGGATGATTCCAACAGAATGCCAGCAGTAGAGGGAAGTTAAGCTTGCTCCTCTTATCATACATTTAAATGAGTTTAAGCCTTGGTTAATAGTTGTAATAGTGGTTGGAATAAAGTAATATGTATTTAAAGGTGAAGTAATCATATACTCAATGATGTAAATTTAAAGATAAGTGATTAAAGATAAGGAAGTAAATTCACTTATCTTTATATGGTTTGTAGCCCCAACTGTATAGCGTCAGTGAGCTGATAGGATTCCAGCAGAATGACTCCAGCGGTAAAGAGGTAGTTTGCCATGATGACTTCAAGATTGAAAGGGAAAAATGAGTGCAACTTTAGGGAGAGAAAATATGTCCAGCTGTGTGTAGGGGCTAGTTAAGCTTGCCCCTTTTATCATGCACTTAAATAAGTTTTCCCCTTTAACAATGCTCTTTTAGTTGTTGTGAAGTTATGAATAGTGTTAATCTCCATGAGAAGGGCTTTTGTATGAAGTATTTGTGTCTTCCATGAGAAGGGTTTTTGTAAGAAGTAGTTGTGCCTTCTACGAGAAGGGTTTTGATATGAGATCTTGGTGCCTTCTAGGAGAAGGGCTTTAGTGGGCTTTAGTATTAGAAGTTTATGCCTTTCACGAGAAGGGTTTTTATAAGAGAGGTAGAGAAGAGTATTGAGACGTGTTTATGGATAGCAAAATAGTAGAATTTCAGAGTGAAAAAGTATGAGAGTGGAGTTTAGAAGAGTTGTAGTGTGTTATATGTAATGGTGTAGTAAGTGTGTATGAGATTGTGTAAGAGAAGTGGAGAAAGAGATGTTTAGAGATATGGGCAGCAAGATATATGTATTTTTAGAATATGGATAGTGAGATAATGAGTATAAGAGAATAATAGTGTCGTAGTATATTTAGCAATGTTGTTGGGATTTACTGCTGGGATGTATGAAGGCTTATAAAGGACATTTATGAGTTAAGGGCTGAAAAGTTTAGTTCCTAATTTGGAAACTAAACAAACTCGGAAGTTCAGCACTTCATTAAGAGCTTAGGAAGATAATTAAAGGGAGAAAGAATAGGGAAGTTTATGAGAGAGTTCTCCTCCATTGGTGTCCCCCTTTGAGGTGTTGATGAAAGGTCTCCTTTAAAGCTGAGTTTAAGGGTGTATTTTAGCAAAGAATATCAAACAAAATTTGTCCCAACTAGTAATGAATTTTCAGAAAATCCATCTTAAGATTTGACCAAAAATTGTGTGTTTAGCTTTAAGGTATTCTTGTTGTTTTGGGTAAGAGCTGCTGGGGAAAAAGTAGTAGAAAAGGAAAGTATTTTGGCAAGAAAAAGATAGTTACTTTAGTTGGTTTTGGTTTTAACCAAATGTGGAAAAAATTAGTAATGCTCAGGTTGCTAGGTCAGCTATTACATCTCTTCTGAAAAAGCTGTCCCAACTGTCAAGAAAAGCTGTGATAGCAGCTATCATGAGACAACTATCACAGCTATCATAAGACAACTGTTGCTTTGGGCAGAAGCGGATGAGGTCAGCTGGGTGATTTCAAATTGCTGGAGAGGTCATTTCATGGATTTGGCTGAAAAATGGTAAGATCTCTTTCAATGGTATCTTGCTATTTTGGGTATAACGGTTGGTTGTTGGGATTTCAGCAATAATTGACTAATGATATCACTTCTAGCTAGGTGTCAAGTGCTAAATACACTGCTGGGGTTCAGTTGGAAATGTTTCCTTTTGGGTGTTTGTGTTTTTGGTCCAAGGTTCCATTACAACACATTTTTAGCAAGTAATAGAAGGATTGATTGAAAGTTAATAAAGTTTTAGAGATCTAGTTAAGGTCTCATTGTGTTGTGACATAATTTTATGAGCAAGAAGAGCATTTAATGCTCTACTCTGGCAGATAAATATATGGTCTGATTGTGGCAGACAACAGTTGGATATTAGAGATATCAAGAATATTTTGTATATAGTTGGAGATTAAAGATAGCCAATCAGATTAGGCCATGTGTTTGAGTTGGATTTTAGCTGAAAGTAGTAATAAGATTTATGTAGAATAATATAATGAAGTTTCTAAATTTGTATAACAACATCTGGGGATTGAATGAACAGTTATTTTCTCAGCAGTCAGATAGCTGAAGATATTGAGTATTTGTCACATGATGAATATTAAGTTTTAGGAAAAGAGCAATGGGGAATTTTATCATCTAAAGTGCTATGTGATAAGAGATGCTTATCATATGTTACCCGCTACACACGGACTCGTTAGAGTTTAGGGAGTTGGAGAAGACACGCCAAGCAACATGTTTCTTTTATCAACTTTAAATCGCTAGAGCTTTACTGAACATACCTCTAGGTCCTCCAAACCACGACTCCCAAAGTTTCCCCAAAGAGACTTATGAGTTTGGATCATAAGCCGAAAATGAGATGACGTACCTCAAGTTTTGTTGTCATTTTGTGTAAATGTGGGCTCTTGTTGAAGAAGCCGCTTGTCATGAGTGTAAGAGAGGTAATATGGGCTGTGAGTTTTGATTCATTGCTTAAGCCCAATCCATATGTTGATATTAATGATATTATGGGTTATGATCCCAATTGATGAAAAGGAAATTAGACCATGAATCCGCCTCTTGAAGTAAGGATCTCATAGGTCATGTGAGCCCAATCCATGTAATTGAATGAGATATGAGCTTATTTTGAGCTTTAAAGAGATTCACCTAAAAAATCAATAATATGTTAAGGTGGCATAGGTTGCCAATGTAGTAATGTCATGGGGGCCGAAAAAGGAGTCCTCAATAACATGCTCTAAACCTCACTGTGACACATGATTCTTTAGAGTTGTGCTACCTAGCCGGTCCTTGTTCCGTGAAAATGACCCAACAAATCTCTAGAGTCTAGACCATGCATTTTTTGTTATTTTTTATTGTGGACTAACACGGATTTGAAAATAAAAAGCTTGGTTTGTATCCCTGCTTTAAACCCCATTTCGTGAGGCTAACTTCGATCTTCACAATCAAATAGAATGGTTTTCTGCAGTGGCCATATGTGGCATGTCATACTTTGCCGGGCATGCTACTATTCTCCTGACTAAATTGCGAGCATCTCTTGACTATAGACGCTTTCCTCAGCCTTGCAAGCTTCAAATCAAAGTGTTCATTTGTTAATGAAATCAGAAAATAGCTTTTCTATTGTGACATGTGGTTATTGATTTGACATTAAATGGCTGATAGTGCCATTTGAATCTAGTACCAATGGTTATCCTATTTATGTAATGCATTCCCTTTAACGGTGCATGAGTCTTATAGTTGTGTGTAGCCTCATACACTGTGAGAAGTAAGATACATATGTCAAATATATGAGATCTCTTTTCATTTTATAATGATTGTTTTTATCATCAGATTAAAATATTAAAAAATCAATTGATTTTTGGTATAGTCAAATTTAAATCCCAAATTTATTATTATACAACAAAATATTTTACTAGATGAATTAATTGGAGCTCACGTAAATGAAATGAGGTTAAAAAAGGGATATTATTATTACCAGTTTTTTTTTTTTTTTTGAGAAACTGTTTACCAGTTTAATGGGATATAATGAGATGTTAACTATAGACTATAGAGGACATTTCTCTGTCGTCTCTATATTGTTGCCAATAAATTTACAGGCTTTTTTTTTTTTTTTTTTTTTTAAGAGTAAATTTACAGGCTTAAATCTTATTCCAATGCATCTTATTCCACCGGCACTGGGGCACATTAGGCTAGGGATTGAGGCAAAAATGGCCCATTACCATCAATTTTGGAAATAATTTGCTCAGAAACACTGTTTCCGAACTATATAGCAATCTACCACTTTTTCGGGCCTATAGCGGCGTTTTCTTGAAAAAAAATTTTATAAGTCCCATAACAGGTTCAAGGGGCCCTATAGTGGCGTTTTTAAGCCCTATAGTGACGTTTTTGGGCCCTATAGCGGCGTTTTCCTGCAAAATTTTTTTGTAAGTCCATAACAGTTTTCAAGGGGCCCTATAGTGGCGTTTTTAAGCCCTATAGTGACGTTTTTGGACCCTATAGCGGCGTTTTCCTGCAAAATTTTTTTTTAGGTCCCCATAACAGGTTCAAGGGGCCCTATAGTGGCGTTTTTTAAGCCCTATAGTGACGTTTTCGGGCCCTATAGCGGCGTTTTCGGAAAAAGTGGTATTTCCCTAATTATTTCCGAAACAGTGCTCTGTTGCTAAATATTTCAAAAATTAATGCTAATGGGCCATTTTTGCCTAGGGATTGATGTATTGAAGTTGCGTGTGAGGCCCAAAGTAGTATTATGGCCCATGCCCTACGTTTGGGAATCACACAACTTCCACCAGGTCTAAATTTGATACAAGTAAACTTGACCGGCAAATTGGCAGAAATCTAAGGGGGTGTTTGGTAATGTTGTTCTAGTAACATTATTTGTATTTTTTGAAAATATGTGTAGGTGAAAAAGTGTATGAAAATACTTGTTAGTTTAAATACTAAAAACTGTTATTTTAGTAACACTACCAAACAGCCCCTAATTTGTTCTTCTTCTTTTTTTTCTCTGTTAAGAAGAGAAATGTGTACTAATCTTGCACTTCACGGTAGATCATGACTCATCTTTTTGCAGAAATTCTAGATTTTCTTATGTAGAGTAGAAAAGCAATCAAGAATCTGAGAAAGAGTGTATGATTCTTGTCTTTGAAGAAAAAGTGAATAGGATTACGTGCAAGTTGACAATCACATTACCAAATATAATGGGGTATTTTTGTTTTTTTTTTTTTCATAACAAACGACACAAATGGAACTTTCACGAGGAGAGCATCAGATTGTGACATCTTGAGCTGGAAATTGCACACCTGAATTTCAATTATCAGACTAAAAATACATATAAACATAATTAAATTGATATAATTAAGCATTATGGTTAAACCTAATTTGTTCAGGTTGGACCATCTAACCAACCTTTTCGCATTCCATTGAGCTGATAATCTAACGGTATATCCCTTTCTTATAAATGAGGAGCTTTAATAATCAACCCACTTAGATGTGAGGTTTGTGGAATAAAAGGATAGGGATATTTTTATTTTTTTGCTGATTGAAATTTAATTTTTGAGAGAGAAATTTTAAAAAAGGAAGCAAAGCCTGTTCAGACCTCTATGTAAGAGTTGAAGTGGTAAACATTAGCTGTTAACAATTTTCGGTTTGGTGACTTGCCCAAATCTTTTAAGCCTTTTGTAATGGTAGCTCACGTACACGTCTTTTTAAGGTTCTCTCTAATTTTGGTTTAAGAGTAGCCACCAACCAGGCCAAATATTAGTTGCATCCTCTCTTGACTACTACACAATTCTATACTTAAACGGCCTTGGAAAAAACCTTATGACACAATATTCCACATTCCTTGTACTTATATATGTATGTCAGTCCCACCCATCTCTCCCACTCTCACTCTCCAATTATCCAAGAAAACCAAAACAGCAACAATGACACCTTCCCTCAATTCAAAGCCCCTTGTTCTGCAAATCTTGCTTCTAACTTTGTTCATTCTTGGAACCAGATTACATGCAAGTGACCCTGTTCTAAAATTGGATTATTATGCATCTACTTGTCCAACTCTGTTCGAAATCATCAAGAAAGAAATGGAATGTGCAGTGCTAGCTGATCCACGTAACGCGGCCTTAATACTTCGATTACATTTCCACGATTGTTTTGTTCAGGTCTACATCTTTATTCCATTACATTACTCGTCATTAATATTATTGACATGCTACAAAAATTTTATTTGTTTGAAACTGATACATTTTATAATTCTGATTAAATATTACAACTCTAAAAGTATATCAAATGTCACATCATTTAAATTTTAAATGATACTTTACTGTGTATATGTATACTATATTAGCCTGAACAAATCATTTTCCAAAATTATTTAATTTCAATTGGCCAAAATTTCGTGCATGGCTAACACGGACAAGAATTGCTTCAGCAAAGTAAGGAATAATTTGATATGTTGATGAACAGGGATGTGATGGGTCAATATTGCTGGATGACACAATCACACTACAAGGAGAGAAGAAAGCTTCCCCCAACATAAACGCTTTGAATGGTTTCAGAATTATTGATAGTATAAAGAACAAGCTTGAATCAGAGTGCCCCGGAATCGTTTCTTGTGCAGATATTCTCACCACTGCAGCAAGAGATGCAGTCATTCTGGTAAGAAGAGTAGTTATTTGTAGCAAGCGTGTTTTAATATTAAACTTCCTTTTTGCATAGTAGTACTAGTGGTAGGGTGGTTAAGCATATGGCGGGAATATATTTTACATTAAAAATCTAAAAATGTAATTGCATTAATCAGGGCAACACAAAAGGTATTGTATTTCACCACTGTACTCTAGATTTCTTTCTTTCTAGATTTCTCTTTTCATGATAAAATTTGTTCATGTATTTGGATTTATGACTTTTTGAGGCATCCATTGGTTCTATAGTGGTTTTTTTTCTTTTTTCTTTTTTCATTTTTGGTAGATAATTTGGTAATTTATATTGAAATTAAAATTTTCAGAATTTGACTACAAAAATGATAATAAATGTATTTTATTTTATAAAGATAGCCATCAACTATAACTTTGATGCAAGATGGTTTTTTTTTTTTTTTACATGTAAATAATAAGCTAGACAACTTTTATGTACTCATTAAAGTTTTGGATAACAAATATTTCCTCAAAAATTATCTTTTGTATGCATGTGTGTGTGTGTATATATATATATCTGTTCACTTGTGTTCATACTCTTGTATACAATATATTTATTAGTTGTGATTTACTTTAACATTAAAAAATTAAGATGTTTATTATTTTTTATACATAGTGTGTGGGGGTGACATGAATAATTTACGATATGGGTAATTGTTTGTTAATGCTACACTAATCAACAACCTCTTATTGGATTAATATTTTTAAAATTTCACTACTAGAGTAAAATTCTAGTTTTTTTAATAGATGACAAATTTCATAATAATTGGATTTTATTGAATATTCAATTGATAAACTCATGTTTTGTGTATAATTTTAATATAAAAAAAAAATTGAATTTTAAAGATTTTATGGATGAGATAGCTATTAATTTTAATCATCTTGAAAATTTTCATGCATAGAAGGTAGAATAAGAAATATAATACTACAATAGATTTGTCAAAATACACCTTCAATAGAAATCTAATTGGTAGTGTAGCATTGTCAAAAGTTAATATTATGCGTAAATATTAACATGAAATCTTTCTTACTTTTTGTTTGCTTCTTCTTCTAATTAATAATGTTATATTAGCTTTTGAAAATGCATACTTGTTCACATCATCATCCAAATATATATATATATATATATATAAATAAGTGGTTTTGGATTTACAAATAATTCTAAATTATGTTAGTTTAAATAAATTAAAAATTATTTTTTTATTAAGAAACGTAACAATAAATAATTTTTATTAAATTAAAGTTGACTTTCCCTAAATAAATCCTAATTAAATTAGGTATGCTTTTTTTTTTTTCCTTGAATCTCTAATTTGATTTTTTATTTATTAATACTTATTAACTAAATACATATCATATATGAATAAGAGTAAATCACAAATTACACCCCTAAAGTTTGGGGGTGATTGGATTTTACACCTTAATGTTTTAGAATTTGGATTTTACCCTTTAAAGTTTAGGGTTGTTTAGATTTTTCACCCAAAAATTCTGAAACTTTAGGGTGTAAAATCCAAACACCCCAAAACTTTAGGGAGTAAAATCCAAACACTTCTAAAATATAACGAATAATGGTCAAGTGATTAAATTTATAATTTTCTAACAGTTTAAACTCTTGGGATAATCTGTAGTTCATCATTGCATCAGAGTAAATTTGTTTAGTTAAAACTTGGTCTCCGCCTTACCTCTTGTTAAAAAAGAAAAGTTAAAAATCTCATGCGTTGAGCCCCGACCTGTTAAGGTGTTTAAACCCGCACATGAGGAGAAGTTTTAGAATAATGGTGAAGTGATTAATTAATAATTTCCTAAAAGTTTAAACTTTTGTAACAACTGATAATTTATAAAATACCATACATAATTTGTCCCCTTAACAAAAATTTCTTGCTTGGTCCTTGGTGGGAGTGGAGGTATTTTGATAAAATAAGTCTATTGACATCAAATAATTCATTGAATTTTACACATCTTCTGTATTTGTGTTGTGGTAAGCCTAGTCGAGTGAAGTGGCAATGCCATGTGAGAGAGAATGTAAAAAATTTGGTAAAAGAAATTGGTACCTCGAGCAGAACTGAATTTGATAATATGCCTTTTTCTTCATATTATTTGCAGGTTGGTGGACCATATTGGGAAGTTCCTCTGGGAAGAAAGGATTCTATAACTGCATATTATGCATTGGCAAACACAAATATTCCAACAGCAGATGAGGGCTTGCTCTCTATCATTTCTAAGTTTCTTTATCAAGGCCTCTCAGTTACAGATGTGGTGGCTCTATCAGGTGCGGGCTAGTATAGGATTCTTGAGCAATTATGATACCAGTCAGACCTATTGTGTGACTTATTAACACTAATTAGTAAAGTAATAATTTGCTAATCCATAAACTTTGAAAATTGAGAATCAAGCAAATGAATATCATGGAAAACATGGGGAAGCCAGTGAGAATATTAACATAGTAGGTTTTTTTTGTTTTTCTTCATACATAATGTGCAGTACTTGAATCCTAAGTGATATTGGTATCATACTCTCCTCTGGGTTGTTTCTCTGCTTTTAATCTACAGGGGCACACACTATAGGCATGGCACGCTGCACCAATTTCCGATCAAGGATTTATGGAGACTTTGAAGCAACTTCAGGACATAATCCAATCTCTGAGTCACACCTCAGCAGCTTGAAATCTATCTGCCCACCCAATGGGGGTGGGGACAATAATATCACGGCCATGGACTATGTTACTCCTAACCTTTTTGACAATTCATTCTACCAAATACTATTGAAAGGTGAGGGACTACTTAACTCAGATCAAGAAATGTATTCAAGCTTGTTTGGAATTGAAACAAAGGAACTTGTGAAGAAGTATGCAGCAGATCCAGTTGCTTTCTTCCAGCAATTCTCGGATTCGATGGTGAAATTGGGAAATATTATAAACTCGGATAGCTTTGTCACGGGAGAAGTTAGAAGGAATTGCAGATTTGTGAACACATGAGCTGCAACTCTTAATTGATGAAAAGATGGAGTTGATAATTTTATATGTTTGTTATATCAAAAAAGTGAAAGCATTTAACAAAAAAGTGTCACTTTTAGTTGGAAATTGATGGTTCTCTTTATTCTGTTTTATTAAATATGATGGTCATTCTTGTATTTCTCAATGTCAAAGAATAACATGTCAAAAGAAATTTTGGTGTGAAAATCTGTCATGTACCGTACTCATTTTCACAACTTGATTAGAGTTTGTTCCTCTTTCCTAGTTCAACCCATATTGTTGACTGTACTTGGCAACTAATTTTGCCTTAAACCTTTCAATAGTTCCATTAGATTTGTATTTGATCATGTAAACTCATTTGCATCCAATCACATTTTTGTCTCAAGGGGCACAGAACAAGCTCCCATCTTTAACCGACCATTCCAGTCAATGTTCGACCATCCCAGTCAATGTTGGCCGGTGTTTCACCTGCGCTAATTGAAATCGATTTTCAAAAATCAATTTTGGTTCTCCAAATGCTTCTCTTTCTCTCTTTCTACCATGACATGGAATTTTTTTAAATGCTGAAATACCTTGTCTTTTATTTTCACAAAATACATTCACACTTTTTGTGAAGAATCCTCGACAAAAGTAATAAAATATCTATTGCCACATAAGAACTCAACCTTAGTAGGACCTCATATATCAGAATAAACCAAGACTAATACATTGGGCTTCCTAATAAAAGATTTATAAAATGAAACTCTATGTGAGGGATTCATTTGCCAAAATTTGCAACCCTTTTTTCACTCATGTGAACTAGTAACTTATGTCACAAGTTAGGCGAAGAATCATCTTAAGCTGCAATTTTCACACCCCCACACAATTTTACTTGTGTCTTGTAAATTGTATAAATCTTACCTCTAACAAGCAATAATGACCCTTTAGTAAGTTCCCATTTGTTGTTGTCAAAATAGATATTATAATCTACTTGATTCAAAGCATGCGTGAAGATTAGATTTACATATTACACAATCTCCAGTGTCAAAGTCCATCAAGTATTACCCTTAACACAAGTATCATCAATTTGCGTGATATCAACATGATTCATTGCCTTATTCACTTTACTAGAGTCTTCTACCTCATATGAAGTAAATAGCCCATTTCTTGATGTGACATGAGTACACACCCCATTTCGTAACCATTATGTAAACTTATTTCAAGGGCAAAATTGTCATTTTGTAATATATGAAAAAATTTATAATTTGACTGTTAAATATTCCAATATTCTATTGAAAATAAACCTAGAAGTTCTAACAATCAAAATGGCATACCGTATGCTTAAATTGAATCATTGGACCAATTATAGCCAAGTCAAAATTCAACTGTTATATACAATTCCTATGATTAAGACTAGAAACATGTGATTATGATTAATTAATTGTGAATAGTTATTAAATAATCAAATTAGGATTGATGATGTGTTATAAACTCATTGATCAAGGATTAGGATAAGGATGAACTATCACACATAAGATTGTATGATTCTAAAATAAGATTGTATGATTCTAAAGGATAAATAATCTTAATTTTTTATTTTAATTAAATCTATTTAAAACAAGTATTTAATTAAATAAATTACTTCCTATATATCCATTGGCCTCATATAACCCTAAAACGACTAAAAATATTAAATTTAGAAATGACCTGAAAAACCTCAAAATTACTAAAAATATTGAAATCAAGAACAACACTTGGATTTTGGCTCTGAGTGTCGATCATCACTTAGGCCCCCAAATTAATTTTCAATTGTCACTTGATCTCCAAAACTAGAATTTTTAGCCATTTTATGTTTTTTCACAATTTTTAGTCCACATTTATCATATTCTAACTTTTTATAAGCTGGGTTTTTTAACCTTGGAGAGTCTAAAAGTCAAATAAACTTTTCAAGCAATGCTCTCCCCACTGTATGAATAATAAATTCCCCTATTTTCAAAAAAGCTTTCAGGAAAGAGCCATTAGGTGATTGCTAATCCTTTCTACCAATCAGTGCACTTTACCCATCAAAAGCTTAAGTTTATAACTTCCCTAGAATAAACTTGATTCAAAGAAAGGCTTCAATCCATTTCCACACTCAAGTTGTTATCAAAGTACTCTTATTCTGTCAATTTAGTCCCTAACTTTTTGGTATTGTGTCAAAATAGTTACTGCTATTAATTGATGGATGGAAAATATTGATGTGACTAATAGCCAAATTAAAAAATTATGTTTTTATGCTACATATACTGCCACGTATACTGCCACATGAAATAAAAAATAAAATTAAGAAAATTAATTTAAAGAATTTGTTATAATGTCAAATATAATATAAATGAAAAAAACTCAACCAAACTAAAATCCAACGAATACAAATATTCTTATAAAAAAAAAAAACCAAATACAAATATAATAGTTGCATTCCTTAGCAAAGGGTTTGAAAGTCAAAAGAGTTGTTTTTAGTTTCATTTTGCCCTATATCATCATCCATCAATAACAATATGCAATATCATCTTCCTCACTTGCCACTCTTTCTGTCCTCCGCTACCACTGCAAGCTCCTTTGCAAGAGAAAGAAGAAGAAGCACTATGTGGGTACTAACAGGGAATATTTTCACCAGTTAGAAAATTTTTTCCAACACCCAAGAGTCTTTGGTCACCAAAAGTATCATAAACTTCCAAAAGAATCTTCGGTCACCAAAAGTATCGTCAGTCACAAAGGGAGCGTGACACCGCGCGATGCATTTCGCCCTAATAGTCGTCATTTATCAATGGGTCGTCAAGTACCCAGTGGTCATTAGGTACCTTCCCTGACACCGCATGACACGTTTCGCCCTGACAGTCGTTACATATCAATTGGTCGTCAGGTACCAAGGGGTCGTCAAGTACCCAGTAGTCGTCAGGTACCTTCCCTGACACTGTGCGACACGTTCTGCCCTGACGTTTGTCACATATCAATTGGTCATTAGGTACCAAGGGGACGTCAGGGACCCAGCGGTCATCAGGTACCTTCCCTTACATCACGCGACACGTTCCACCCTGACGGTCGTCATATATCAATGAGTCATCAGGTACCCAACGGTCGTTAGGTACCTTCCCTAACACCGCGCAACACGTTCTACCCTGATGGTTGTCATGTATCAATGGATCGTCAAGTACCAAAGGGTCGTCAGGGACCCAACAGTCGTCAGGTCCCCAATAGTCGCCAGGTACCTTCCCTGACACCATGTGACACGTTTCACTCTGACAGTCATTGCATATCAATGGATCGTCAAGTACCAAGGGGTCGTCAGGGACCCAACGGTTGTCAGGTACCTTCCCTGACACCGCGCAGAAGGGGTGTAATCGGTTCAGTTTGGTTAGTTTTTTTGTGTTTGGCCAACTGAAACCAAAAATTTCAGTTTGTGAAATTCTCAACTAAAATCGACCGAAATAGTTGGGAATCAATCGGTTTCAGTTTTATTGCAGTTTTGATCGGTTTGAAAAGGAAGCAAGAAAACTTAGAAATGTAAAGTGTATCTAAGGGTGTTCGCGGTGCGGTGCGGTGTGGTTTTGGGCAATTTTTAGCACCGCACTTTGCGGTGCGGTTTAGTTAAAATCATAACTGCACCGCACCTTGTTTTTGCGGTCACATGTGCTGTGCGGTGCGGTGTGGTGCGGTTTAAAGTTTAGCTAAAATCATAACCGCACCGCACCTCATTTTTGTAGTCACGTGTGCGATATTATGTATAAGATGCGGTTTGAAGTTGGTATATTTTTCAAATTTTGGGCTTTTCCTACTCAGCCCAAAACTAATTTTTCCCTTTTTTGGGCTAAGTTTTAAATTATTGAGCTAGTTTTTCTTTATTTTAGGTTGGCTTTTCTAGTCAACACTTGCTAGGGTTATTAAACTTTTTTTTTTTTTTTTGAAAACTAGGGTTATTAAACTATTAATAATGTATTTAATATTAAAAATAAATAAATATATTAATATATAGAGAGGGTGCGGTGCGGTGCGGTTTTCTTATTTGCGGTGCACTATTACTTGCGGTGCGGTGCGGTTATGCCATTTTGCGGGTAGTTTTGGTGCGGTTTTTGCGGTTTATATGGTTTGGTGAACACCCCTAAGTGTACCCATTTAAGGTGTTGGAATATGCAATGTGAAACAAAGAAATTTAAGCAAAATATTGCAAAAGAAAGAAGCCCAGTAGGCCAGATGGTACTCTCATGATATTCAGAGATAGACAAAGAAAAAGAAGGGATAGAAAGAAAAGAGAAGAATCATACCATGAGAGATGTAGAGGCTGGCGTGAGGAGTAGTCGTGGAGGCTGGAGTGTGGAGACCGGCGGTAGATGTGGACTAATAGAGGCCGATGTGTGTGAGAGGGAGTGATGGAGGCTATGAGAGAGAGAGAGAGAGAGAGTGATGGAGGCGTGAGTGTGAGAGGGATGGAGGCGTGATGGTTTGATCAGGTTTGATTAGGTTTTTTTTTTTTGCTAAGTTTATTAGTTTTTTGATAAGTATTAGTTTAAAAAGATAAAATCATTAAAATGAAAAGCCAAGGCTGGATGGTTTGATGATTTTGATAAGATAAAATGAAAAGCCAAGGCCCGAATGTTTTAAAATAAAAATGATGGAGGCCCAAAGCACATATAAACTAACGGAGGCCCAAAGCAAAGAATATATAAACTAACAGAGGCCCAAAGTTCCATATATTTACAAACATTATATTATATATTTAATATAAAATATAATATAATAATATATTCGATTCGGTTTTGGTCAATTCGGTGCATGAAAGTCTGCCACCAAAAACCGAACCAAAAATTTCGATTTTTAATATAATAAAACCAAAACCGAACCGAAATTTTGGCAACGGTTCAGTCAGTTTGAAGTGGTTTTTTGGGTTTCTCGATTTTTTGCACACCCCTACCGCATGGAACACTCTACCCTAACGGTTGTCACATATCAATGGGCCATCAAGTATCGAGGGGTCGTTAGGGACCCAGCGTTCATCAAGTACCTTCCCTAACACCATGCAAAACGCTCCGCCCTGACGATCGTCACGTATCAATGAATCGTCAGGTACCAAAGGGTCGTTAGGGACCCAACGATTGTCAAGTACCTTCCCTAACACCGCATGACACTTTCCACCCTGACAGTCGTCATGTATCAATGGGTCGTCAAGTACCAAGGGGTCGTCAAGGACCCAGCGGTCGTCAGGTACCTTCCTTGACACCGCTCGACGCGCTATGCCTTGACAATCGTTACGTATCAAGGGGTCGTCAGGTACCCTACTCATCGCCCAGAACATGCAGACACTAACTTGTCTAAATCGATGAGACACTTTTGGTAGATGACCCACTATACTCGTCCAATCAACAAACCAACTTGCACACTAATAAGGGTATTTTCGTCCAATAAAGTCCTTCGAGCACTTTAACCCATCAAGATGGAATACTCCGCCACTGACCCGTCAAAGTTTGTGCCTCTTCTGGTGGGACTTGCCAACTACAAACCCGTTGGGATGAACTCCTCATTTAGTTTCCTTGAAGTCTTTGCAAATCAGTGCTCCATGTATGTGCCCAACAGATGGTTACATATGTACCTGACGGATGGTCACGTCTTATCCTTCGTATTCATACCAGTGGATAGATGGTGATACCGACAGACAAATGGTCATACCAACAATTGAGTAACTGGGTCCCACAAACCTTTACGTATTCTCCACTCATGCATCCCTATATGGAAATAACTTGCACTACACACCCAAAGACCATACTCCATGCTCGTGTCTTCCTTATATGGGAAGAAAAGCTCAAGATCTCGGGGTCTTAACTCCAAATCTTCTCTACAAGGAAAAACTCTACATTCAAGGTATCTTGGTCAACTCTACACTACTATATAAGTACTAGGCCTCCTCTTCCTAAGGTACGTGAATTCTCCCTACTTCTTGCACTTTTGAGTTCTTGGAGATTCTTCTATCACTAACTTAACTTTCGGAGGGTCTTTGGCCGATACCCCACTGGTGCCATTTGATTGGTTCTTCTCTTTTGTTCTTCAGGTGCACCCATTTGTACGTGTGTGGACAATCAACTCACTGATGATTTCTGTGCATCATCAGGTACCATCATTTTCCACGACAACGACTGATATTGATGTGGTGAATGCAGTGAAGGTAGTGGGTTGCAGTAATGATGTAGAAGAGAAGAAGAAAATGGATCCAGAAATAATAATAATAATAAAGTAGTGGAAATGATGGGCATAAAAGGTTGGGAGCCTCTGCAAAACAGTTGCTTGCCTCATTGTACTGGGTGGTATACTTTGATTTGAACAAAGTATACGAAATCGAGAGAGATAATAAAAAAGTGAAGAATTTTATAAATAATGTGTAAAGCGCTGTGAATCAATGGGTAGGTTTGATTTATTTTCTCATCATGTGTGTGTTTTTTCTAATATTTTGTTAGAGCAGTGAATCAATTCAATGGGTGAGCTGGATTTTTAAGACTAGAACTCTAAGGATTTCAATCCTAGTTTAGGGATTTTTTTTAATTAATTAAAACCATGAACCACCCATGTGGTAGCATATGTGGCATAAAAAATAATTTTTTTATTTTAGCCGTTAACCAAGTTAACATTTTCCATCCATCACTTAACAGTGGAGGCTATTTTGACATAATACCAAAAGGTTAGGGACTAAATTGACATTCAGTTTAAAGGTTAGGGACCAAACATGTAGTTTACCCTAAATATAACAAATTACAAATCCATGCAAACCCTTGATTTAGGGGGACAAATGACTTTAATCAAACAATGCAATTTGAGAGTGTTTTAAGCAAGTGGGTGGCTTGCATGGTAATATAAGGTGATTTAAATCGATATTGGGAGTGTTGATTATTTTCTTCCTAGGGACTACTATTACTTGATTCATGGAAATTTTTTGAATGATATATATATATATATATATATATATATATATATATATATATGTGTTTTGGTAAATTCTTAAACTCCTCTATGAAATCCTTTGGAATTTGTTATTTTATGATGTTTATGTGATAAATTCTTCATGGATTTTGGTGAATAATGGAAGATTAGAGGGTTAGGAATATATGGGTCTTGTTGTCTCGTGTATTGAGACAAATTTATTTTAAAGTGTGTTCCTTTGCATTTGAGATGGTTTTGACATATGTGAATGTGAGTGTTATGCTTGTTGCATGCCAAGTGTTTGGTAAATTACCTCTATGAGTTATGAAGTTGGATTACTTGACTCTTGGTTGTGATAATTGTTATATAAGGTTATGGGTTGTATTCCTAATTGTTAATATTTGCTAACACGTGTAACTTTAAGGTTAATCAAGTCTCAAAGCTTTTGGCATTGTATTATAATTATAATGATTTTCTTTTGGGATCCTCAAAATTATAATGATTTTCTATGTACATTGTATACATATAGTAGGATCCACTATTTAATTTCAAGCTATTTGGACAACTCTAGTTATGAAAGGTGAGTTATGAAATAAATATTAATCTAAAAAGGTCCCTAGTCTACCCTATATATATAGCATGTGTTTCCATCAAAAGGATATATATGTGGTAAATGTCATAGACCAAAAAATCTCTTTTATCTATACACTATTTTATAATGAGTATTCTTTTTTTCTAAAACACTTAAACAACTATAGCTGAAGCTAAAGGGGGTGTTTGCGGTGCAGTTTTGGGCCATTTTTAGCACTGCACTTTGTGGTGCGGTTTAGCCAAAACCATAACCACACTGCACCTCATTTTTGCGGTCACATGTGCGATGTGGTGTAGTGCGGTTTAGAGTTTAGCCCCAGTGTAATGTGTAAGATGCGGTTTGAAGTCGTTATATTTTTCAAATTTTGGGATTTTCTTGCTCAGACCAAAACTGATTTTTCCCTTTATTTTGAGCCAAGTTTTAAACTAATGAACTAGTTTTTCTTTATTTTGGGTTGGCTTTCCTAATCAACGCTTGCTTGCGTTACTAAACCTTTTTTTTTTTTTTAGTTGAAAACTAGGGTTATTAAACTATTAATAATATATTTAATATTAAAAAATTAAAAATATTAATATATAGAGAGGGTGCGATGCGGTGCAGTTTGTGCGATTTTCTTATTATAAAACTGCAAATTGCACTACACCATGTGGTACGGTGCGGTTATGCCATTTTGTGGGCAGTTTTGGTGCAGTTTTTGCGGTTTATGCGGTTTGGTGAACACCCCTAGCTAAAGGTATATTTATTTTCTTCCGCAACTCTAAATTTATTTCTACATCTTGGTATCAGAGTCATCCTTCATGTGATGTTGTTATTAGAATATGTACTTTACTATGGTGTTGACTAATTGGTTGTCGATGGATGGCAATTTATTAATAATTATTTCTTTGATGGCATGCCTTGACATAAAGGACATGAGTAATTAATATTTTGAAAGTGTATTTAATGTATACAATTGGTAATAGGTTAGTCTTATTGTGTTATTTAGTAACGTTGTTGTTAAATGAACTTTTAACATTTCTTTTATTATATTTAGATTTTGATGATGAGGGTGACCATTCTCCTACTACGCAAAATCAATCATCAAGGGAATCTCATTAGGAAATATGCTGCTTGTGGTTTTTTATTTTATATTTTTTTTGGGTTTGATGACTATTTAATTTATCTTGTTGCATTAAATGTATTAAATAGTTTGCAACTTTGATATGACATTCTAGACATTTGGAATTTTTGTATTTGGGCATAACAATTATTATAGCTAGAAATTTTATTATTATATTATATTAATTTGATAGTTTGAATATGTTTGATTATTGTGGGGTTTATATTGTGTACTTAGACTAGATCCAGTCTTTTTATTTAATATTGATTTTTGTTTAGTTATAAATTGGTTGAGAAAACAAAATACTGGGAAAATATTTTTGCATAGAAAAACAAATAGAACCTATAGCGGCGCTTTTCAACCGCCACTAAAGCCCATATTGATAAAAGACCCAGCGGCGCTTTTAAACCTGTATTCAAAAACAATTTTAAAATAGCTATAGCGGCGCTTTTGAACCACTGCTATAGCCTATATTAAAAATAAATTTAAAAAAACCCTATAATGGCACTTTAAAACTGCTAGGCCTAGGATAGCTTGCTCGAAACCATTGAGACCTATACAGGCATTTTTTAAACCGCCAGTGTAGCTCACCTAAGGACCGAGGCTATTGCCATACTTATTGGTCAATGGTTGAAAGTGCTGGCATTAAAAGCACCGGGATAGCCCAATCGAGTCTATACCAACGCTTTCTAAATCTATAGAAGTGGTTTAAAAATGCCGGTATATATAGGTTGATAATTTTGTAATGGGATAATGGAAGCACTGACACTACCCTTCTTAGGCCAAATTACTGTCTATGGGTTAATTAAATTAAACAGCCTCAAGCAATAGTGTAAAAAAATCACACAAGTATTAAGATAATCAAACAACCAACAACACACCAAATTTATGCGAAAAATCCCTCTAGTGTAGAGGAAAAAACCATTAGACAAATCCAATTAATTCACCATAGTAAATAGAGATTTCAGTACTTAAGTTTATAATTTACTTGAGTTCACAATAATTTCAGAATCTACAAAAATTAATCAATAAATCTCTAGGAATAGATACTGATGATGCCGAAAAATCGTCAGTAAGCCACACGGTCCTTACGTGCTCCTGATAAGAACCTACACAACGCAAAAGCTGAAGACCTTAAGAGGAGTACCGGTATGGTACCGGCCAAATACCCTCCGATGGTCAAGTTAGAGAAATCTCTTGTTTACAACTCTAAAGTGCTAGAGCGGGGTCAATTATGCGTATCTTCGTTTGTGAGGGTTTTGGGGTTTTTATAGTTGTACGGTACCGAGATCCCTAGACTTGTATGGGCCCTGGGCCCAAGCCCAACGTGGCGGCCCAATTGCCCTAAATCCTTGAAACTGCCTTCGTGCAATAGCAAAGTTCGGGTTCACGGATCCTGGGAGGCGCTCGGCATGAGTTTTCCTTAACAAGCTCATAAATCCTGTCCGGGGAGGCCACTAAATGGTCGGGGAACTGTATTGCCGAGCACAATTGACTAGGCTGGAACCAAGTTCCAAGGCCACAATTACTGCATCCCACCTTCACCTAAACACCCACTTAAAGCAAACAATATTGGACCTTCAATAGCACTATTGGCAGCTGCAATCATAATCCCTCCACTAACCTTGGCTATAAATAGCAGGAGCTTGGGAAGAGAAAGGGGTTCAGAAAAAAGGAGAGTAGAGTGAATATTGTATTGAGTCTCTCTGCCGAGAACGACCCTTAGTAGGAAATTCAAAAACCCACTTTACAAATAAATTGTTAGCCCAAG
The DNA here is from genome assembly GCA_028535165.1 of Quercus tomentella. NCBI lineage: Eukaryota > Viridiplantae > Streptophyta > Magnoliopsida > Fagales > Fagaceae > Quercus > Quercus tomentella. The sequence goes on from JAPQVY010000089.1 coordinate 41,031,669, forward strand.
TGTATCCAGGCCCAACAGCCTCACTTCCGGAGCCTACAATTGGCGCCCACCGTGGGGCCCTCCTACGAAGCTGTGGTTCAACCGAGACTCAAACAAGGGAAATGTCTGAAGAGCGTTCGGGAGAGCGTGTACCGAGCAATTCGGCAGGATCTTCTCGGGGATCGACGTGGAGGGAGAGAAGGCAGAAACGGCAGGAGGATAGACTGCAACCCAGAGGAGAGGAAGGGTCGGACCAGACACACAGAACGGTTTCCGGCGTCTCGGCACATCACCAGCATGATGATAGAGACCGAGAGCTGGAGCGGTTGCGCAGGTTGGTAATGGATTTGGAGCTGGACGCACGGGATCAGCGCCAGGAGAGGGATCGCAACTCCCAGCAAAGGAGAAATCAGGGCGAGGAAGGTTCCAGCCGATCTAATACGCACCGCTACCGAGACCGCTCACGCTCTCGTGAGTCACGCCGACACTCCCGGGAGAGACATCGTCGGCGGAACCGGTCACGGTCGCATGAACACGGTGACCAAGGGTCAGAATCGCCAGAGGAACGGCTGCACCACAACGCCGCCATGGACGCCATGAGCCGAGCCTTACGATTGGCCGCTCGGTCGCCGTTCTCCGAAGAGATTGAACGGGCCCCAATGCCGAGCCGATTCACGCGCCCGCCATTCAATTCCTACGAGGGTAAGACAGACCCCGTGGAGCATGTCAGTCATTACATTCACATGATGTCTTTGCATGCACGCAATGATGCGCTGATGTGTAAAGTATTTCCCTCTAGTCTCGGCTCAACGGCCCTGAGATGGTTCAATGGGTTACGGAAAGGTTCCATACGCAGCTTCGCCGAGTTGATTCAAGAGTTCGGCAGTAGATTCGTGACATGCAGCCGAGTGCAACAGCCGGTTGACGCGCTACTTTCCATGAAGATGAGGGATGGAGAAACCCTTCGGAGTTATGCCAGCCGATACTGGGAGCTCTACAACGAGATTGGTGGAGGCAATGAGAAAATTGCGGCAAGCACCTTCAGGATAGGGCTCCCCGAAGACTCTGAATTACGGGAGTCGTTGACAAGAAGACCCCCCGAGGACATGAGGCAGCTAATGAGACGCATAGAGGAATACAAACGCTTAGAAGACGACCGGCTGCAGAACAGGGGAAAAGCCCCATTAATTGGGAAGCCTCGGCAAGGCGTTGTGCCGGCAAGGCCCAAAAAAGACTTCAGAATGCAGGAACCAGAGGGGCAAATCGAAGGGGTTAATGTGGCGTTTAAAGAGCCCGTACACAAAATCTTGGAGCGGATCAAGAACGAGTCATTCTTCAGGTGGCCAAACAAGATGGGCGGCGACCCGTCCCGGAGGAACCAAAACCTGTACTGCACCTATCACAGGGACAAAGGACACACCACCGAGCAGTGTCGGGTATTAAAAGATCATCTCGGGCAGCTAGTGAAGGCGGGGTACCTGAAAGAGTTTGTAGTAGACTCCACTAACCGAGAAGCCGGCCAGGGCGTCCAACAGAAAAGGAACCCCCTCCCGCCCCCACTTGGGGTAATCGAAGTTATCCACGCTGCACCAAGAGGAACGACAGCGGCAAAGAGGGTATTAACCGTGGCATGCGCGGGAGGAGAATCCGCCGGGAAGAAGAAGAAAGTTGAACGGCCGACCATCTCATTCGGAGATAGCGATTTAGAAGGAACGATCCAACCTCATGACGATGCTCTAGTGGTAGCGGCCAGGATAGGCGGGTTCCTGGTGAAGAGGGTAATGATCGACCAAGGGAGCGGAGCTGACGTCATGTACCCGGACCTCTTCGTGGGGCTCGGACTGAAGACCGGGGATTTGGAGAAATATGACACACCACTGGTCTCATTTGACGGGAGAGTCGTAATTCCCGAGGGGCAAATCTCTCTCCCGGTAGACATGGAAGGCAAGGGAGTTATTGTTACCTTCATAGTAGTCCGGTCATTCTCACCATATACCGCGATCTTAGGGAGACCATGGATTCACGCCATGAAGGCTGTTCCGTCCACCCTCCACGTGAAAGTAAAATTTCCTACTGAGTATGGAGTTGCCGAGGTAAGGGGGAACCAACAAGTGGCGAGGCAGTGTCTTGTTGCCGCGGTCAGTTGGAAAAATGAACAGCTCGGGCAAGCTGAGCAGGCCGATAAAGAAACTTCATAGCAATTACAGAACCCCCGAGGGGAGACGGGGGCGGACGTCGCCGAGGAGGTATTGAAGGTTAGAATTCTTCCAGATACTGACAGGTATTTCCAGATAGGTACAAGCATGAATGACCGGGAAAGGGTAGAGATGTTGTTGTTCCTTTTGCAGAACGTAGATGTTTTCGCTTGGAACCCGTATGAAGTGCCCAGCGTAGATCCCGAGTTCATTGTCCACAAACTCAACGTGGACCCATCATTCCCCCCGAAGAAGCAGAAACCGAGAAGAGAATCAAAGGAACATGTCGATGCAGTAAACCTGGAAGTCCAGCGGCTGAAGGAAGCCGGAGTCATAAAGGAAATATTCTTCCCGAGATGGCTAGCAAACACTGTTGTAGTGAAGAAGAAGAACGGAAAATGGAGAGTTTGTGTGGACTTCACAGACTTGAACAGGGCATGTCCTAAGGACCCGTTCCCGATGCCCAAGATTGATCAACTAGTAGACGCCACGTATGGACACCCGAGAATGAGCTTCCTGGATGCCTTTCAGGGCTACCACCAGATTGCCTTGGCACCCGAGGATCGGGAAAAGACCGCATTTATCTCCCCGGGAGCTAACTATCACTATGAGGTCATGCCGTTTGGATTGAAGAACGCCGGTGCCACGTACCAACGAATGATGACGAGAATGTTCCGGGAAAAAATCGGAGGCACGGTTGAAGTATATATTGACGATATGGTGGTAAAAAGCAGAAAAGAGTCACAGCATACGGAAGACCTCAGGGGAGTATTCGAGATACTGCGACGGCATAAATTGCGCCTGAATGCCGAGAAGTGCACTTTCGGAGTGGGGGCGGGGAAGTTCTTGGGTTATCTGATTTCTACTCGGGGGATAGAAGCTAACCCCGACCAAATAGAGGCCGTGAACCGCCTCAAACCACCAAACAATCCCAAGGAGGTGCAAGTGCTCACTGGGATGTTAGCCGCCCTCAACCGGTTCATCTCAAAGTTTGCCGATCGCTGCCGACCATTTTATCAACTTCTGAAGAAGTGGAAGGGGTTTCGCTGGGACGAGGGATGTGATGAGGCTTTTTGAGAGCTGAAGGAATACTTGGCGAAGGTGCCGAAGTTGACGGCCCCGGAGCCCGGGGAAGATTTGTTTATGTACCTCGCAGTCACCGACCATGCCGTAAGTGCTGTGTTACTAAGGGACCAAGGAGTACAATTGCCCGTGTATTACATAAGCAAAACCTTAGTTGATGCCGAGACGAGGTACCTGCCCCTGGAGAAGTTGGTTTTAGCCCTGGTACACGCCACGAGAAAGTTGCCACATTACTTCATGGCTCATACGGTGTTCGTCCTCACCGAGTATCCATTACAGTCACTGTTAAAAAGATCAGACTTCACAGGCCGAATTGCCAAATGGGGGACTCGGCTGGGGTCGTTTGACATAAGATACCGACCAAGAAGCTCGGTGAAAGGGCAGGTTCTCGCAGATTTCATCGCAGAATTCACACCCAAGAACGACGGCAAGGTAATTTGTAGTGCCGAGATGCGCCCGTGGAAGGTATTTGTGGACGGCGCCTCGAATGCTATGGGTGCCGGGGCTGGTATAGTCATAATCACCCCCGAGGGCATACGATTGGAACACTCCTTCAGATTGGGATTTAAAGCCTCAAACAACGAGGCCGAGTATGAGGCCCTACTAGCCGGTTTGAGGGCCGTATTGCATCTGGGCGCAAAAGATGTTGAGGTTTACTCGGACTCACGGCTGGTTGTTTACCAGATCACAGGAGACTTCGAGGCTCGGGACTCCAGAATGAAAGCTTATCTAAGTGCAGCCAAGCAGATTATCGGTCAGTTCGGAAAGGTAAAGGTATCCCAGGTAGCTCGGTCTCAAAACAAACACGCCGACTCACTTGCCACGTTGGCCTCATCAGTAACCGAGGATACACCCCGGCTAGTCACAATAGAACTTATAAAAGAGCCAAGTATCAGTGTGAAGTGCATTCCCGATCAAGCCGGAATTGAGGTCGCGGAAGTAGCAGTGGCCAAGCCGTGTTGGATGAACCCGATCATAAATTTTCTTGCCGAGGATAAGCTTCCAGAGGACGAAGGCGAGGCCAACAAGATTCGCAGGATGGCTCCCCGGTACTGGCTGTCTTCGGACCATAAACTGTACCGAAGGTCCTTTGCAGGCCCTTACCTTTTATGCCTACATCCCGAAGGAGTCAGGGAGCTTCTGATCGAGCTACATGAGGGAGTGTGTGGCGGCCATGTTGGGGGACGATCTCTAGCACACAGAGCGATGACTCAGGGGTTCTGGTGGCCACAGATGCAGAAGGATGCCGCTGAATACGTTCGGAGCTGCGAACAATGTCAAAAGCACGCCCCTTTGATCCATCAGCCTGCAGGCCGTCTAAACCCCGTCAGCAGCCCGTGGCCGTTCGCGCAGTGGGGGCTTGACATCCTCGGACCATTCCCCCGAGCAACGGGGAACCGCCGTTTTGTATTGGTGGCTGTTGATTACTTCACAAAATGGGCGGAAGCCGAGGCCTTGGCCAATATCTGAGATACTGACGTAAAAAGGTTTGTATGGAAAAACATAGTCACAAGGTTTGGGGTGCCAAATTCTCTGGTAACCGATAATGGGCTACAGTTTGATAGCAAAGCTTTTCGAGCCTTCTGCAGCGAGCTTGGCATCAAAAACAAGTATTCCACACCGGCTTACCCACAAAGCAACGGTCAAGCTGAGGCAGTGAACAAGACTATTTTGAACGGGTTAAAGAGAAGGTTGGACGGGGCGAAAGGAAGATGGGCAGAAGAGCTACCCAGTGTATTATGGGCTTATCGCACAACCCCCAGAAGATCCACGGGCGAGACCCCGTTCTCCCTGGCATACGGAGCAGAGGCCGTGATACCAACCGAGGTGAGCTTGTGCAGTGCACGGGTCGCAGGGTTTGAACCCGTCCAGAACGCTGACCTAATGATGGAGCATTTGGACTGGCTAGAGGAATGCAGGGAGGCGGCGACCATACGACTCGCCGAGTATCAGCAAAGATTAGCCAAAAGGTACAACCGGAATGTAAAGGAAAGGGAGTTCAGTGCCGGACAATTGGTCCTGAGAAAAGTTGTGGGAAGCATGCGAGACATATCTGCCGGCAAGCTTGCTCAAACCTGGGAAGGACCGTACAGAGTTACAGCCATCGCTGGTGCGGGGGCTTACTTCTTGGAAGACCTTGACGAGAGGCCGCTTCCTCGGCCGTGGAACGCCTGCAACTTAAAGAAGTTCTACGTGTAAGCCAAAGCCTGTATTTTGCTAAGGTTGAGATTATGATGAAGTTCATTTGTATATGCTGTTTTTGTTCCCGTCAATACACACCAAGAGAACTGCAAACAAAAACCCTAAGGACAGAAACCTGGCCTCGGCTCGATTACAATCGCCGAGCAGGTGGAAACCTTATCGTTAAAAATTCTAAGGACAGAAACCTGGCCTCGGCTCGATTACAATCGCCGAGCAGGTGGAAACCTTATCGTTAAAAATTCTAAGGACAGAAACCTGGCCTCGGCTCGATTACAATCGCCGAGCAGGTGGAAACCTTATCGTTAAAAATTTTAAGGACAGAAACCTGGCCTCGGCTCGATTAAAATCGCCGAGCAAGTGGAAACCTTGTCGCTAAAAGGTCTAAGGACAAAAACCTGGCCCACGACAGGATTAAAAACACCGAGCAGGGGGAAACGCCTATAAGGCAAGAAGGTAAAGGATCAAAAGATGAAATCATGTTCCTCGGTAGGGTCAAGCCACCAAGCATGTGGGAACCCCAACCCTCCGAACATCAAAATTCATCTCGGACTATTCAAAGCACTGCATGATAGGCTTTGGGTATCATCACATGCACGGCATAAACATTGACACAATCAAAGCGAAACAATCAAAAAGATAAGATTCATTCAACAAACCAAGACCAAAGTTAAGCAAGGAAGTTGATTACCGATCAAACGGGCAAATTAAAAACCGTAAATTGTTCGTCCGCCACATCCCGGCGACATAGGCAAATAAACCAACAAAACATAAAAACTACAAGTGCGATGAAAAATAATGAAAGCGTAAAATTAATCAGCTGGAAGGTCGGGTCGGATCTCTCACTTCTATCTGGTCAGTGAGAGGGTAGCACGATTCTTCGCCAAGAAGGTCCTGCACGGTTGGGATGCTGGTGGCCTCCATGTCCTCTGGCTCGGCATGAGCGTCAATTTGTTCAACAAGCTCCCTCATGCTTGCCGTTTCCTCCTCGTCAACAGTGACCGGGGGATCATGCGCGGCAATTGCATCTCTCGGGAAGGGAATCTGGCCGGGATCTCTCAAGTGGGAATCCTCGGCAACACCCAGTAAGTGAAGAGCGGCATACCACCCAGCTTCGAAACCCAACTTCCGTGCCTGAGTCACGACCGGCTCTGCAGACTGCTCGGCATCGGTAAAGCCTTCGTTATACCACTTCTGCTCGCACTCCGTCAGAGCCGCCCTTAGGCCAGCTAGCTCCTCGGCTTTAGAAGTGTTCAGGCTGATGGCTTCGGCCAGTTTCACGTCGGTTTCATTCTGCTTGGTCAGAAGCTCGGCACATCTTTTTTCTGCCAGCGCCCAATTTTGCTCCGCTATGGCGGCCTTATTCTCGGCGTCCTCAGCTGCCTTAAGCTTTTCTTTCACTGATCTGGCCGCTGACTCCCGCGCACTCTTTTCACGCTCGACCTCCTCGGCGAGATCTCGTGCCCGGCCGGCCATGATGTGAGCCAATTGAGCAGCCTAGCAATCACGAAAAGTTAGTGATAAAACAGGAATATAATGCACGGGAGAAAATAGATAACTAGGGAGTTACCGCAATAGCATGCCATTCTAAGCGGCGCCCCACAGACTCCTCAGATCCTTCCTCAAAGGCGTGCACGTCCTCGGGAAGAAGGAGGCCCTCGGCCAGGGTTTGGGCAACACGACCACCCTCGCCTTTCTCCCATATCCGCACGCAAGCAGTTGAAGGCAAAGGTTTGCCGTCCAACAGAAACTTAGGCTTCCACGCTGGAGCCGCTTGAGAGGAGGACGCGGCCCTCGGACCAATCTGGGTCTGCGGCTCACGAATGACAATCCCCCCCGTTGGGTGCGGAGGAGTCTGGACGGCTGTATCTCCTGGCCCCGTGGAAGGTTGTTCGGTGACCTTTTGTTTCTTCCTGGCCCGTCCAGTTTGAGATGGAGGCGGGGGCTGCGTGGGCTGCCGTGCACCGGGCACGAAACGATCTATAGTCATGACCCTCCTAGACACCATCCTTCCTTCCAGCGCTGGTTGCTCAACAATTTGGTTCTCGGGCTGCACCTGCTCCTGAACGGGATTCTCTTCTCGGATGGCTTCGTGGGCTAACTCCCTGAGGCGCCGAGAAACGCGTTCCGCGGACTCGTCCCGCAAAGGAGCTAGCTCGTCCGAGGCGGTAAAGCGCCGTCCAAATTCCCTCGCCTCCCCAGTTGTAAGCTTCGGTGGCAGGAAGTTGACGTACCGAACGTCAATATATGAGAGCAGGGGACTATCCACCAGAAGTGCTTGTTTAAAGTTCTGCCAGGTGGAGTAGACCGGTTCTACTCCGAGGATCAGGTGCGAGGCCCGGAGTTGGCCGTCCCAATGCACGTATATCTCGGAGCGAAGAGTGAAGTTCAAATCCTTGGCGTGAACGGCTCTGAGATCCGGAACGAAAACCTTGCCGTCTGCAAAAGAGCAAACATCATATCAATATCTATTAATGAAGCTTTACCTTAATGAACAGAAATGAAAAAGGGGAGGAAAGCAGTTAGATTAAGGGAATGGTACAAACCCACTTCACGCCGTGAAAGGGGGCAAGGGACGTCCTCGGCAAACCAATTGCCGCGCACGCGAACGAACTCCCCGGCGGAGTTCCTATTCGAATCGGGCAGGCATGATATCAACCGTACCCGATTATCTCTTGTCTTTAGGTAATAGTTCGTAGCTTTGTTCCCACAGAGGCTATACATGTGGTTAATGTCATGGTGATTTAACTGTAAATTAAAGGTGTGATTCAACCTACTGACGCAGCTAACCACCCGGTAAAAATTGGGGGAAAGCTGGTCGGGACACAGTCCATAGTACCTAAGTGTATCTGTGAGAAGGGGGTCCACGGGAAACCTAACCCCGCCCTCTAAGATTGACATCAAAGGAAAGAAGGCTGTGCCTTGTCCTCGGTGGAGAGCGATGTCACTCTCATGGCAGTATGCCACTTCCACGTCATCGGGGATACTAAAGGTGGCTCCTAAAGGTGGCCAAGGCAGCCGAGGTCTCTAAAAGGTAAGAGTAACCCATCCCTGACGCTTAATACTGTGAAAGGGGACTTGAAGAAATAAAGCTAAAGGAATAGGAAGGGGAAGAAAACTTACTTGGGGTTCTAAGGAGGAAAGGAACACTGAGCAGGTGAGAAAGCGCAGAGAGAGTTGGTCGGCAGAGAGTAAACTCAAAAAAATCGGAGATGAAGGAAAAATGAGAGAAAGTTCTGAAGGGAACTATTTATAGGATCAGGAGGAGGGACGAAGAAACGGTTAATCAAACAGTAAATGGGCACGCTTTACGAACAGACCTGCAAATACCAGAGGAAGCCCATTCGCGTGTCGCTTCGGTTCACGAACCGTCAGGTAATAATGACGACTGTATCTGACGCCGCGAAACGGCACGTCTTTTGAGATGAGCATTAATGGGAAACCATAATCACGAGTCCCAGGCCCTAGAATCCCCGAGAACGAGAGGCCCGTCCAGCTCCTTGATTCTTCCCGGTAACCGGGGATGAATCAAGAGGGGGGCTAATGTACGGTACCGAGATCCCTAGACTTGTATGGGCCCTGGGCCCAAGCCCAACGTGGCGGCCCAATTGCCCTAAATCCTTGAAACTGCCTTCGTGCAATAGCAAAGTTCGGGTTCACGGATCCTGGGAGGCGCTCGGCATGAGTTTTCCTTAACAAGCTCATAAATCCTGTCCGGGGAGGCCACTAAATGGTCGGGGAACTGTATTGCCGAGCACAATTGACTAGGCTGGAACCAAGTTCCAAGGCCACAATTACTGCATCCCACCTTCACCTAAACACCCACTTAAAGTAAACAATATTGGACCTTCAATAGCACTATTGGCAGCTGCAATCATAATCCCTCCACTAACCTTGGCTATAAATAGCAGGAGCTTGGGAAGAGAAAGGGGTTCAGAAAAAAGGAGAGTAGAGTGAATATTGTATTGAGTCTCTCTGCCGAGAACGACCCTTAGTAGGAAATTCAAAAACCCACTTTACAAATAAATTGTTAACCCAAGTGTATCCAGGCCCAACAGCCTCACTTCCGGAGCCTACAATAGTAGTTTAGGGCCGAAATCCATGCCTTGATCCAGAAGTTCTTTCCTTATAGGAGAGAACCTCTTTAATCCGTGTATCTTCCGAAATCCTTTCCTTATAGGAGTCTTCTTGATTAGAGGTAAGCATGGGGCGCAAGATATTTCCTTATACATGCATGCGTGGAGACCAAGCAAGGCCACATAAGGGTCGTCAGCTTTGCCTACTAACTCGTCAAGGTCGTCAGCTTCGCCTACTCTCTCGTCAGGGTCGTCAACTTCGCCTACTCCCTCATCAGGGTCATCAAAGATTCATATATCCCCTTCAGCTTATTCTCTTCAGCTTACTGTCTTCAGCTTACTGTGCCCAAGATGCAGCCGTCAGGTATGGGGTGGAGCTGTAGACTTTACAACAAGGTTGTCTCTCATGAGTGAAGTTGACAACCTTGTTATGTCCATCGCCTTTTGTTTCGTCATGGATTAATTACAAAATTACCCTTATCAGATACATATCACAACAAAAACTTGAAACCCAGTAGAACCAATAACGCAACAAGATCTTTGCTGTAAATGCTTCAATTCTCTCTTGTACGTTGTAGCTTTGATAAACAAATATAAAACTTCTAGCTTTAAAATTCTATCACGCCACACTATGTGCTCAAATTCTTCTTCCTTGTTATTTTAGTTTTGTCCTTGCTTAATTTGCACTAGCCATGCACGCCCTGCTTATAAAGAAACAATATACCCTACAGCAGTTGTATGCATCTAGCCTCCCGTAGAGGCTAGATGCATACAACTTTGCATGATATATATACCTTCTTGCTTATAAAAGCAAAAACATGCCACACCTTACGATTCTCCGATCTCTTTCTAACATTAGAAATAGAATACTCTTTTTCTGGACAAAATTGGCAAATGTCCTTTTCGGGCAAAAAAAGCAGCATTATGCCTCATTTTCCAAACTAATTAGGAAAATACCCCTCTTTTGAAACTCGATTTTCCAAAAATCGAGTTAAGCCCTATAGTGGCGTTTTTAAGGACCCTATAGTGACGTTTTAAGGACCTGTAGTGGCGTTTTAAAACTTGAGCTCTTTGAACTTAAGTTATAGGTAAAAAAAAGAAAAAAAAATTGCATGTAACTCGATTTCATGGAGTTCGAGTTCCAAAATGCCACTATAGGTCCTTAAAACATCACTATAGGCTCCTTAAAACGCCACTATAGGGTTCCAGAATTTTTATTTTTATTTTTTTTTTATAACTCGATTTTGAGAAAATCAAGTTTCAGAAGAAGGACATTTCCTTAATTAGTTTGGGAAAGGGGGCAAAATGCTAGATTTTTTTTTTTTGAAAGGGGCATTTGCCCATTTTCTCCCTCTTTTTCCTACTAGTATATGAAATTAATCTAGTCTAACATGGAGTAGATTTAGTTTGTAGCATCACATTTCACGCTCATTAAGCTGTTTTAATGCCACATGGGCTGGACCCTCAACTTTTTGAACCAGTTTGGAATTGACTTTCATCAAATATCATGTGCCTTCATACAAGTATTGATATTTTACCAATTGAAGAAGAGTAGTTGTTTCCTTTATGTGCATCACTATACCTAACTAATACACGCTTCTTTTTTGTCTTTGGAGACAATTTTCTTCTCAAGGATTTGTCTTTGTGAACATTGCATATACCTAATAATACATCCGAATGCATGCAAGGAGTGATTAGCTGTTGACTAATAAGAATCCAATGATTGAAAAGTTCTGTCCTCTAAATTTTGTGTAACTTGATAATAAAATATTTTTTTCAGCTTTTAATTTGTGTAAATTTGTTCTCGCCATTTGAACTACTAATTGACAAACCAAGGGTACCATTTTAAAGAGGAAGTTGTCTATTTTAAAAATGATAAAAACTATTACACACATAATATTACAAACACATTAAAAACACAATTATAATTGTGACTTGATGTCACACTTTTGAGAAAACAGTTGATTTGCACTCCACCCATATGCCAGTTATGAGAAATCGGTGCATAGAGTTGGTACCTCAAATGGTTATGCATAGTTTCTATCTCGGGTCTTGCTTGCACTCAAACTTTTTTGAGGACCCGAAGTTTTTTTTTTTTTTTTTTGCTAAATTTGAGGACCCAAAGTTGTTTGGAAAAAAGTGACCCAACCGTATTGTAGAGAATTTTAGCTAGTTTCATAAGATACCTGCCTTTTGGATTAACTTTGTGTTTGGGGGGGGGTGGGGGGGGGGGAGGGTGGGGTGTGGTTCACGATAAATTTGTGGACAAAGCAAGTATCCTGGTTGGTTTAGCAACAAAAATTTAACATTTTCATTATCACATGCTCATTTAAAGATCTTTCTTTATCTTGGATTTAAGTAAATGAGATATATTCTTCTCAAAAAAAAGAAAAAAAAAAAGTAAATGAGATATTGTTGGAAAGCTTGTAGTAGAAACATGACTACCACATGCAGCTTAATTCACTCCGATTTTGGCTCATATATAAGTACTAATTTTTAAGGAGGTTTAAGAATATTGATGAAAGTTTGTAATTCTAGCATTACTCGAAAGGTTGATAATTTGCTTCAATCGGATAGACATATTTTCTAATCAAACTTTGACCCCCGTTAACGTAACAAAGCTCTGGGTTTGCTTGCGTTTGACTAATTCTACATTGATTAGAGCAAATAAGCCTAGTCAACACCTCAGTTAACCCTCCTACTCCCAATTGAAAATTTTTTCCCAGTTTTTGTGCTTAGAGAATATTCTGTTTAATTTAGAGGTGAGAAAATAGGCTGGCGATTGTCATGAGGTGAGAAGAGAAAAATGTTAGACAGAGAATGAAATGAGACAATATCTGTTGGATTTAAATTTTAAAGGGCTTGAAATTGTGACCTAAAGTCACCATTTTGCTTTTTACATAAAATTCTGGTTTTGAAGTCAGGATGGTAGCTTAGATATTATGAGTTGAAGTCACAATTTTTACCTAAGAAATCATGAATTCAAATCACAATTTTCTTCTAAAAAAATAAATATTGAATTGAAGTCTCAATTTCTGTTTCAATAACTAAAATAGTGAGCTATGGCCTCCTAAGTCCTAACTTAAAGCCCCACATCAGCCCATGGGCAGCTTTATGCATTCTAGCTTCTAGGTCACAAACTGTTTTTCCGATTTTATTTTCTCTTAGACCTTTTTTATCCTTAATTTTTTGGTTTTATTTTGGGTATATTTATTGGCTTCCTTTCCTAATTTTTTTTTGCCTTATATTTTGACTATATTTAAGGTATAATTTAATGGCCTCCTTTCCCCATTTTCTTTCTTTCTCTCAAACGTTTATTTCCTTTTTTTTTTTTTGGCTATAATGTAGGGTTTAGTTTATTTAGTTTACATAATTTACCTTTTTTTTTTTTTTTTTTTTTTTTTTTTAAATCAAAGAACTTACCTAATTGGATAAAATTTAAAAACTTTAGGAGGTACCACCGCACACCATTGGTGCGATAGTCACTCCACAAGTATAAGTGCTTGTGGGGTGTGGGGCGTAAGGGCTGGGGTTTAAGTTTCCAAGAGGGAGGTTCACACACATATACACATAAATTAGGTTAGAGTAGAATTTCTATCTTGTATAAAAAAATAATAATAAAAAAAAAAAAAAAAATTAGGAGGTTGCCTAACAGGCAAGAGTCGACAGTGTCACCGCATCAACCATATGACCAAGGTTTGAAATTGTGAGTTGAAATTATAATTTCAAATAAAACTATGAGTTGCAAGTTTGAGGCTTCTTATTTTCTATTTAAAAAAAAAACTCAAGTCTTCTTCACCCTCGCGCTTCTCTCTCTTTCTCAATTGAAGGATTAATTTGATAATTATACAGTGAATTAAAAGTTTCTAAGAGATTTGTGTTTGCATGTGGTACCCTCTACTCATCTATTTGAAAAAGTTTGATGTGATAATGTGCTATTGAAGGTGTAAAAGAATTCTATATGCATATAAGCGTACGGAAAATTTCAAGGTCAAACTAAGAATGAAATGTATAGAAAAACATGTTTAGATATAGGATATTTATCTTTTTTTTTCTTTTTTTTTGGTTTCTCACCGTGTATCCTCAAAACTTTCAATAAGAGATTAATCACTGTTCGCAACGGGTGAGCCCTAGTGGGGTAAATCGCTGGCCCAGGGGGTTTTTTCAAAGTGCAGGTACCCGGACTCGAACTGGGGAGCACACCCAGTCGAACCTGGGACAAGCACTTTGAAACCAAGTGCCCAACCACTTGGCCAACCCACCTGAGTTGATCTAGGATATTTATCTTTTATTAGGAAAACAAGATTGATTAAAATAATGTACCATAGAAGTAGGTATGACTTTGTCTACGAATTAAATAAAAGAAATGTAGTTAGTGTAAGGAAGACGCTATAAAGTTTGAAACTATTTGTCTTCTAGAGTAACTCTCCTTGCTAATGAAATTATGGCAGTTTATCTTAACTGGGCTAAAGCAGTGAAGTCAAGATGAAAATTCACTCAACCGAAGAAAAAATTGAGAAGAAAATTCCACCCCTGCAATTTCAAATCAAGCAATCCTCACTCCTACTTTTTGATAGATATAAATAATTCCAGTCAGTCAAATAAAGCATGTCTTATTGCTTTTGTCTGCATTTTTCACTCTCTTCCTTGATGCATTCTTGATTAGATTCTTTCAGGCCACCAATAGAAGGGCTTTGCTACTCCATCAAATTGACAAAAATTATGCCTAGCATCAATAATCTTTGAATTGGTCAAGCAAGAGAGATGGGGAAAGATGGGCATCATATGAGGTCACACGTGGTTGACAAAGATTCTTTTTTAACTTTCCAAAGTCCATTCACACTTATTTTTTATCAAAAAAAAAATCTGATATTTGGGTCAATGTCACTGTCAGTACTACCACAACTTTTTAAAAATTAGGAGCTTTTTTTAGACGGATTGACATCTACTTTGGGTCTACTAGTTCCATCCCTCTCCTCTTTTTTAACTTTTCTCCACTCTATTTTAGGATAAGTTTTATTAATTTATCTTAAAATTTGGATTAATACCAATCAAGTTCAAGAAATTTCAAAATTGATTAATTTGGTCCCTAATATCAACTTAGTCTGTAAACATGGTCCTATTACTCATTTTCCTCTTCTTACTCTCTCAAACCTATATGTTCTCTCTCTCTCTCTCTCTCTTTGATTCTCTAAAGCGATGGCGAGCGACGAATCGCCAAACAAAACATGAGTAGATCTGAATCAAGTAGTGTGCTGTCAGGAATATGAAATAATTGTTGTAATCTCTTTAATTAGGTAGTTAGCTAGTTGATTGAGATTAGGATTAGGATGAGTTAGTTAGGATTTGAGCACATGTAGTTCATTTAACACATGACTTAATTCATAGAGTACAAGTTGAATTAACTAACCAATTATCTTGAACCATATGGACCAATGACATTAGAGCTAGTCTCCTATAAATACATAATTGTAATTCAACATTAGAGATCAATTAGAGAATAAACCAATTTCTTAGTGCATTAGTGCATCTCTCTCTCTCTCTCTCTCTCTCTCTCTCTCTTTCTCTTAATCTCTCTATTTCTCTATGGAGGATGACTACCTTGAATTAAGTCAATTTCCCTACAATTCCCATCAATCCACCTATAATTCCTATCCATCCCCATTAGGAACCACTAAGTTCCTAACAAGTGGTATCAGAGCCAACGATTTTGAGACGAATGAGTGTAACCGAAGAGAACTTTGGAAAGAAATATGACAAATGGCGAACAAAGTTTTATAGGATGTCAAGGATATTTTAGAGAAGGTCAAGGCCTTGACTGAATCTAAAAAGGCCATGAAAGAAGAGCTCTCAAGATTACAAGAGGATCTTGAGAATATGACGGAAAAGGAGTTACAATCTCTTGATTCCATGGAACTCGAAGAACAAATTAAGTTCCAAGAATCTACTACTGTTGTTGCAAGCCGAGACGTTTATTTTTGTGTCAAAATGGATGATGATATCCATGTACACGCTGCCCTTGAAGTTCAGTCCAAAGAACCAACGAAGAAGGTGATGATGATCTTCCCATAACCAATTCTTGATGCACCAATGGAGGCTTTCATTCAAGAGTCTATAATTCAAGAATTGGCAATCCAAGTGTCGGTGATCCAAGAATTCAAGATGCAAGCACCAACAATTTTAATGGTTCTAGAATCAAATGAGGTCTTGAGGATACAAGAACATTCTAAGGTTCAAAGAACCAATGAGACCTTGAAGATTGAAGAACCATTGAAGGCTCAAGAATTCGAGCAAAGTTTGAAGATCTACGAAGAAGAAACCTTCATGTACATGGGACCACTTGTCAAAGAGAAATGCATGAATATGGTGATCAAAATGTCACAAGGTATTGGTCCATTGGAAAATCTCCTTTAATAAAGGTGTCATTTCACAACAACACCTTGTGGGTAAGGTGTTTTCAAGGGGAGGGAAATGTTAGTAATATGAAATAATTGTTGTAATTCCTTTAGTTAGGTATTTAGCTATTTGGTTGAGATTATGATTAACATGAGTTAGTTAAGATTTGAGCACATGTAGCTCATTTAACACATGACTTAATTCATTGAGCACATGTTGAATTAACTAGCCAATTATCTTGAACCATATGGGCCAATGATATTAAAACTAGTCTCCTATAAATACATGATTATCAACATTAGAGATCAATTAGAGAATAAACCAATTTTTTAGTGCATTAGTTCATCTCTCTCTCTCTCTCTATGGAAGGTGATTATCTCGAATTAAGTCAATTTCCCTACAATTCTCATCAATTATCATCAATTCCCTATAACTCCTATCCATCCCCATTAGGAACCACCAGGTTCTTAACATGTGCAGTGTGAAGTTTCAATGGCGGTAGTTAATACTTTAGGAAATTTGTGGGATTTGGGGCACTTGATGCGATGGTGGCCGTTGGTTAACTAGGCAATATGGTGGGCTTGTCGTTTGGTGTATTGGGTTTAGTTTTCTAATGGGTTTTTTTTTGTGGGGGGGGGGGGGGGGGTTGTTAGATATGTAAATGTATTGTTTGGGGATGGGTTCCAATATAGTGGTTCGCGATGGTTTTACCAGTTTTGTGGGTTTTTTTGGTGGGTGGCGTTTTGGTGGTGAAAAACACAATGAGATTTTTTTTTCTTGTTTTGGATTGACCATAGTGGCTATGCTATTCAATCAAACATATATATATATATATATATATATAGAGAGAGAGAGAGAGAGAGAGAGAGAGAGAGAGAGAGAGAGAGAGAGAGAGGGAATAGATAGGTCTGAGAGAGAAAAATAGGAAAATGACTAACGGGGCCAATGGTGTTTAAGGACCAAGTTGGTTAGTTTTGAAATATCTTAGACTTTGTTGGCATTCACCCAAACCTCAGGGTAGATTAATGAAATTTACACTTTCTTTTATATAAATTTGTTATTATTTTATCTACATTTCTCTCTCACATTCCATTCATGTTTTGTCCACACAGAAAAATATAATTGCTCTATTTATTTTTTTCTATTTTCTACTTTCTTTTGGTAGATTTTTATTATTTTTTACAGCTCTGATTAGGTTGGATGCTTTTTTGTGTTTTTAGCAACTTTGTTTTGGATTGATGCATTGTTTGTTAATTCCCATCATGAGTCCTCTCTCTCCCTCTTATGGTTTTAGTTTGATTTTAGTTTGTATTATATATATATATATATATATATATATATATTGGTAAAGGGGAATATAATTAAGCAGCATCAAGGATTATGAAGTCTCGGGTTTGAAATACCCCAAGCATCCGAAAATAACTGATACAAAATAGGGGGAGGGGGATGTGAATACAAAACAAAGTTATCACTAATGGTAGATTCTCCCTTAGCCAAAATATCCACGCACTTGTTTCCTTTGTGGTAGATGTGGTGGATGTGAGTTTCCTAAACAAACTGGAGGAGTGACCTGCAATTAGATATCAAAGCATCACAAGGGTGAGAAGAGTCAAATATACTATCATACGATGTGAGGATAGTGATCACAACGTTAGCATCTAGCTCAATGTAGAGTTTTTTTTAAGTTTAAATCCTTTGCTAAAGTGAGACCATCACGAAGACCCTAAAGCTTAACTGCCATAGAGTGAGTAATTCCTATATTTCTAGAGAAAGCACCAATCCAAGAACCTATGTGATCTCTAATAAGCCCTCCTGCACTAGCTCAACCAGGATTGCCATGAACTGAACCATCAGTATTTAGTTTTAAGAAGCCCAAGGGAGGGGGGGACCAACTGATGTGGATGCAATCATTGAAAGGCTGTCTCTCTTTGACAGAAAGGGAGAAGTGGAGTTCGAAAAAGGTGGATTTGATTTTTTTCACAATATCACTTGTGTTGAAAGCTTTATTTTCCATGACCAACTTGTTTCTAGCTATCCAAATAGCCCAAGTTGTGATTGGGAATGCTACACTCCATGGGATACAAGGGTGGAAACTAGAAGAGGCAGAGGATGTAGACATCATCATGATCCAATGAAGCACATGAGGGGTGTGGAAGATTTGGGGGGTAGGAGGAATGCCAATGGTTGTCCAAATGGTGTAGACAACAAGGCAATCCCTGAGGATTTGGAGGATGGATTTTGGGTGGTTGTTACAGAGAGGGCACGTGGCTTTTGTGATGATTTTCCTTATAAAGAGGAGATCTTTTGTGGGAAGAGTATTATGACAAGCAAGCTAGAGGAAGGTAATAATTTTGGGAGGGTGGGGAGCTTCCATAACCATTTCCATTTTGATTGGTTGATTTAAAGAAGGTCAAGGTTAAAAGCAATGAGATAAGCCGGGCCAGCGTTGAAGCGGCCATTTAGGGAAGGGAACCAAAAGAATTTATTCGGATGGGAAGGGTGGATGGGTTTTGGAGTAGCCTAGATGATATCCAAAAAGCAGGTAGGAAGGCTAATGGAAAGTTTGTCTAAGTCCCATCTTCCATTTTGATCCCAAACATCACAAACCTTGAGGGATTCTTCCCCTTTATTCAGGGGGCCTTGGATAGAATTCCGGAGAGGGCCTTAGCCAATCTAGTCATCCTTCCTTTATGGAGGTTCCATCCTTAATGAGCCAACTAGTCCCCTTGTCACATATGTGGTTAGCTTTTGAGAGGCTATGCCAAGTAGAAGAAATTTTCTTTCAAGATGAAAGATTTTGGGGATATTTTCTTTTGAGAGTAATGGCCCAAAGATAAGTGCAGTTTGAGTGAAAAGTCCAAGTTCTTTTCACAAGTAAGGCTAGATTCTGAGGGAGACTTTTTTTAATACCCAAGCCACCAAGACATTTTGGTTTTGTAACCGAATCCTAATTTTTTAGGTGGAGCTTTTTCTTGGAGTCAAAGTCGCCCCACAAGAAGTTACGGTTCAACTTGTCAATTTCTTTACAAATCTTGGTAGGGAGATGGGTACATTGCATGATGTGGGTTGGAATGGCAGTGGTGACTGAGTTGATAAGAGTGAGACGATCGGCCATGGAGAGGGAGTTCGCTTTCCAGGTTGCAAGTTTATCTCTTAACCTGTTGATGATGAAATCATAAGATCTCATGTTCCTTCTATCAAGAAGGATAGGGGCACCTAGGTATTTCCCAAAATTCTTGGTAAAGGATTTTTGAAGTTCATTTTCCACCCTCTTAATATTTCTAGGGTCAGTCTTATAGGAGAAAAAAATTCTGGATTTTGAGTAGTTGATCTTTTGGCTAGAGATATTGTAGAAGGTATCCAAAACTCTTTTGATGGTGAGGCAGTTCTTTGTTGTAGCTTTGGCAAAGAGGATGAGGTCACCAGCAAAAAATAGATGTGTGAAAGTAGGACCATTTCTAGAGGTTTTGAATCCATGCCAGTTACTAGATGAGACTTCCTCTTAAATCAACCAAGCTAGATATTCCATGCAAAGGATGAAGATATAGGGGGAGAGGGGGTCACTTTGTCTAATTCCTCTAAAAGGAAGGAAGTGGTTAAGGTGTTCACTAATTAGAAGGACAGATAGACTGGAGGTGGAGATGCAAGACATTATGGTGTCTATCCAATCAGGTGGAAAATTGAAGAAGAGGATGATGCGTCTAATGAAAACTCACTCAAGTTTGTCAAAGGCTTTCTTTAAGTCAATCTTGATAGCCATGGTGCCTTTCTTGCTTTTAGAATTTGTCATGGTATGCACAATCTTTTGGGCAATGATGATATTGTCACTAACTTTCCTCCCTGGGATAAAGCTAGCCTGAATGGGGTGAATCAAGCTGTTTAGGTGGGGCTTGAGTCTACGGATAAGGATCTTTGTGACTGTTTTGTAAGGGTATTGTAGAGACCAATAGGTCTAAGTTGATGCACAATCTCAGGCTTGGCTGTTTTGGGAATGAGGCAAATGAGGGTGGAATTGAGGTCACATGAAATTTTCCTAGAGTAGAAGATGTCTTTAATGAGGGATGTGACAGAGTTTCCAATAGTATTCCAAAATTATGGAAGAAAATGGGATGGAAACCATCAGCGCCAGGGGTTTTTAAGGGCTTGAAGGAGAAAATTGCTTCTTTGATTTCTAAGTCAGTAAAATTTTAGGCAAGGCGGTTGTGAGCAGAAGGGGGGATAGAGGGGAAATTATGGGGCATGGGAAAAGATAGTTGCTCACAAGTGGTTTATGAAGTGGGAGAGGATTTGATTTTGGATGTCAGGTGGGGAATAAGTCCAGTTGCCCATAAAGTCTTTAAGGCCCCAAATCTTGTTGTGATGTCTTCTATGGATGTATAGAGAGATGAATTTTTTTTTAATTACGGTCACCTAATAATAGACATGGCAAAACGGGTTAGAATTTTCTGACCCGACCCGATTGACCCGCAACCCGATTAACCCATTTAAAAATGACTCGTTTTGACTAGCGACTCGATTAACCCGTAAACCTAATTGACCCGACCTGAACCCGACTTGACCCACCCATTCTGCCACGTCTACCAACGTTAAGGAGATTAAGATTGAGGTATAATTCTTATAAAATATTTACTTATTCTTCTTTACTTAATATGTTATGTACTTCATTATAGTTTGTCATTCTTTATTTGCCACCTTCATTTTCTCTTCCTACTTTAAACAGATCAAAGATTATACCAAAATTAGCTTCTAGAAAGCTGGAACAAGAGTTGCACCAAATTTGGGTATTTAAGTGCTTAGTGGTAATTGGTAAGTGGTAACAGTATCACTAGTGAGAATCTAATCATAGTTAAGGAACTCGTAAACAATTGACAGATTGCATCTATTTCAAAAAAAAAAAAAAAAAAATTGTTTGAAAAGTACAAGCCAACTTGACCCAACCTGCGACTCGACTCGACTCGACTTGCGACCCGATTGACCCGACCTGAACCCAACCTGACCCGCCTGTTTTGCCACGTCTACCTAATAAGGTCCATTCAGCTCTGGATTAAGTACTTGTTGGTATTCCATGCTCAACTCTTTCTCAAGGTTAAGAAGAAAGGGGAGTACTTGGAGCAAAGAGTAGCCTGAATACCATTTATTCAAGCAAGAAGCCACCTCTTTCTGTGGAAGATATTTCCGAAAATGTCCCAATTCCAAATTTTAACTCTTCTAGTGAAATCTTTAAAGGCAAGGATCGTGTTATTTGGGTAGGTGTTCCAAGCTTCTTGGATGATGTTTGGGAAGGAGGGGTCACTAAACTAGATGGTTTCTAAGTGGAAGGGGTAGTTGTTTCAGTCAGGGGGGGAGGGCAAGGTATCAATGAGGATGGGGTTGTGATCCGATGAAGTCCTGGGGAGGTGGAGAACCTTGGTTTCTTCAAATAAAAGTTGCCAGTTAGGGTTGCAGAGAGCCTTATCTAGTCTTCTCTGGTCAAGTCTAAAGTCCCTTTTATTGGTCCAAGTGAAATGAGCACCATTGTAGCCAAGGTCCAACAGGTTGCACTTATACAGAAAATTATTGAAGAGAGACATACAGTTGTGGTTAGCAGGAGAGCAACTAAAATTTTCCTGATGATCCAAAATATCATTAAAGTAACCAGCTAAGAGCCAGGGTTGGGAGTGAGAGGAGGCATAAGCAGACAGATTTTCCCAAAGTTGTATGCGAGTATTTAAGTTTGGGTTTGCATAAATAGCAGTAAATAACCATACAGGGGAGGGATTTGAAGCACTCACCTGCACAAAGGCATGAATGATTTGGTCAGTCATAGAGAGGATGTCCAGGCTTATGTCCTAAGAATTCCAAAGAACCCAAATGCCTCCACTGAACCCAATTGCATCAAAGTGGCAAACATTGTCAAACCCAAGGTTAGAGCTAATGGAATCAAGCTTGTCTCTAAAGATGCGAGTTTCCAAGACTACAACAATAGAAGGTTTGTGAAGACGGATGATGTCAAAGAAGTTTCTGTGGAAATTTGAGTTGCCCGTGCCCCTACAATTCCAAACTAAAACCTTCATTGGAGATGAATTAAAAGGGTTGGCCTGATTTATCGGACCAGATCTCTATTCCTATGGAATTGGGGTCAACATTGCCTAGGGTTGCGGGTTCAACAGGATGCGATACGAGAGGCCCATCGTGTGAGAGTTCTAGCTCAAGGACAACTTGAAGCATAAGAATTTCAGTTTATCTAAAAATACAATCTACTTGGCTATGTATTTGAATGTGTTTACCAAATATTTGTGTAATTGATTATTACAAAAGCTATCTCTTATGCTTTTGGTTTCAATTTCATTTTGGTGAATATAAGTTTATAATTTTGTGATGGACTTTGATTGTTATAATAATATTTTTGAGAGAAGGAGAAATTTGAAATGTGCCAAAATAAAATACTTGAATATTTGAAAATTCACTTGTATTTAACAAAATCTATGAAAAAATAACCTACTATGACACAATTTAGAAGACATAACTCATTTAAAAAAAAGAACAATATTACAAAAACAAATCCAAAATATGTAAATAAATAGTAACTGAGATAGTAAGATGTGCGCGCCTAAAATGAGGCTATTGGGCCTGACCTCACTTGGGCTCACAACTTATTTGTAAAGTGAGTTTAGGATTTCCTACTTTGGATTGTTCTCGGCGCAGAGACTCAGTGAAGTTGCCTTTTTCTCTCCCTCTCTCTCTCTCTCTTTCAGAATCACTCTTTTTTCTCTACTCTCTGTTTTCTTGAGAGCCTTTCAACAACCTCCTTCTTCTCCCATATTCTCATATTTATAGCTCTAAATTAGTGGAGAGATCATGATTACTGCCATGGTTAGTGCAATGAGGGGTCCAATATTATTAGTCGTAAGTGGGTGGTTAGGTGGGAGTGGAGTATGGTGAGAGTAGCCTTGGAACTTGGTTCCCACTCCAGCAGACATGCTTGGCAGCGATGTTTCCTAAGGCACTGCCGGGTATGTGAAGGATGGTGTTTGAACGTTATTCTTTCTTTGTTGTTCGGGAATGGTTTGTAGAGCACGTACTAGGTGACAAAACTTGGGCTGGCAGTTTATGTGGGTTCGGGTTGGGGTTTTGGGTAGAAAGAGATTGAGGCCATGGGCCATGCTGCTAGGTTAGAATTTAAGGCCCACATGGATCTAGGTACCACGGTGCCGTACATTAGCCCCCCCTTAATTCATGCCCGGCCACCGGGAAGAATTAAGGAATCCAAAAGGCACATGCGTTTGAGAAGGTTAATAGGTGGAAACTTGGGCAGTTATAGAAGCTCATTAATGCGCTCTTAAAAGGCGCGCTATTCCGGGCCATTCGGTTCAGCCGTCATCATTACCTGACGGTTCGTGAACCGAGGCAGCGCGCGTGTCAGTTGGCATTGGCATCCGTAAAGTTTTCTCGCTAACTGAGCCCCATTATTGTTGATTGGACGTTGCTCACCCCTCTTTGGCCTCTATAAATAGCCCATCACAAATCATTTTTTCACTTTTTCACTCCCCACTTCCTGAGTTTTCTCTCTGCCGAGCATCCGTTTATGCGCTTATTCATCAGTCCGGAGTCCCTTTCTTCCCTAGAGCCCAAAGTAAGTTTTCTACCTCTTCCTTTTACTTCAGCTTCTTTCTTCGAGTTTCTTCCTTCAATTTTAGACTTTAAGATAGGTTATACTTTTCTTCTGAAAACTACAGTGTCTTTAGCCACATTTAGGCAAAAGTTTGACATTCCTGATGATGTGGAAGTGGCGTATTGCCACGAGAGCGAAATTGCTCTCCACAGAGGAGAACATACTGCTTTCTTTCCCTTAATGGCAAAACTTGGGCCGGCAATTTGTGTGGGTTCGGGCTAGGGTTTTGGGTAGAAAGAGACTGGGGCCATGGGCCATGCTACTGGGTCAGAATTTAAGGCGCACATGAATCTGGGTACCATGGTGCCGTACATAAGAGTAAATAGAAATATACATTTATAGAGAGAAAATATATTAAAAAAAGTTGTAGCATTTTTTTTTTTTTGGAGAGAATTTCAACTTATGGCATCTGCTCCTGATGATAACTATTTATCATTAAACCAAGACATCAACAGGTTTTTGGTATAAACAGAAATTAAACCTCAGATCTCTTATTTAAGAATCAGAAATTTTATCAATTGAGCTAACTAAAACCTACAAATTGTAGCATTTGGAGAGAGAGAGAAAGAGAGAGAGAGAGAGAGATGCAATGAATATACATGGGCAATGGTTTATGTTCTACTTGGAAAGAAAAAAGGGGGGTTTATAAGAAAAAAATTGTCTAAGTGTTAGAATACCCCCTTGAGTAAGTAAGTCTACTTTTTATAAAGACTATAACTCTTTTCCTTTAATGCTTTTTGGATTCTACCAAATAAAATATATACCATGCACAATACAAAATATTTGGTTAAAATATTTATTTTTTCCTAAAGTTTGCATGAAATTCACTTTTCATCTCTAATATTTTAAAAGTTAGTATTTTGCACCTCCAAATTTTATTAGAGAATAAAAATGATATTAGTGGTGGGTTTATATATAAGAGAAATTTTAGAAACACAAAAATATTTGATATTTTCTAACGTGGGAAATTGTTAGTAATAGATAAAAAAATGATATTAGTAATGAATTTAAATAAAAATAATAAAAATTTGTCAACTCAATCTGTGAAAAATTTGTCAAATATATCTATATCATTACTCGTCTATAGAAATATGATCATCCTCATCCACCACTTAAAAAAGAAAAAATATTTACAAAAGTTGTGGAATAATCAGTGGTTGATTATTAAATAAAGCGGGCAGTGGTTGATTGCAGGCTTTTATTCAATTACCCAATAAATCTTCCACTTCCAGTGGCTCATTGGCTCCCTGTCAATCTTGGAGTTCAAATAAAGCAAAAAACTGAAGCAATTAGTTCTTTCATTGTTGCTTTGAGCAGTCTTTTTCTGTCATTTTCATTGATGTTTCTTTTTGGTCAGCTGTGAGAATCGAATCGATTCCCCCCTACCATTTCCATTTTGTCATTTCCCATATTAAAAGCATATATCTTTTTCTTATTATTTACTTTTCAATATCCATGGAAATAAAATTCTTAGCTAGAAACTTCCACTTTAAACTTTTAACTGTACGGGCAATTCCACAAAAAAAAAAAAAAAAAAAAAAAAAAAAAAACTTTTTCATGTGGTACATAATGAAATTTATATATATATATATATAATAATAATAATAATAATAAGTAAAATTGAGAGAAAATCTAATTAGATTTCAAATTAGAATTAAATTAGAGTCTAATTTTACGCCATGTGTTCCATCTAATTTAAATTTTTAAATTTTTGTACTAAGTGAGTTAATTCAATGTAAAATTTGGATTTCAATTAAAGTTTCATTTTGTACCATGTGTCCTATCTAATCTAAGTTTTTTAATTTTTGTGTCAAATGAGTTAATTTACTATAACAAACGAGGAGTCCAATATAAATAAACCATAAAAATATAATTTTTGAATGATTTTATATTTATGAGCTTTTTTTTGTATAACTAAAAACAATTCAAGTTAATAAGTTATATATATATATATATATTAATTAATAGCCAAACTAAGAGAAAATCCAATTAAATTCTAAACTAAAGTTTAATTTTGCGCCACATGTCTCATCTAATTTTTAAATTTGTGTTTCAAGTAAATTATTAGATGCAAAAATTAAAAAGTCTAAATTTAATTAAATTCTAAATTGAATGTTAATTGAAGTTCAATTTTGCACATGTGTTCCATCTAATTTTTTTAATTTTTGTGGCAAGTAAATTATTGAATGAAAAAATAGAAGAGTTTAGATCTAATTAGATTTTAAATTATATATATGTAATTGTGATTGTTTTTAAATGTATCCGTACATATACACGGGATTACACACTAGTTAATCAATAATGTACTAATCAAATGGACGTGATCGAGTCGCATGTTTGCAAAGATGATTATTATTGTGGCAAAATAATAATTTGCATAGCTTTTGTTCCACTTAAATCACTGACTAATATAGAAAAAAAAAATCATTAATATTGAGTATCATGATATCATGTTAACGGTCGTATATATATTTATTTTTCCATTAAAAAAAAATCAATACAAAAGATTGAAAATATGGTAAATCTACAATTGAATTATTCGGAAACATAATAAATTAACCATGTAAAAAAAAAAAAATTTTATCTTTTCCCCAGCCATTATTACCATTGATTCAACTCTTAGCAAGATAATTTATATAGAGGGTTGAAGAAGAAGCTACAGCATATACTGGGTGAGCTTTTGATGCAATGATATGTTGCTGTTGGATGATGCATATAGAGAGCTTGTCATTGTTCTTTTATTTATAAATGGAAAAAAAAAAAAAAAAAATCCCGATTTCTTTACAAGAACCATGATATATAGTGCTCAACGCTCACACTATCATATCATTTTTCCACTCTATTTTAATTCTGAATAATGAATAATAATAATACTACTCCCTAGTCAAACCAAAGGAATTTGAACTCATGACTCATGATGCCCTCAAACAAGAAATGAAAGTGATAGTCTCCATTCTCCACCCACCTATTAGGACATCGTGATAATTTTGGTAAAGATGCTGGAACATTACAAGCAAGTTAATTGCTCATGTTATTAACGAAACATGTGTGTAACAGTACTTTAACTCAATAACACATTTAATTCTACCCAATAACTCAGATTCTCCATTTCTTTTGCTGTACAGCAAGTCTTATGCCATGATTTACTACGTACACCTTAAGACATTATGCACTGTCAATTTTGTCATAGGTAGGGATTGCCTTAATTTGCATATCTATTACATTCAGTATTCAACTAAGGGCAAAGTTTGGTTTGCCTTAATTTGCATATCTATTACATTCAGTATTCAACTAAGGGCAAAGTTTGGTTCCAAGGTTTGGAGTTATCTTTACCAACCAGTTATGTAGGATTTATAAAATCATTCATGCATGTGACTAAAATTATATGATTAATCTTTTCGATCATTACATAATAAGTTAAAATATGATAGTTCCAAATAAGTCTGGAACCAAACCTTAACTTCAATTAATGAATGAATGGTATAGTTTTTTGACATTAATGGTCTGTTTGGATGGAGGGAGAATGAAGATGAGTAAAAGGGAGTAGAGTAAAGTAGAGTTGGTTAAAAATAAGTTAATTTTGTGTTAAATCTACTCTAATCTACTCTACTCTCCCTCTTTCTCCTTCAATTCAAACGAATCATAAGATCTGCTAAGATAAGGTGACAAATTAAGGGGGACGAGCTTAGTTTTGGAATTTAAATATAAGTAGGAAATAAAATTGAACCATAAAAGCCATGTACAGATTCTATATCATGGGGATCGGAAAGCAATAATCCACTTGGTACTAGACCATGCAGTCAATGATTGAAAAGGGGAACTAATCAAAGCACGTTGGATAATATTACGGTGTCGAAGTTTCATTGGCTTCATCAATGACAATCATCAAACCCAACAGGACAATCACATGTAACAGCTCATGCCGGTTATGTTACATTTGGCACAACACGTAATTGATCATATTGCTTTTGTCTTTCTTGTCTCATAATCGTACATAAATATGAAGAAAAAGTTTAAAATAAAGAGAAAATGAAAATGAAAATTATGAGATCCAGTTATATTATCTAGACGCGGGAAATAAGCGATCGGGTCGAGTCAATTAGGTTGTGAGTTGGTATTTTCTTATATAAATTTTTTTATTAAGGAAAAATATATATTTTCCATTAGAAAATAATGCAGCAAATTATTTAATATAAAATTCATTACTTTGAATTTTATCATTCATATCAAGAATGAGCTCAGCTAAATAAAGTAATACTAGTTCAATAATTTTGAATTACAAAAATTCTAACATTACTAATCAAAACAAAATAGCACAAAAGATAATTAAAACAAACACACAAGTTTCATTTTTATACAATATCAACATCCCAAGACATAAAGCAAAATTACAAAATGCCTTATTGAATAACTAATTTAATAAAAAATAAATAAAGTTTGATTGTTTACTTATTTATACATGGTTTCTTTTATGAATATCATGTCATTGTTAAACAACACACATTCTAAGAAATATCATAATTTATTTTGAAAAACCATTTATTTTGGACATAAATTGTTAAAAAATATGACTATCTATAATTTATGCTAATTTCATTGATATACTTTAGCTTCACTTTTTTCACACTTATAAATGTTTCTCATACATATCTATAATTTTAAATATATGTTTTTAGAGTTCGAACTTGGTAAGGATGAGTTGTAGAACTCATATTTTACACTATTCAATAAGAGATTACCACTTCAGTTTTTTACTTAAAATTTAATATATCGTACCACACCTAATAACATCTCAATAAACTCCCAATTTGCTTGGATATATATACGGGTATTAAAATTGATTAGGTGTGGTTATGCTTATTCTTAAATATGTGATAACATGATGTGGCACATTGGGATTAGATGGAGTAAAACTTGGGTTTGACACCTCATCCTTAAAGAATTTAATCTCATTTTTTTAATTCTACTGTAACCAGATTATCTTAGCATGTACTTTGTTATTTGATATTTAAAATTTTTTACTCATTACAAAATGCCTCAATCATTCATCTTTCAATTCATTTGCATGTAGTTATGTAAATGTCTCAATTGTTTCTTAAAAAGCCACTATATCTAAATGATGTTAAATATATATTTTTGAATTGCATTATCCAAAATATTTTAAAAATTGGTTTTTTTATATAAAAAAGTAATTAATTAATTAATTAATAATAATGATAATAATAATAATAATAATAATAATAATAATTGTGGGGACGTAGGCCCAAATATATATTGGGCATTGGGTCTTGTCCGAGAAGGCACAGTGGTCTGAGAATAGGTCAACAGTGAGGAAGGAATGACACTTCAAACTTCACGAGCAAGCAATGAATGTAAAGGCTAGGAGAGGTAGGCCGAGGAGGAGTATCTCCTCAGCCAAGCGAATAAGAGGTCAGAAAGAGAGTTCTATTATCCAGAGTGATGTTCCAGGAAGTTCCGTTGATAAAGATGTGCACTGTGAACATACAGGACAAAATGGAAGCTGAGAAATATCTAAGAAAAAACTGCTACCACCGCATCGAATGCTCTGCAGCTAACTCTCTGACCGCATTTATATGGAGAAGACCCCTGAACAGTGCTGCCTTGGTCACCCTAATTCACAGAGGACCTGTGAGGGTATCCGATGGAATAAGCACTCAAGTAGTGGCTTGGACAACCAACAAGTGGAGGGCCAAGATCATTCAAAGGGAGATATATAATGTAAGAGACCCCTGATGAAAAGGGGATCGAAAAATAGAGAAAGAAAGACTATAGCAATTAAGAACTGAATTTGAATCAAACTTAAGAATCAATATATAAGAACTGATCTCCTCGAACTGTGCCAAGGACGATTTTATTTAGAACAAACCAGTCTATCTTCATTTTCTTGTCATTTGAATCCACTTTGCTTGTTGTCTAATTCATTAAAACCCAGTTTTCCAACCCACTATCTACAAATTCATTGTATTGGGTTTTTTGGGCCTGAGTTCATTTACAACTTAGACTAGGGACCCAATTTGCGTCCTTACAATAATAATAATAATGTCCATTATATATTGCCAATTGAGTTTGACTTGTGTACTGTAAAGCTCACAACAAACACTTAAACCAATAATGTATTAGTTTCATTATTATTATTATTATTTTATAATTTTGCTGTTCAAAATTATGATAATTAGGAATCACCAAAAAAAGAAAAAAAAAGTAATGGATTAGGTCATAGGTCGGGTTCGGGTTGACCCGGAAAAAAATAGGTTGGTCACTAATCAACCCATTTTTACTTTTTGTAAAAAAATTCGAGTATTTTCAAGTCAGATTAGCAAAATTTAACCCATTTTGCCATGTCTAATATTCTCCAAAGAACTGAGGAAATAAGAAAAAGTTGGTAAAGCCTCCAAAGAAAAGTTGGTTCTAATAATTAGCTAAACCCCCAAAAAAAAAAAAAAAATTCATTGAATAAGTAACATAATATGTGTTCAAATGTTATTTACATAAAAAAGAAATCAATTGATGTCTTCATCCAAACCTCATGAGGCAATTACTGACATAATCGCTCACGATGGATAAAGATGAAATGGAAGAATTGAAGGGTGTCGGTAGTGGAGGAGCTAGAATTTGAATTTAGGGTCAAAATTTATAACTACTATACATATGTCTCTCATATATATTCCCACTAACATTTGTAGATTTCTACACATTATGGATGAGTATAACGCACACACACAATATGTGTGTGTATGCACGCACGTGTGTGTGTCTATATATATATAAGGCCAATTTGCACAATAAAATGCCACTTATGTTAATATTAAATAGCCTTTCTCAAAAAAAAAAAAATGTTAATATTAAATAGTATTTTAATGTTGAAAAACTCATTAAAAGATAGCATACACATTCTATTGTTTTTTTTTTTCTTTCTTTTTTTAAAAATCTAAGACATCTTTTATGGTGCCTCAATTATGTATTTGAACCCCACCTCCCACTCCACTAGCTTCATTCTTGGGTAAAAAATAATACTCTCTCTCTCTCTCTCTCTCTCATCTTAAATCATTTCACTATGCATGAGGCATGCAGCCATCCTCTATCTCCTCAATTTCGCTATCTTAGTTTTAGCTCTTAGTCATTGACACTTTCACATTTGCCGCCGCTGTTCTATTTCAGGTAATGTGCTCTCTCTCTCTCTCTCTCTCTCCCCCCCCCCCCCCCCCAAATTAGTTGATCTCTCCATCTCTTAATTGCACTCAAAAATTAAGAAGTTGGGGATTATTTATTTATTTTAAATTCTATTTAGGCATGTATTTAGTTGTTTGATTTTGATGATTTTGTGTATTTGGTTATTTTTAAGAATTTCACCATTCCCACACTCAACACACATAGCCCAACCAATTTAACAAGATGCATTAATTAGCCTAAGTCAACCATGGTAACTTGTCAGTTTTTGTCCAATGCATGTAAGGGAATTAAGGAAACGGCAACATCATGGCTGCAAAAATATGCAATAAACTAGTGGGTTCCAGTTAGTTCAATTGGTAAAGTCTCTGATGGTTGAATAAGAGATTTGGGGTTCAATCTCTGCCTATACCAAAAACTGATTGGTGTCTTGGTCTGATGATAAAGAGCTATTATCAGGAGTGGACGACATAGGTCGAAACTCTCTAATAAAAAATATGCAATAAACTTGACCACATTGTATTGTGTATACCCCTAATTATAGGACCGCTTTATAAATATAAATTTAAAGGACAAAGATTTTCTCCAAACTTGTTTGGAGAATCTCTAAGAAATTGTATGATGATTCATAAAATTATCTACGTGCATTAATTTAAATTCAATAATTTATTAAATAAATTAAGGGTCTGTTTGGGAATAGCTTATTTAGTTGAAGATAAATTTTTTTTACTGAAAGTCTAAAAAAAAAAGGTTGAAAAATAAGTTGAATAGTAGAATGTGATCTATGAATAGTATCGAAAAGTATAGTAAGACTCATAAATAGTAGCAAAAATAAGCTAAAATTGGAAATAAGCTGAAAATTTCAGCCCACCCCAAACAATCTCTAAGTGTTTGAAAATACAAGTAGATGGTTATTTTTTTGATCAACAAGTAAATGGTCATTTGAAACACCAAGTGGTGGGTTGGAAGTTTTTTTTTTTCCAAATATTGGAGGAAAACTTAGTGCAAGTCCAAATTCTATATTATTTATTAAAATAAAAGAAAAATATTAATTTTTTAGGGTACACAAATGCTGTGACAGACACGGCTAATTGTTCAACCGCCCTAGAGCTGAAAAGTGAAAGCAATTTACTCAAAAAGGAAAAAAAAAATGAAAACAATATTTTAATTATGACAGAATTTCATCCAAGAGTAATTATAAAACAACAATAATTATTATAATATTTTCACAATTATTTTATATAACAAATTATGATAGATTATTGCTTATTTTCACATGAATCACTATTTTTTCATCTACCAATCAAACTTTACCGCATCAAAATTTTGTAACAGGAGTGTGGTGCTAGATTTTTTTGTTTCCTTATTCAACACAGCACTCTTTTTGCGAATGCAAGCTGTGACTAACTCTAGAAGTCTATATATAAATAATACTAATATATAAGAAAAGAGAAAAAGAACAATAAAAAAATAGAGGTCTTTCTCTTTCTCGGTGACTCTCTCTCTCTCAATCTCTTTTTCTCTCTTGGGAGTGTTTACACACAGAGAGATTGTGTGTAGAATCCCACTTCCCAAAAAATCACGGAAAATCACATTCCTTTGTATAGCGGGAAACCAATAATAATATTATATTGAAGAAACCGCCGACCTTGTTCTTCTTCTGTTTTTATTCTTTTGCTCATAAATTCACCGTTACTCATTGCCACTCAAAACAAACATCTCGCTCTGTGATTCCAAAATCGCCAATATCACACATTGGTTTGTCTTTTTTATCTTTTATCTTTTCTGGGTTTTGTTTGTTTTGCAATTATTATCTATGTGCAATTCTCATATTTTTATTCTCATTTTGATGTTGTGTGTGTTGTTTGAGTCGGTTACTAAGAGTTAGATCCAAATAGGGTATTAAAAGGGTGGTTCTGTGTTTTGTGTTTTTTGGGTAATGTTAATTTTGTGATATTCTTTTTCTGGGTGATCCTTATTTTATGCTTTTTTTCTATAATGGTGTTTGGATCAAATTTCTTTTCTTTTTTGTTTGTATTATTGTTTTAAGATGAGTGAGAAATGTCTTTCTTTGGATCTTTTAATCTTAGTTTGGTACTTTGTGTTTGATGTAATGCTCAAAAGCATGTCCTGACAAAGTTATGGAACATCTATAGTTTGTATTGTTTATTGAAGGTTACTGTTCTACAGCAACTTCTTGGATATAATATTGGAATTACCTCAAAATGTATCAGTTTTATACATTAAATTTATGATGTTTATGACATTATTATTGATTCTCGTGATGATCAGGGTCTGATGACTATGAATTTCCTTGATTATTTCACCCCCCCAAAAAAAAAAAAACCTTAAATTTTGTTACCAAACCTCAAATTTTCAAATAAGGTTTTTGAATGCTTTAATTTTTACCTGTATAATTAGCTCCAATCTTAAAGTTCTGCTTGGAGACTAACTGGTAAGTTTTGCTGTGTTGTGTGATATTAAAGAGAAGCATGAAATATCAAGTTCAATTGTTAGAATAAAAACTGCTGTTGGTCATTATGGGAGAAATAGTTGTGTGTATTATGCCCTCGATTAGATGAGCACAGAAGCATTGCTAGCTTAGAAAAGGACTTATATTGGTGCCATGGCATCAACTGGTAGATTTCATTCACACTTTATCTGAAGAATGAGCATCTTTTTCTTTTGCCGCCAATATCTGATGGGATTCATGCATCTAGCCCATTATTATGTAAACATGGTTTACCTAGACATCATCACCTTACTTAATTTAATTTCTCCCATGGGAAAAAACTAACTTTATTTTTAGGGAAAATTACAAATTACCCACCTTTGGTTTAGTTTGAGATTGAGTTGCCAACTTGTTGTTTAAAACGAGCACTATGTTCACTTGTGGTATAATTGTTTTTGCTTCTAGTTCATGAGTATTCAGATTGTAATAAGGTTGTTACTGGGTTTCTTTTTGAGACACGTGATATACATATGCAAATTTTGATGATTTGGGTCTTAAAAAATATATGAGAAGTACTTTGTGTTTGATGTAATGCTCAAATCAAAACTATAGGCGAATAAAGTGTGATTAACACTTATTTTTCTGGAAACATAGTTTTTTAGGTGTAAGAAACTTACATGTCTTTCTGAGTTTACTCAACCAAAGCAAGAACTGCTCTAGATTAACTCTTTAGAAGGATGGATTTAATTTGGTTCTGTGGCTTGATTTTTTATTTTTTTTTTCACAAAAATTACTGCAGTATTGTTTCCATTTTCTTGAAATTTAATCATTCTGTTGTATAAATGATAGTGCACAGTATGAGACAGTGTTGTTTTTCTTTTCTTCATTGGATATTGCAATACTTTTTTAATTAAAGCTCTCCATTTCATGGTCAAGAATCCTTGGAATATTGCTAATGTTATTCACGCAGATTAATACTGTATATAGTTTATAATTGCAAATTCTTACTTTTATCTTTTCACAGTGACTTAAAATTTTTGGTTTTCAGTTTTCGCCTTATATGTTTTCAAATTTGTTCATGTTGGTGCTTTATCTGTTTTTTGTAATCAGAGGGAGCCAGCATATGTTCAATGGATCAAGATACTTCTAGTGCTGATTCACATCAGAAACGAGGTGTTCTCTTAAAAGATCAAGTTCGATTGGTTAAGAGAAAGGACTGTGATCGCTATGAGATTGCTTCAATCCAAGATCCTTTGTCATTTGAGAAGGGTTTCTTTGTGGTGATCCGTGCATGCCAATTGTTAGCCCAAAAGAATGAGGGAATAATACTGGTAGGCGTGGCAGGTCCTTCTGGCGCTGGAAAGACAGTGTTTACAGAAAAGATACTCAGTTTTATGCCCAGTGTTGCTGTTATTTCAATGGATAATTATAATGATGCTAGCCGGATTGTTGATGGCAACTTTGACGGTAAACCCTCTTTCTTACTCATTTTCTTCTTTTACAGAGCTTTTTCAATAATTTTATTGGTTGACTATTCTCTGGAAGTAACTGTAATATCTGAGATGTTCTTGTATAAGCCTTACAGGATAATATCTGTAATTGTGTCTTGGTAGTCATATGAATGTCAATATCCAAACTTGTGAGTAAACTTTTTTTTCATTGGTAAGTTACACACACACCCGTAGGTTTTGAACCCATGACCTTACCCTCCATTCCATAATAAAGGGAGGACGAAGTGCTAGTTGAGCTAGAGCTCATTGGTGAAACTTGTGAGGAAACTAATCAATTGAGTGACTTAAGTCTCAGGTCAGACCGATGCAGAGCATTGACATATGCATTTTGATTTACATTACAGTTTTAAGTCTCAGAGCTTGAATATTGTTGGCTTGATTGATTGCTCATTTTCTTCTGTGGTTCTGCTTCATCCATAAATTCTTTCCCTATTACCAACACACTTTCACACACATTATCTATGGATTTGTGAGTGTGTGTGCACGCATGTATTTTTGAATTCTAATGAAATGCTTGCTGTCAAACAAATTTTTATACATTCACAAATTGGATGGAGAAAACATCCATGAAGTTTTTCAATATCAGGTGATGTTAATTAATCTGGTCACCATTGTCCCTTTGGAAAGCTCCTCAGCTTCATTAGCCATTGGCCACTGGGGACTGATATTTTCCTTGACCCCAATAGCAGCCTCCTATATATGTATCTGTTCTCTGGTTCATCTTTACAGTTGCTTGTTTGTGTCATTTCATTGTCTCTGTTCAGCCAACCGACACACATATTTCGTGTTCATAGTTCATATGCGATTTGTATCCCTTGTACTAAAACTCTTATGCGATTTGGATCCCTTGTAGTACTTTAACTCTTACAAGGTACCCCTTCAAAGGTTTACTTCACTACAAGAATTGTGTAGAGGGTGATCATTTTGGATTGTAGACTGTCTTTTTTAATTATTTATCTAGATTGCTTCATGATGTGGGTTACTTGACATCAGCAAAATGAATTGATGAGTTGGTTTGTCCTGCTCTACCAAATTTGATGCTGGACAAACCAAACTGATGTGACAATAAAATTAAATAACAAAAATTAAGGATAAATAACTCAGGAGTCAAGTACTTAGGCCTGCTTGGTGTCAGTACCTAGGCCTACTTGGAGTTAGCACCAAGTTAGTCAAAACCTTCAATAGTTAACACTTAGGGTCTGTTTGGTGGGTGATGGAAAAGTGGGACGATAGAAAATATTTCAGTTTTCTCTGATGATGTTTGGTTGGAAGGATGGAAAAGTAGAGGGTTAGAAAACTCATTTATTTGATTGAGAAGAAAAATAAGAAGATAGAAAATATTGTTTGTATAAATTTACTCTCATACCCCTATTATATAATACAAGAAATAATTTTTTTTTTGTAATCATAGAATAAAATCATTTTTTTTCCATTATATTATATATATTTTTCTTGTATTAGAGGTGAAAGACATAAAAAAAAAAAAACCAAGTTAACGCACAGTGGGTGGGAGGGGTGTTTTCTCAAGATCCATCCTTAAAACCTCTCCAGATTGGAGAGAGAGGATTTTGGTGGGCTTGGGGAGAAAGCACCTGGGCCCACCAAAATCCCTCCCCTCTTCCCTCCTTACCAAATAACCCTCTCCATTTTTTTTCTCCTATTTTTCTCTCCCTCATTTCCATCCCTACTAAAATCACCCGAACCAAATGGGACCTTAGGATTGGCCAAAGTCAGTACTAGACCATTGGGGAGTTTTAAGAGAAGTTTTATTCATCATCAAAATAATTCCGTCTTCACAGGAATACATTATGCTCCTTATATATACTACTAAACTCTAATTCTAACTGATGTAGGAAAATCCTAGTTCTAATTTGACTTAGAAACCTGAATTTAAATAACTTGAGAAATCTCAATTATTGAATTACAAAAATAACCTTGAGTCTAGGACATTAAAAAAATACTAATAATCTAAATAATAACTAAATCTAACTCACCAATAAAAATATAATTGACATCCAAATTAAATAAAACTAAATATTTCTTTGCGCTTGCCACATCAGTTGGTCTGTGTTTTATTTGTGCTTAAGCCTTGAATCCTTGATACTTGGAAGTTGGAACATTTGTACAACAACAAGCCTTAATCCCAAAATTTTGGAGTTGACTATGGATCCTCAACAAATTTTACTTAGGATCAGCCCCATGCATTCTTTTCCTCCATTCTGTTTTATATGAAGTCATATTCTCTATTACTCCCTTAGCTGATAAGTCCTTTTTAATTACTTCTACTAATATTATTTCGGGTCTTCCTCTAAATTTTTTAATTCCCTAAACTTAGATTAACTTACTCTTTCTTACCGGTGCATTAATCGGTCTCCTCTAAACATGATCAAACCGTTTCAAATGACTTTCTCTCATCTTTTTATCAATAGGAGCTACTCCTATCTTTAAGCTGATTTTCTCATTTTGAATCCTATCTTTCCATGTATTTCCACTTATCCATTTTAACATTCTTATTTATTTTATTAATGTGTTACTTCTTAAAAATCCAACATTCGGTATTATAGAGCATAGTTGGTCACATGACAGTCTTATAAAATTTTCCCTTTAACCTAATAGGTATTTTTCAATCACACCATACTAATGCGCTTCTCCACTTCATCCACCTTATTCTTATCCTATTATTCACATCCTTTTCAATCTCTCCATCTTTAACTTAATAGATATCGAAAGCTCGCTATTTAGTATCTCTTGGCCATCGAGTCGTACCACCCCTTCAATTGTATTTCTAATTTTACTAAACTTACATTCCATGTATTTTGTTTTAGTCCCACTTAATCAGAAGCCTTTAGATTCTAGCATGTCCCACCGAATTTCTAACTTGGCACTAACTCTACTTCTAGTTTCATTCACTAAACTATATCATTTGCAAATATCATTTGCAAAAAGCATACACCAACGGACTTCCTCTTGAATCAATTTAGTGAGCTCATTTATCACTAGTGCAAAGAGATATGGACTTAATGCTAACTCTTAATGCAAACCTATTTTGATAAGAAACTTACTTGTAATTCCTCCACTTGTTTTCACACTAGTTACAACTTCAGCATACATATCTTTAATCAACTTAATATACGTTAGAGGAACTCTTTTCTTTTCCAAAACCGACCACATGACCTCTCTAGGGACCTTATTATATGCTTTCTCTAGATCATTAAAAACCATATGAAGATCTAGAAGCCTCTCTATATTTTTCCATTAGATGTTTAAGTGAGAAAATAGCTTTCATGGTAGAATGTCTTATAGCATAAAACCAAATTGATTCTCTAATATTGTTGTTTCATGTCTTAACCTATGTTCAATCACTCTTTCCAAAGTTTTATAGTGTGACTCATAAGTTTATTTTACAATAATTTGTACATTTTGTAATACCCCCTTGTTCTTGTAAATAGGAATTTGAGTACTTCTCCTCCACTCACTAGGCATTTTGTGAATACTTAAAATCTTATTGAATTGGTTTGTCAACCATCATACACCCACATCACACAAGCACTTCCAAACTTCACTGGGGATTTCATCTAGTCCCACTTTTCCCATTTTCATCCCTCTTAATGCATCCTTTACCTCGGTCATCCTAATTCTTCAAACAAATCTATTGTTTTTATCCTCCATTGGGTCACCCAAGTCGCTCCAATTTTTATATGGTTTCCATTAAAAAATTTATCAAAATAGCTTTTTCATCTCTCCTTAATGTGATCTTCTTTTACTATCACTCTTTGATCTTTAATGCACCAGGCACCGTTCAAGTCTCTTCTTTTCATTTCCCTTGTCTTAGGAAGTTTACAAATATGCTTCTCTCCCTCTTTAATCCCCAACTTGTTATATAATTTATCATAAGCCCAACATTTAGCCTACATTTAGCCTCTCTCTTTAATTTAATTGTTGCTCGAAGCTCCGTATTCCACCACCAAGTCTCCTTAGTTGGTTTCCCACATCCTTTAGATTCTCCAAGTATGTCTTTAGCCACTCTTTTAATACAAGTAGCCATTTCATTCCACATCTTATCTACATCTTTGTCTAAATTCCACTTTCCTTCTTTGATTATTTTATCTTTAAACACATCTTGTCTCTCCCTTAAAACCGCACCTCTTAATCCTTGGGTTTCTTTGTCTCTTTGTCTAATATCTCTTCTTTTTCACCTTCTAATAAAAATATCTAGTACCACCACTCTATGTTGAGTGGTTACACTCTCTCCTAGTATCACCTTACAATCTTTACAACGTCTACTATTTACTTTTCTAGTAAGGATCTGTGTTATTTTCATTAATTTTTCATGCCTACAGTATCACTTCAGGCTGGATACTGATTCTTTGTCACCTCCCAAACCCCGCAGAAAGTTGGAGGTTTGTGCACTTGGTACAACCTTTTTAGGAAAAACATGAAAATTGCAACTTCTTTCAAATATTATTTCTATCTTTTTCATATCATAGGATGCTGAACAAAAGCTCCATCACTGTGTCTGTTTTCCAGTTCTTTTCTAATATAGTCAGGCAAAAACCTCATTGTAAGATTGGGTCATCTTCAGTCGATATGTGGAGCCTGATTTAATGATTGTTTCATGGTTAGGATTCTTAGGTTGTAAGTTTTGTAGTCTTGGCCCTTGGTGCTGTCCCTAACTAGCCTATTTTCTGCCTTGATTGTTGGTTTTTAGTGAATGAACATATCTGTAAAGTATTCCACATGGTATATAAACGTCTTGTTTCCAAATTTTTTTTGGTTTCAAGGAAATTTTATTTAAAGTTAAGTAGTACTTTTGCACACTTGCAAGAAGTGAGCATGCATGTGTATTTTTTGTAAAGCTGACATGACAATATTACCAAATTCCATCAAATAGTGTGTTTTGGAAATCACTTATAATTGTAAATATCTAACCAGAGTAAGCTAACAGTTTCAAGTTGGGAAATAAGACACAGCATAACTCTGTTGGTTCTAATGTCTTTATGAAACAGATCCACGCTTGACAGACTATGACACCTTGCTCCAGAATGTTCATGATTTAAAGGCAGGAAAGCAGGTCCAGGTTCCAATTTATGATTTCAAGTCTAGCTCCCGCACAGGATACAGGTACTTGCTCATGCATCTAATACTTCTAAGTTTGGTAATATGTATGGGTCTTCTCATTCTTTGAGTAAGCTTTTTTAAATTATACTGTTTCATGATAGCTGAAGGAACAATACATGGAGACTTTAGATGTGAATTTTAAGAGTCCCAAGTATTCTAAGCCTAGAGGTAGGGACTCTAAGCCTAGAGGTTGAGCCTTGGTGCGATGGTAAGTGCCTTCCACCAAAAGCAACAGGTCGCAAGTTCAAGTCTGGGAATTAGCCTCTCCAAAAAAAATAAAAATAAATAAAAATTGTGGTAAGGCTACCTACCATGACCTCTCTTAGAACCGGCAAAAGTGAGAGCTTTGTGCATTAGGTACGACATTTTTTGTTCAAGGGAGAGCGACTAATGAACTGGTAATAAAATGTAAGTTGATCCAAGATTCCAAGTTAAGGGAATTTAAAAAGGTAAAGGAAGCCCTAAAATAACATTAGTAGAATTAATAAAAATTGACTTATCAGTTAAGGGGGTAACAAAGAATACGACTTTAGATAGAACTTAATAAAGGAAAAGAATACATGTGACTGACCCTAAATAATCTATTGAGGATCTATAGCCGACCCCAAAAATTTGGGATAAAGACTTGTTATTGTTGTTGTTTGCAAGTATTCAAAGCTAACAATGGAGTTTTTCATCTTTTTCATTCAGAATGATGAACATAATGACATCCTGAGTTTTTCTGTTATCAGACTTAAAAAGTAGTGGTTATTGTGTTCTTTCATATACTTATATATTGTAAGGTAGGGGATTGGGACCATGCCAATTTTGCAACCTCTTTCATTATTGAAAAGATCTATATTTTGTATTCTGAACCACCTCCAACCCAAGAACCAAAAAGATAAGGAAATTCAACTCTGATTGGGTAATATATCCTCTCTATATCTTGAAATCAAAAGCCATATTCAACTCTGATTCTGCTAATGTATATGGTTTTCCAAAACTTTTTTTTAAATATATATTTTCTGGTTAAATTTCTACAACTCTTTCATATTCACCTGGTAGGTATCTAAATGCATATATCTATGACAGGACACTTGAAGTCCCAACCTCCCGCATTGTGATCATTGAGGGCATCTATGCTTTGAGTGAAAGGTTGCGACCTCTACTGGACCTTCGTGTGTCTGTAACTGGTGGAGTTCACTTTGACCTCGTCAAACGGGTTTTACGGGATATACAACGTGCTGGCCAAGAACCAGAAGAGATAATTCATCAAATATCTGAAACGGTTTGTCACCCCCCCCCCCCCCCCCCCCCCCGCCCCCTCCCTTTCTTCCTTTTAATTGTTATATTTAAGAATTATAACTTTTTTGGAAGTTCTCAAGTATACTTTTATCAACAGGTATATCCAATGTACAAGGCCTTTATCGAGCCAGATCTACAAACAGCACATATTAAAATCATCAACAAATTCAATCCTTTTACTGGATTTCAGAGTCCTACTTATATATTAAAGGTTATTATCTATGTTATTCATACTTTACTTCTTATTTGTTGCTTTTATCAATGGTTCTCAAATACTACGTCTTTGTCTACATCGATAACTGAGTGCTACCTTTTATTGTAGTCAACAAGGATGGTGACTGAGGACAAAGTCAAGGCTGTTTTCAGTGAAAATCATACTGAAACAAAGGAACAGACTTATGATATATACCTTCTGCCACCCGGTGAAGATCCAGAATCTTGCCAATCATATTTACGGATGCGGAATAAAGATGGAAAATACAGTCTCATGTTTGAGGTTTGCCTCTTAAAAACCAATTATTATTGTTCCTATTATTGTGCATCCTGAATATTTTAGTGCCTAGCATATTTTGAGAAATAACACTGTTTTTTTATGGCTGTGTATTTTGACTTGTTTGTTTAGTAAGGGTATGGTCCTAGAAATAGCTTCATATAAAAGGATTTCATGTTTCTGTTTCTGTTACAGATTGTGGAGAAATTCAATTTCAGTTTCTTCCTATCTTTATTTCAACACTAAATGAAATCTTCTCTCTTACCTATTGAAACCCTTAACCCTCATGTACTTTCTCTATCAAATAGCAATAAAAAACTCATCAAACCCTAGCCAATTTTAAGCCCTAACCCATTCTTCTACAACTCTAAACCCTAGATCCACAAATTCTCT
This sequence comes from Quercus tomentella, assembly GCA_028535165.1. Classification (NCBI taxonomy): domain Eukaryota; kingdom Viridiplantae; phylum Streptophyta; class Magnoliopsida; order Fagales; family Fagaceae; genus Quercus; species Quercus tomentella. The sequence goes on from JAPQVY010000089.1 coordinate 41,073,684, forward strand.
TAAACCTTAGCACACCACAATCACATATAGAAAAATTCCCCAATTTGTCCTAGGTCAAAATTTATACATGCACATCCCCAAAATGAATGTAAGTAGGCTCACCTATGTGCATGTAAGGAGCAGAAGATGAATTTGAGGGATAAACAAGACAAGTTTTTTCGTGCTAAGTCAATTCTTGCCATCAGAATAGATTCTCATTAAAAATTCCAGTCTACATTTTTATTTTTTACATTCTCTTGCAGTTTTTTTTAACTTTTACAGACCTCCTTGTTACTGCATTACGTTCTCTGTCAAAATATGATGCTTGGAAGTCCTAAGGAATGTCACTTTCTCTTATACATGATAAGGCTAGAAGCTTTGTGTTAGAATATGATGTCACCATTTATGAAAGCCAGTTTGACCTTGAGATAATGGGATAAGTTTCCCTTATCCTTGGCATCCCACCTTTCAGTGGCTCCCCATACTTGCTAAAAATAGTTTTGATAAATGGAAGGCAGAACTCTATTGTTGGTATGGTATTCCCTAATCGATGGCTTGTACTTCTATTTTTCAGGAATGGGTGACTGATAATCCATTTGTCATTTCACCAAGAATTACGTTTGAGGTCAGTGTTCGTCTTCTTGGTGGGCTAATGGCCTTGGGATACACAATAGCATCTATCCTTAAGAGAAGCAGCCATGTATTCTCAGATGATAGGGTCTCTGTAAAAATTGATTGGCTAGAGCAAGTAAATCGTCATTATGTTCAGGTACCTCTATATTTTTGCACCTTCATCTATTTATTACTTAATAATCAGATAGGGTTCTATGAATATTGTAAACTTTTAGTTCTATCTAACCTATGCTTAGGCATATGCTTCAATTCTCTTTAATATGGCTATCTGTAGCTGGGCTGTGCCAGTTTTGTCTGGACCTGTACCATGAACATTCTTAGTGTAGGCCAACATCTGGCCTTACCTTAGAACCTGGTACTATTAGCCAAGGCCCAACCCTAAGGGGAAAAGTATTGGCCTGGCCCAGCCTGGACTGGCTCATGGAGTTGTTATTGCCTAATCTTTCATTTCAGTAAAAATATTTGTTGTACTTTGTTGTCAATTGTGATGCAGCATAAGTGGTTGAGGCTAAGGTATAAATCTATGAGACTCAGATGTTATAGTTTCTGATTATGGTGCTTAATGCAACTCTTTAATCATTCATTTTCTGAGCTCTCTTTGAAGCCCTCTATTTGGGCTCTGCACAAGTCTAAATTTCTTGTTTTTTGGTAAAAAGGTGCAAGGAAAGGATCGCTTAGTTGTAAAATATGTTGCTGAGCAGCTGGGGTTGGAAGGTTCATATGTTCCTCGTACTTATATCGAACAAATTCAACTGGAAAAGCTTGTAAATGAGGTCATGGTATGAAAATTCCAAAACTTTATAATGCCTTTCAATTCCATGCATTGGTAGTTGTGATCTAATCATGCCACAGGCCCTGCCAGAAGATTTAAAGACGAAGCTCAGCCTGGATGAGGATCTGGTTTCAAGCCCCAAAGAAGCACTTTCTAGAGCCTCTGCAGATAGAGTTGCCATGAGAAATAAGCATCTTAAGAGGTGCACTTTTCTGGTCCTTTTCTCTAGTTATTCTTGTTGTGATTTAATACATAGATGTTGACACTGTATTCTGACTAGTGTGCTAGACAACCTAAGCTGGTAGATCAATGTCTGAGATCTACCAATTTGAGAATTGGATATATTTGTACGTGTTACGAGTGCTTTTCAATTGTTTGAGTTGGTAACTTGAATTTCAATTCAACTTTTAGCAGGTTATAAGCTATAATTCTGTGGATTTGAAATTGCAAAGAGCATGTCCATGTCTTTGCTTGGAATTTGGTTTTTCTTCGTCTCTGTGAAGTCATATGCAGTGCTGTGTCACCAAGGATGTATGGTCCCTTTTTCTCTTTTGTCAGTTAGGAGTACAGCCTTAAAAGTAGAAACCAGCCTGGTGAGAACTCAAAGTGGTTTCTAGAATTAAAGTCTCTTGCTCTAGCAATACAGATTCTTTTCCATCTTGGCAACTTGTAATTTATCTTCTATGTTCTAAAAAAAGATATTCATGCCAATCCGTTGCTAGACTTTCCATGTGATAAATTATATTCTCTTGTTATCTGATATCGTTATTGTCTTGAGAAACTAAGTAAAGATCACTTAGTCTTCCATACAAGATTAGTGTTTCCTATAGATTCATATTTTATTGGAACTCATTTGAGGTGTGAAGATCTAGTTATGTCATAGACTGATACCAAAGACAATTTTGGACCATGTTCAAGAGAAGAAAGTCTGTTTCTAAAGGATTCTATGTCAAAACCAAATGGCCCAGAGCCTCGAAACAAGTTGTATGTGAGACTATGTGCACGTGCTTTATGAAATGAATTTCTTTCCCACTCTAGGTTTTAAATCAACCACTGACAATTTCTCAAATCTGTTCTTTATCATTTTTTCTTCTTCTTTATCTTCAGTTAAAGTTTTCTGTCTTTGAGTGACAATGAGATTTTGAACAGTGGTATGTCACATTCGTATACAACCCAGAGGGACAAAAATCTGGCAAAGCTTACTGGATATAGTGCCAACGGTCAAAGGTTTGATGATAGAAACTCGGAGTCCCCTTCAATGCCCTCGAATCAGGTAGACTTGCATTATTCTTAGTGCTTCTGATATTGTGCTTTTCCTACTATACTAGCAATCCATATATATATGTATATATATATATATATATTTGTCAATCTGCCTTTCTTTTTTTCTTTATTTATTTACTCATTTTTGCTAGGGGGTCTTTACTCAGCTTTTGGAACAAATTACCTCGCTGAATGATAGAATGGATGAATTTACAAATCGTATTGAAGAGATGAATTCGAAGTTAACCATCAAGAGAAATTCTCCCAGCCAACAAAACATGTCTGCTCAAGCTGACACCTGCAATGGCTCTGCTCCCACTTCTTACTTCATCTCTAGTTTAGGCAATGGTTCATTGACTGGATCTATAATGCCTAATTCATCATCTTCCTCCCAGTTGGCTAAGGAATCTCCTTTGATGGAAGAGGTATTAAAATAATCTCTTTATACCCCTACAATTTTTTCCCCTCTGTTTTTATAGCTCTATGGGTTAATAACTATAAGAGACACGTTGAGATGAAATTGAGATGTTGCGCTGCTTGCTATGATGACACATTACAATATTTGTGTTGTTTAGAATATAGTGTATATAACTAGAAAGTTATCAATTAATTCTTTTGGTAAGTTTGTAATTCAGTCAGGTTTATATATGTTCCTTTGTTTGCAAACTCACACTGCTGCCAAAGAAAAAAAAAATGAAAAGAGAATAAAAGTTGATTGATGAGCGAGGTTAGGTATTTTTTTTCATTGACTAGTTACTCTTTTTATAAATAAATAAATTTTATAATTATTAGATATTAGTCAGTTTGCACACACATGGGTTTTGAACCCAGGTCTCTAGAATCAAGGCGATGGGGCTTTTACCTCCTGGCATTGGTCTAATTTGTGTTGTAGTAATTGATATGTTGTGATAGCAACAATGTCACAACCACAACAAATTTTTCAAGTTTGAGGTGGCAGATTGTGATTAGTGCGACATTAGTTTCACATGGGACTGCCATTTACATCATTTTTATTGTACACCAATAACAACCTGTCATTTCAGCTGATACATAACTTGTGGCTTCAGACTTACTAGTTGTGATAGATAGGAGATTATTTGTGAGAAAATTGTGCCACGTGGGAGAATTTATAGAAGAATGCTTCCATTAAAAAAAATTTAAAAAAAAAAAGAAAAAAGAAAAGGATATTTACTATTAGATCAAAATACCAAAAACAATTGAGAGCTTGTAGTACAATATTCGTTATGAATGAGAAATTGCACAGTTACATTATTGAAACACTGAAAGTTCAAGTTGTGGTGGGAGGTGCATTTCCTTTCATATTCTGATAATTTCTTGATCAGAAGAGACTTAACCATTTCATTTGGCTGTGGATCGTTCTTATTATGCTCTTATAATTACATCCTCTATGTTTTGAACAAAGATTTGATCCTCAGGTTTATAAAAAGTTCTATAGTATTTTCATATCTAGTCTCCAAAAGTCATTTCCCAAATATGATTGCTTGTTGGCTGGTGATTCATTTTCATATTTTAAATTTGTTTGTGCCTCTGCTTTGAAACCAGATATCAGGTATTGCACGGGGACAACGTCAAATCATCCATCAGTTGGACAATCTTAACAATCTTGTCCGTGACAATTTAGGAGAGAGGTCTCGCCAAGTAAAATCAACAAACAAGAGAAGCATTATAGCTGATGTTGAACCCATCACAGTTATGCTCACATTAGCTGTTGGTGGTCTAGGAATCTTCCTGATTAAGGGATTTTTAACCCGAGTTTGATTCCTCCACCCAATAGACTTTTACAATCTAGTGAATCTTTTTTTTTTTCTTACTGTTTTGCAGTTTTACCTTTAAGCTTAAGAAAGATAGTTGATTTAACAATGATGGATAGTCTTTAGAGGTAGTAGAGGCACATAGGAACTTTCAAGGTTCTCCTTGACCTTGAGGGTTTGTTTAAGGAAGGATGCCGGGGCCAATTTTGTAACGTTGGGGGCCTCCATTGTCATGTCAACAATGATTCATTTGCATTTTATGATATTTTCAAAGTTATAAAAAAAATAAAAATAAAAAATAAAAAATAAATCAAAAGAGAAAAATCTACAAGTTAGATGAAGTACTGAATTTATATGTGAGTTAAGCAAAGCCTAGTGCTCTATTTAAATGGATTAGGAGTAGTTTTAAATTGAAGGGACACTTGGCATAAATTTTGAACATGTGAAATTCAATTGGAATGACAACTGGTACAAAATTGAAGCATAATAAAATCTAATTTGTATCCTTTGTTGAGCTTCTGTTTTAATGCTATGCTAAACAAGAATTACATGAAAACTCAATAAAATATTTCAATAATATGTTTAAAATTGAATACTAAAATAAATGGTAAAAATAAAAGAAATTTTACTTAAAATATGGTTGATTATAATAAAACTATAAGTTTTTATCAAAATCCAATTATAAGAATTAGTTATAAAACTATTTAGAATAAATAATAAAGCCTTTTGAATATCATCTTTTTTTCTAATAATTAAGTTTTAATAAGAGTATATATATTTTTTTAACTAAATTAAAATTTATTCCAAATTAGGGTCATTTTGATTTGTACCTTAAAGTTCAAAATTTTGATCCATACCCCTAAAATTACGTGATGATTGGAGAAAGGGCCTTTTGTTCATAATTGTTAATCAAGTGTTATTAAATACCACCTAAACATGTTATGTACGTTAGTTAGACCAATCAAATCGTTTAAATTCAATTAAATTACAAACAAAAACTTTAAAAATAAAGACCAAGATACATTGTTAGTCCCTAAGGTTTACTACCTATTGAGCGATTTTGGTCTTTGAAGTTTCAAATGAATGTTATTAATTTCTATTAGTTTCCTTGTCTGTGTCTAATGGAGCAATGACATAACATTTTTTTTTTAATTACGTTTCAACCTTTTTGGTTTTTGATAAAACTAGTCGCTAACCCATGCGATGCACAGGCTAGTTAAATAAAAATATAATTAATCAACCACATGGTTTAAATAAAATTTTAAAAAAAGAAAAAAGAAAAAAAAGAATTGATAAGAGACTAATTTGTTCATCAAGTAATCAACCTAAGTGGCATCATAGCTCATGTACAAAAGTCGCTATTGCATTTCATGGCTACATTCTTGTTAATAATGGGAATTGCCTATATAAAACTTGAAAAGGATCAAATGATAATATGGAAAACATTTCATAAATAACTTATTGATGACAGATATAGAGAGGGGACTTCTGTAAATCATCAATGGAATTGGAATTAGCATCTCATTGTAAATAAAATATAGCTCAATATTAAAACTAAAAGTAAAGTTTCAATCATTCACTTTCTATAAAACAGTATCAAAACTATAAGTAGTTTACCTCGGTTTCAAATAGAAATTATTTGAAGAAACAACTACTTTGAATCATTATTTGAAAGAGGAGCGACATAAAAAACTAAAATAAGATGAAGTTCCTCGAACATAGCATCAATGTCCAAGTTCAGCTCTATGTATAGCAACCAATTAGTCACTCCAATTGAAAGCACAATGTTTGAAAGAATCTACCAAGTATCTTAGTCACTTACAATTTTCATCCAACTCCCTAGATCACTAAAATATACATCTAACTACCTTAACTTTCAATATTGAATACAAAGACAGAGCCAAAATGTCTCATAAGAAAATGCATACAATAAAGAGCCTTGAAGCCAATAATATCCTCTAAATTACTTTGCATAAGAACAATCTGATTTATTCTATTAAAAAAAAAAAAAAAAAAAAAAAACACCATTGAATGTTTTTTCCTAGTCCATTAGCAACAGAAAACTATTGAACCTGTTATTATTAACCATAGAAAAAATTATTAAAAAAAAAAAAAAAAACTATTGAATGTGCTAAAAAAATTAGCCTACATATTAATATAGTTTTATACCTTAGCTTTCCTAGTACATTAGCACTTGGCTAACAAACACAATCCAAACCAAACTTGAACTATGCTTAATGTCAAAATACTATATTTATAAGCCATGCATCCAAACCCACTATCTTTATCAAAAGGAAAAAGATAAAAGACAACTCACCCTCGTGTTCTCCAAATCAAAAATCACATATAGACTATTTCCCTTATAATAACATGCAAGTTTTAGTATCATAATAGGTCCAGCTAATCTTTTGCCACATAACATTTAGTCCCCACCAACACTTCCAACATCTTTTAAGCCTTAATAACGAACCTAGTAAGGGAGTTCATTATTGATGGCTTTTGTCAATGTTGGCAATGATCATGCAATTTTTATGTCCTAGCATTCTTCATTAGCCTTGCCATTCTTCAAAGTTCTCTAAATAGTTATCATTCATTATCTTTTTAGCTCAGTTAGAAACCATGCCAAAACTTATCATTCAAGGTTATATTAATTCTTTATCCAACCTTGACAAAATTTAACTCAACAACTAAAGCCTATCACATAAAAAGTCATGAACCTAATCTAACAATAAAAGCAAACAAAAGACTTAAGATCTTCTACAGTTATAATTTATTAAAAATTTATAACATCTTAGAAAAAAAAATTACTTTGGTTTAGATTTCTGTGTAGTTCATTGGTGTTTGTTTTTGTAATAAACAATGCCAAGAAATCAAAATTATTCTAAGCCTGAACTAAAAGCAATCAAATATCAGAAAGAGCTTAAGTCTAGAAACACAAATTTACTACTCACATGACAGAGTAACCAACAATAAAATTACTAAATTTCATTACTTTTTAAAAAAAAAAAAAAACTAAAGCAACAACTATTCAAACAAACCCAAAAATTATTCATTCATATTCCTAAGAGGAAATTTTAGAAACCCATCAAATTTCCCATCATGCATGGGCTAAGCACAATTCAAAGAAAACAAACTAAAAAGCTCTGCAACCATAACTTCATTGATGCAACTTTGATACCTATAAATTTAAACAAATTTTGTTATGTTAGAGAAAGAATAGAGAATCAAACATACCAAATTGTAATCAACCCACCAACAATTTTATCAACACAAATTAAGTTTGAATCCATGACATCCAAATTGTAATCAAATAGCACTATAAAGAACTGAATACAAAACAGTACCTCATGCAAAATCAAAAACAGAAGCAAATACGAAAGCAAATTTGGAGTCCTATTTGGAGTTGGTTATAAAATTCCAAATGATGGAGGGCCTAACCTACAGAAGTTCAGATGGCTTGGGTTTGGGCTTTATAGAGTTTGACCTTTTTTGTTCAAATTGCTTCACATTAACTACTATATATTACAATGACTGAGGTTTATTTGGCAATATTGAATAGTAAACAACATGTTCATGGAGAAATTATTTGCAAAGAGCTTGAGTTCATGAAAGCAAAATTTGGCAAGCTCTATTTTTTTTTTTTAGGTAATAAGTAATATTATTCATAACGAAAAAGAGACAAAGAATGAAAGTACAAAATGTTCATGCTGATGAACAGTGGTAACAACAGAAAACAGAAACAACAAAGAACTATAGGACTCAAGGGACTATTCTAAGAGAAAAAAGGATTTGGCAAGCTCTTTCCCTATGATTTTCTTGAATTCCTGTGTCTTGGCTAATTGCACTGCCCATAAAATGGCCACTACTTCTGCCATTAAAGGATCACTGGAATTAACCTTTTTTGTCCAAGCTTTAAGATAGATTGCATTTCTTCTCGAGCTACTACTCCTAGAATTGAAGCATTCACTAACATAGTAGCATTAGCAATTAAATATGATGATTCTGTAAACCAAAACATTTATATCATACTGCCACTTTGCACATAAATCATTTTAATTACAAATAATCTCTTTCACAAAAATATCATTAAAAGTACTTAATCTCAACATGAATCTCTATGTAATATAGCAAAGAAACCATTAGTAGATTATCTAGTCGTCTCGAACTATCTTATGGATCTGTGCATTTACATTACAAATCCTTTAACTTCCCTTTATGTTGTAAACTTGTAGTTCTTTCTTTTTGCAGATTATGCATGTATAAATGTTACAATTATCTACTTCCTTATAGCATGATCCAATCAAGATCAACTACACCACAACTTTAAAGAAGGTGGTATCCTTGACAGATGAAAAAATTAACTTGGAAAGTTCCCTCATCTCTTATAAACTAATTTTCATTGATTCAGTCTAAACTTACATTAGTAGCCAAGAAAGCAGTAAAGTAAATGGCAAACTCAAAAACTAATTAAAAAACTTCTAGCTTAGTTGAGTACTCTTTGCTCTTACTTTTGTGTTATTTCCCATCTCCAAGTCATCCATAGAACCTGTCCCATTAGTGAATAATTCCTCCATTACTTATTAAATTTTTTTTAAAGAAGAAAAGAAAGAACTAAATTGTACTCTACTAACATGCTACTAAGACAACATTTTTTAGGGTCCCACATAGTTCAACTCCTTCCAAATCTTGGACAAATTTGATAACATGATATCAAAAAAATTATGAACAAAGCATGAATCTAATCCTTCCTAGTTTTTTTAAAGGTATTAGAAATAGTGCATTGAGATACTAGAAATAAAAGGCACAATATAGCAAGTAAATTGACCTTCCTCACTATAGTGAAAAAAGCATCCAATGCTCCAAAATAATGCTGAGGCACCCTAGCTAGTAATTTTCCTTTAGATTACAGTTCAATTTTTACAATTTGCAATCCACACAAATGAACCAAAGAAAAATAAATAAATAAAATAATAAAGCACCATTAAATAGTAAACAATCAACTTGTATCTCTCTTCAATAACTACTTAAAACCTAAAAGATAGTACAGCAAGGAAAAATGGAAGAGTTTTTTGGTTTCCTCTATTTTTCAGATGGCTTGTCATAGTTTTTGAGTGGTGCATTAGCTAGGTCCAAGGCAACTTCCAAATACAGTTTATAGAAGAAAAATAAAGGCAAGAGAGAACTACCTTCAATGGCTTTCAAATCTGGTAGATTTTCATCAATGCCACAACCTCTTTCTTGTGCGTTGGTTCAGTTGTCCTCAATTTCTACACATAAATCAACTGCACTCAATTTGCATAGAGTATGAAATGTAAATATTTTGTACTCTAAATGGCATAATGGATTCTACATAGTGACCTTGCCTAATCATATCAAAATATGCCCAAAGGATCCAAAAGCCAAGACAATATTTAAATTAAAATCTTTCACCCTTTACCACTATCTTCCTTATAAATCAATTTGCTTTATTCAAATGAAAATCCCAAATTAACATAAAGCACAACCTTCTAGTTTTTTGATTTAGATTTAGAAAGCAAGTATTCCATTGCAATGTTCATTATAACTTATTCAACAGATTTTAACATCTTTAAATTTAAAGCAACAAAATTAAACAATAATTAATTTGCATTTGTCAAATGACTACACTACAACATTCAAGCTTCAACTACAAATTTTAATGGTGATCAAGGATAAACCATCTAAACCTAAGAAACAAAGCAAAAACCATTAAAAAAAAAAAAAAAAAAACACATATGTCTGCCAGCATACCCTAACCCAAATTCTTTTATCAACACAAAATCCTCCAATCTAAGCATGCTCACCATCAAAGAGCCCCACACAAAACCCTTTCAATTATTTCTTTGCCTTTTCTGCTTCTTGGTGTTGTAGATGTCTTCTATCATGCTCTACTTTTTCTCATCATTCAACCTTAATTAAAGCCAATAGCCCAAATAACTAAAAATAAATAAATAAATTAACCCTAAATAACAAAACCTAAATAATATTTAACACAAATATTTGTTGTTAAAAATACCTGTACTGGTAGTGGTTCTTGCAGTATATGAAGGTGTCAAGAGGCAGGGTTGAAGGTGGGTGATGATTTGACATGGTGGCAGTTTGACAGTCTGACAATTCCTCTCTTAGTCTCTCTCCATCTATCTCTGTGTGCACATTTACGATTACCTTTATCAGCTACAAAATCATAATAAGAAAGTATATTAAAAAATTAATGAGATGGAAACAAACAACAAACCGAACTAATTGAACAAATTCTAAGGTGTGATTAGACTATTATAATCCAAATCGACTTTTGAAACCAACAATAATCATACTAAAAGCAATTCAAATATAAACCAATTAGTAAAACTAAATAAAAGTTAAAACGATTCAAGAACATCTGATGTTATTTGTACTAAAATGGATTTAGTTGGAGAGAGAAAGAGACCTTCTCAGAGGAGTTGGTTAATACCGTCATTGGGGAAGAGAAAGGCTCGAACAGGAGTGTTAGTGGAGGCTGAGTATTTAGGAGATGAAAAGAACAGCAACTCAGACTCCTTGTCGTACTCATCCACCGCTTACTATCCGATATCCTTATATGTGTAAAAAGAATCAAAACAACTATTGTGGCAATTGGAAGAGATTAACAAGTTTAAAGCAGTTTTGGCCGTTCATTGTATCTTTTGGATTGTGTTAAAGATGGGTATAATTTGATTAATAAATTATAAAATGAGAGAAGGGATCTAACCTTTGGACTTGATTTGGCACTTGTTGATTGATGTTTCCGTGAAGCGAAGTCGTATTTTTGTAAATAGTGCAGGAAATAAAGTACAAAGAGAGGTAGTGAAAGGGAGGAGAACACATAGAAAGAGAGGGAGAAGAAATAAATGGTTTTTTTGTTTTTTTTTTTTTGGGTTTTTGTGGGAAGAACTATGAAACATGAAAAGTTTAAAACTACCCAGAGAGTCTAAAGTAATAAGCGCTTCACTTAATCCCAAAATGAAAAGACACTTTGTTATGTGTTTTTAATGGTAGACATGATAGTAATTTGTGTAGCCACATGGTGTAATGAGGCATGGTCAACAAAAAATCAAACGTTTTGACTATTAGTTATTATTATATAGATAACATACAAGCATTTGACCTAATTCTGTAAGGTTGAATTTAATCAACCATCTAATTGGCTTTATTCCGTGCCAAATTTGCTTGTATTTCAGCGTTTAGTAATCCTGTATTTAGGTGGTTTTGTTATAAGGGTAGTGAGTGAGATAGAGCGTAGATTGCTCAAGAGTGTGCAAGAAAACAGAGACTCGCGACTTGATCTCGCGGGTGACTCGCGGCTGCAAGCTGCCAGATGCAGCACACGTGCCAAGCATGCCAGAAGGTGAACAGTCATGCTAGCTGGAGCACTACAGGACAAAACAGGACAACTGGCCATACGGTTATCTCGCGACTGGATCTCGCGACTCAGTCAAGTCGCGAGGCCAAGCTGCGAGCCAGCCCTGTTTTGAAAAACCTGACGTTTCACATTCTCCTCTCACCCCAGTATAAATACCCCTTATACCCACAAATGAAAGAGAGCTTCCAGAGAGAATTTTGAGAGAGAAACCCTAGAGTAAAACAAGATTGATTCATCTACAATCTTTACATAAAAGTCTCTTCAAATTCCTCAATTCTCTTCCTCTCCATTGTCAAACCCTTGAGAGGCATTTTACCAAAACCTTGTTCTCACCATATCCATTACTGTGAGAGGGTTGTTTGGTGTTCTGGGAAGCAGTTAGGAAGGAACCAATCTTCATTGGTTGATGCTATGGTCAAGTAGCGGAATTCGGGAAACTAGAAAAGAAAAAGGTTCGGCGCAACCTCGTTGGAGCAAGAAGCTTGGAGGGCTTAGGTGCACTGGGTAGATTAGGCTTGGATGGTCTATTGCTGTCCATGTATCCCAACTACATTTTCTAGTGGATTGTTTACCGTTTGGAGGGCGGCGGAGAGGTTTTACGCCGAGGGCTTCGGTTTCCTCTTCGATAACACATCGCGTGTTGTCTTTGTGTTTGCATCTTCCTTCCCTTTTATCTTTGCCTTTTATTATCTGCTGTGGGTTGTGATTTTAATTTAGCTTAAATAGTTTTTCCAATTCTGGTTTATAGCTTTTGTTCATTTTCCGCACACTAGTTGTTTGATATAAAGCTTGAATTGGTTAATTTGTAAATTGGGGGTTTAACGTTCAAGGGTGTTTTTACACTATTTGAACTTTCAAATTCTATCCCAAACTTGGTTTTATTCAAGGAAAATTATTATGTGCTCCTAAAGCACGATGACGTGGCATTCATTTCTTTCATATTCATGGCAGATCCCACTATGAATTTAATTAGTGGGATGTATCATAAGTGTGAGAGGCATCATTTTACTCTAAGAATACCTAATAATTACTCTTCATTTGAAACATTCCCAAATCCTCATAAAAAACCCAATGAGTTGCAATTTTTTTAGATATAAGGGAAGATTAAAGCATTAGGAGTTAAAAGATTAGGAAAGTTAAATTGGGAGTTGGGTTTTACTTCAAGTCACAAAATTAAAGGTTTATTGAGCTCCAAATAGAATGTGTCCCTATCTATAAATTGTTAGAAAATCTGGTTTTGTATCTCATACAAAACACACAACAGAAGCAACAAACATGGATCTACTTCATTCATGAAAGATAACATGTAACCTTGAATTATAGAACAAAGAATAGAAAGCGTACCTTGGTGCGGTGAAATTCAAAACCAAAACTTGAGAATTACTTGGAAATACTTTTAATCTTCACTCTAATTCCACTTGATGCCCAAGAAGTGTGGTCTCTCAATCAGTTTCCAAGGAGAGAATAAAAGAATGTCCAACACTCACATACACCATTCCATTCTTTTTATGATCTTAATGAAAGACCCTTATGAAAAGTCTTATATGAAAACCTTATGAAATTCTGTATGTTTCTCTCCTTATATATAACTGATTATCTAATTGGGCTAGCCTTTTGGGCCTTTCCAATTGGGCTTAAGTGTGTGGCTTGGAGTGGGACCAAAAGGGACCAATAAGACACTAGCTCCAATGGGTCTTGGACTTTTCTATCAACTCTTGAAAAGTCCAAAGTTACCATTAATTATATTCAATATCACTATAAGAATATAATTGCACTCTAGGCCTTATTAATAAATTATATCCTAAGACTTTATTATACATGCAACCCCTTCATTAAAATATTCGTAGTAATACAAAGTCATAAATGTTGACAGCCATGTTGAAGATTACTACATCTTAATCCTTGAGTACCCGGTTTAATCCTTTATGTTATTCATCATATGAAATCCAATTTCATAAATATATACTTTAGTAACTCCTTACTAAAGTGGTTGGGCCCAACACTCTGAATAACCAAACCCATTAAACTTATCTCAAGGGAATATTGTATATCTCTGTTAAGAGATTATGAATTCCTTCTTGAGAATATATGTTCCATCAACACTAAATGCGGCTGCCCAATATACTGAGGTTTTGACCGTAACTAATAGATCTCACTCCTGATATATCAAAGCAACCTACATCTCATGATCAGGTCCATTATTCTCTCAGGATTTAGAGTTGATGTAAATAGAAATCGTGAGATTTATTATTCATTTGACAGTCGTTAGGAGAATAATAAATCTCATAGCAGTCCAATTCAATATGTCTTAACTCTTAAAACATATCAACATATCAACTAGAAGTCTCCACTTCCATGATCAAGACAAATCATCTTAGTTGATATGTTATACTCTTCGCAGATGAAATGCCCAATTTCATCACCGACTACGAACTAAAATTCTGAGTTTACAAAGAACTTGTGATTTACATCTTTTTGTGACTTTTCACATAAATCACATACTATGCATATCATGGACTAAGATAATGTCTCATTAGTTCATTTATAAATAGTCTTATATAATTAAACTATTTAATTATTTATGACATGCCAATAAATTGGATTTTAGGGCACAAACCCCAACATAAACAACCAAAAAAAAAGCATAGATTGATATTAATGGATGAAAAGAAAAAAAAACAAGAACAAGATCAAGATTTCTTATTACTAGGTTTGGGGTTCGTAAAGTAAAGAGGAAGTCAAAAAAAATAGTTAAAATTCAAAGTGAATTTAAGAGTAGTGTTGATATTTTATTGGTGTAGGATAGTATCAACTTTTGGTAGGTGGGATTGAAATAAAGGGAAAATAAATGAATGAAGATGGAGAGGGGGACTAGTCTTGAGGGTGAAGACTAGAGAGGCCATGTGATCAATACTATGTCAAAGTTGATAGATTTAGGATGTTTTGAATGAATAGAAAATGGGTTTGGGTTAAATTTGGGGAAGAAGAAATGGGTCAAATGTTTATGTGTAAAGTTTTTTAGTAATAAAAGAGTTGCCACATAATTTAAAAAATGCCTTGTCATTATTTCGTTTGATACATAGGTAAGGAAACTAACGGAAAGATTAATAGTGCTAATTTTTTAAACTTCAAAGACCAATAACACTTATTTGAAATTTCAGGTATCAAAAAACACTTAATAGGTAAATTTTAAGTACTAACAGTGTATTTTGAGCAAAAATAGAAAAAATTTCTAAATCCAAAAACTATGTAAATATTTATTTTCTTTCCACTATTTTCTTGGCATCCAAATTAAAATCCAACAAGAGGAATCACTATAACAATCTAACAATCAAATCATTAATTCCTAGCCTTCTCACAACCCCTTTGAAACTCAAAAATCCCATCACTAACATCCCACAAATGCTACTTATCATCTAAACCCTAGTGATTATATGTACCAAGTCACAACAATTGTAATAAATTAAAAAAGTCACAACAATTTAGTTCATCCACCAAGTAATCATTTAGCACCAAATTACTCATAAATTACGCCAAGAAAATAATAGAAAACCTTTTTCTTAAACTTAACTTGAAAAGAAAGTAGAGGAAAAAGGAAATAGCCAAGCCACTAGACCTTTAGAGAGAGAGAGAGAGAGAGAGAGAGAGAGAGAGAGATTGAAACCCAATCACTATACTAGAGAAGATAATAGATAAGATAGGATTTGACAAAACCTACCTAGTAAACCAATTGCTACCCCACCGAAAATAAAAAAATTCAATACCCAACGTGGAAGAAACCCTAACCACCAACCCCAAGTGTACCTTTTCATGTTGTCATAACCTTAAGTATCTCTTAATACTACTCATGCATAGTCCCAGTTATTTGTCTTACTTTTTAAATAGTACTTTAGTAATAAAGTTTACTTATAACCTACATTAATAATTTTAATATATTTATAAGAGCGTTGGCTTTTGGAGTTTAAAAAATTCCTCATTTTACACTCTGAAAAGCTATTGTATCTATTTTAGCATATCATTTCACAACTCACCCCACATGACTACATCCAAATTCTTTAATTTTCACATCACAATAAAAACTATTCATTTATTTATTAATCTCTCTCTCTCTCTCTTTCTAAAACTAGCAGTCTAGCAAAGGTTTGACGGCTAACAAATTGGGTTTAGGCTTGCTAGCAAAGTGGGTTTTGATTTTCTATGGGATTGTGACTTTGAAAGCCTAGGTTGTAGAAATTGGTGGTGCTTTGGTCTGGTGGTCCGATGGCAATGCTTTGATTTCGTGGTCCGAGAGAGAGAGAGAGAGAGAGAGAGAGAGAGAGAGAGAGAGAGAGAGAGAGAGAGAGAGAGAGAGAGAGAGAGAGAGAGAGAGAGAGAGAGAATTAATTTTTTTTTTAAGTAAGGACTGCTACATTAAGTGTTTAAAAATAGGACTTTACTATAGCGAAGTTGCAATTTTTTTTAAAGTTTAAGAATCTGGATATAGAGTGTTTTTTTTTTTTTTTTTTAGGATGTTATAATAACATTTTGGGAGTTAGCAACCACAAGACAAAAAATTATACTGCACAACTATTAGAGCATTCTCATTAGGTTATGCTGCATAATCCATTAAAATGCAAAATAAATAACATTATTCATTAAAAAAAAAAAATTAAAAAAACATAAAATAAACACAAGCTAAATACCAAAAACAAAATAAATAAATAAATAAATTGCATATTGCTAGTGTGCTTTATGCAACTCCTTACCCAATTGCATAAAGCACTTTAGCAACATGAAAAACTTTTTTATTAATTTTTTATTCTCTTTCTCTACTCTTCTCTCACTTTCTCTTTTCTCTTTTCTACGTTAATATTAAAGTAATATTATTTTAATATAATGTATTATAAAATAAATAATGAGATATGTTATAAAAGTGGTTATATAAAATAGATAAAGTGACTTTTTGGTGAGGTATATGCGTTTTTTTTTTCTTTTTCTTTTTCTTTTTTATAAGCAAATGAGAATGCTCTAACATTTATATTGAATCATATAATGCAAGCTTTACGTGTACAATCCAACTTTTACTATTAAAACAAAAATATTATCATCTATAATTAAAATAATATAAAATAAATAATGAAAGTTTTTTTAGATATGAGTACTCCTATTGTAACTTAGTAAAGAAAAATCTTCTAAATTTAAGAAGAAATGTTGTTTGTAGAATTTTATTGAATTAGTATTTTCTGAAATTTTTGAAACTTTCATAATAAACTTTTATTTTTAAGAATAATTATGTTAATTATTTTAATGTATTTGTAGTGTGTCACGAGACATAAGGAAAATAGTAATAAAATAAGAAGGGGAACAACATGTAGACACAATTTTAATTATATAGCGCACGTTTAAAGGATCTTTTTTTTTTTTTAATTAAAAAAAATTATTTGTATTTCTATATTGCAACGACTGTTCTTTCTTTGTATTTCTATATACAAAATGACCATTTGAAATATACATAAATTTTAGTATAGAATAGTGTTTCAAGTTTAAGCACCTAATCTCGTTAAGGAAAATCTTTTTCAGAATTACAAATGCATGTAAAAAAAAAGACATATACAAACATGGGAGCAAAAAAAACATTAAAAAAAGTGAGTACTAAGGAATTGCCTTTGCTTATGCCAGAGAGAGAGAGAGAGAGAGAGAGAGAGAGAGAGAGAGAGAGAGAGAGAGCATTTGTTTTGGCAATTGACTTATCATTTAAAGGAAAAAAAGAAAAGACTATGTAGTAGTGCCTAAATGTAAGGAATATAAATGAAAAGTTATAGTAACAGTTTTATGGCAGGAGTGTTTTTTTTTCCCCTTCAAATGCAAAATAAAGAAGAAGAGATTTGTAATAGACTGATTTAGTTTTAATGCATATATCCTCCTTTACCAAAAAAAAAAACAAAAAAGAAGAAGAGATTTGGAAAAAAAACAAAAAAACAAAAAAAAACAAACAAACAAACGTTAAGGTAAGTCTTGATAAAGGGGAAAAACAAAAAAAAATCAACAAATGTGGTCCAATTTTGTAGACCATGTTTAACATGGAAGTTAGAGATGTATTTTTAATTTTGTCTCTATTTAAATGTATGGTATATCAAAAAAAGAAGTACGGTGTAAGAGTATTTTTGAACCATCGAAATATGTATCCCAAATAAGAGATTTTTTTTTTTTTTGGATGAACAAATAAGAGAACCCTTAAACAGTAGTATAAATAATAATTATTATTATTATTTTAATAGATAGTATAGATAATCTTTTTTGAGAAAGATAGTATAGATAATCAGGTATAGATATAGAGGATGATTTAATAAATTAGGTATAGATAAAGTTGGGTTTAGAAGCCGTGATTATGCCAAGTGGCTGCACCAAATTGTAGAAAATTTATTAAATTTCTTTAAAAAATAAATAAATTTAGATAGTTGGTGGCATACAACTACTATACCTAAGAGAGACCTAATCAGTTTGAATAATCATTGTTCATCTATATCTTTTCTAATTTAACGCCTCATGGAATCCTTTCTTTATTCCATATCAACTTCTTGAGAACATCCTTCTAAAAATTAATAAATAAATAATTCTTGAGAACATCTATATCCTTTTTTATTTGACACACACTCTCACAAACTTTTTTTTTTTTTTTTTTCCATATCGTATTCTTCAAGAAGTTTAGGATGTTTGATTTTTACATGATCTCCTTTTAGGTGGAGTATATATATACACACACACACACGGTTCTTTGGTGTAATTTTTTCATTCTCCTGCTAATTGTATGATTTTTTGATTTAGTCTTTCCTTCTCCTATTTACGGCACCTACAACCTTACAAGTATGTATTTGTTTACTCTAATTTTTTTAGTATAATAAAATTGAATAGATTTTATGCATTTGTTGCTTTTGCTTAAGCTAATTTCCTTAAATTTGATATATTTTATATGCTTATGATTTGAGAATCAATGATTAAATATTGTTAGACATGCTTTCATAGTGGCCTATCTTCCATGAGAATTGATATATTAATTTTTACAAATCTCTTATTCTCCTTTTGGAAGATTTATTATTTTGTATATCATATATGAATTACATGTTTATGACATTGGTTCCAATGATGATATGTTGTTTCCGCCTCAATTTAGATTTTGAGGACAATATTCTTTTTGGCTTATTATTAAGCATGTATTTCTTATAATTTATTAATTATTTTCATTAAAGTTCTTTTACATACACATTATACATATTTTTTAATCTCAACATTAATTTGATGTTAGATTCTTGCCAACAAAAAGAAAAGGGTTAATAAAATTTTAGAACTCCTTATTTATGATAGTTCAATTTATATTTTTTTAAA
Organism: Quercus tomentella; assembly: GCA_028535165.1. Taxonomy (NCBI): domain Eukaryota; kingdom Viridiplantae; phylum Streptophyta; class Magnoliopsida; order Fagales; family Fagaceae; genus Quercus; species Quercus tomentella. The sequence continues at coordinate 41,092,861 of JAPQVY010000089.1, forward strand.
TTAGTATTTTGTGAACTAAAAAATTTCACCAATAGACTATTTCAATATGTTGTATTTCAATACAGTCTTGAAGAATCTGAATTCAACCCTGATGAGAAAGAGAAAAAGATTGGGTCATTACATTTTATTAATTTGGACCTTTATAAAGATTGAAACAAAATAGAATAGAAAAAATATATATTTTATGTTAATATTGAGATTTGTGTTAGAATGATAACATTTACCACATGCTTTTTTGTAGGACATAACATTTTATTGCACACCCCTAGATTTTTCTTTTGTGATTGAAAAATGTAGTAATTTCAAATTATAATTGATGCAAATTATTAACATTTACCCAAAAAAATAGAAGAGTCTTTGAGCACGCGCATAAGTGTGTGCTCAAAGGCTAGTATTCTTCTATGATTTATTCGTTCCGTTCCATTCCTTTATGGACTCCCAAACGAATTGTAAAAGTTAATAATTTTCATCTATCTATATTTTCCAATCACAAAAATACCTAGACGTGTGATGAGATTTATGAGTTTGTGGGTAAAACAATTTTTTTGTATATATCTCATCACACCTGTAGGTATTTTTGTGATTGAAAAATGCAGCAACCTTGAATCAAGATAAATAGAAAGTATTAAACTCTAAAAAAAAAAAAAAATTAGAAGAGTCTCTAAGCACACGAAAGACTCTTATAAACTTTAAGATGTATTTTATTTTTATTTTTCTAACCTTCTATAAAATAAAAAAAAAAAAATTATATTTGAAATTTCAAATGAAAAATAAAGGTCCAAGAATTAGAGTGAGAAAGTGAGGAGTGTGAGAGAGTCAGAGAGTTGACAATGGAGACTGAGAGAGGGCTGGTCGAGTGCAGTGTGAGAGACTGAGAGAGATTTAGGTTTTTTATTTTAGGTTTGCCTTTAGGACCTATAGCTGCGCTTCTAAACACTTAGAAACGCAGCTATAGGTCCACCTTAAAAAAAAAAATTATTCGATTGGACCTATAGCCGCATTTTAAAAACACGGCTATAGGTCCTCCTTTTAAAAAATATATATATTATTCAGCTGAACCTATAGCCACGTTTTTTGAACGCGGCTATAGGTCCTCCTTTAAAAAAAATATATTATTCGGTTGGACCTATAGCCACATTTTAAAAACACGGCTATAGGTCCTCCTTTGAAAAAAAAAAAAATATATATATATATATATATATATATATTATATTCAGTTGAACCTATAGCCATGTTTTTTGAACGCAGCAATAGGCCCTATCCAAAAAAAAAAACACAACTAAAAACACTTACAAACTCGGCTATAGACTTAACCTATAGTCGTGTTTTACTTATAACCACGTTTTAAAAACGTGGCTATAGGTTAAGTCTATGGCCGCATTTATTAAAAATGCAACTATAGGTTAGCTATAGTCACGTTTTTTTGTAAACGTGGCTAAAAATAACACGGCTATAGCCCGCATTTTTTGTACTGTCAGTAACATACTACAAACTATCACTAACTCATATCTCAGCACCATGCTCTATATAAACATCCATTATAAACATAGTCAACACTATGCACTATCCCTCCATAATATCCAGAATTGACAACGTTAACATCAAGAAGTCGAATGCCCACCACCATGGGGTGTGACTTCGTGGTAGGAGTCTTCATATCGTTTCACATAATACTTAGCAAGAGTTGAGTGATTAGAGTAGTAGCACTTCAACGAATGTGTTGTGCCCACAATAATAGCCCCATCAACTCCTAATAGTACACATGGTATTACTCATTACCGTCACGTGGCACGAGGTTGATGAGTCCACACCAAAGAACCTCTTTTTATTCAGCAAAAAAGAAATGAAAAAAATCAAATGACCAACCGATTCATTGAATGACATTTGAATTCTTGTACATGGCCATATCTTAGTAGTAACAAAGTTTGCATAAAGTTGCAGAATTAATTGGTCCGACCTAACAGAAATTGATTATAGAATAGGATTACTTGACCAATTAGATTAATCAATCCAAATAGCTCTCAAATCTCAATCATCTAAGACTAAGAGAAATGAAAAGGCAAATATGTCAGCATTAAATCAAAATAACTTATATATATATATATATATATATATATCATTCTTGTCAAACCAAGTGTGGCTCTACAACTTGACAAATGCATCATTGTTTTTGAATAAAATGTTTTCCTATTTTCGTATCCTTCTGATTAAAGAAAATAGGATAAACAATTACACAATTTTATATTTTGGAGTGTTCATTTTAGAGATGTTTATACAAAAAATATTAATGCTAATACAAAACGGCCATCTAGATTATGATTTACGACCTGCATATTCCAAAACCACTCACCATACTTCCATTCTACTAACATTTACATTAATTAATTAATCAGTAAATTAGCCCAACAGCCCCAAGACTCCAAAAAATAAACTACATTTTTAAATAACTAAACCACATCTTGCCTTTACAAAAAATTTAATTTCCACGCTTAGCTTTAGTGGTTTGTTGTTTTCCCTTTGAATTGCAGTTGTGCGGACATCAATTGGGAATTCCCTTTGAATTATGAAAGCTATGTTTTTGCCTATGTACCCCAATTGGCTAAAGAATTTATGAACCCCTAAATTGGTATTAAAAAAATAAAGAAAATCTACTGCAAAAAAAAAGCCCAATCAAATGAGTATAAAATATATGTTAATGGAATTTGATGATGCACAGAAAATCAGTAAGCTGAATACTTCGGGCTTCAATGGACAGGAAGTAGGCCTGAAAAGAAAGAAACACCAGATCAAAGGTGACTGGAGTGAACCGGCCATGAACTCTCTGATGCTTAAGTTAGTTTTCCCTCTAGAACTCAAGAATTCCAACTTTAGGAGCAGTGAAAACTTACTTTCATTTGATGTGGATGAGTCCTTATATAGTAAGCTTTGGAGTGGTTAGTTGTTTAGTAACTTCCTCAACGTGTACGGAAGTTAGAAGATTCAGACTTAACTCCCACAACTGCTATAGAAGTTAGAAGGTTCAATCTTATCTTCTACAACTGTCATTAGAAAGTTAAGAACTTAGTGGGAAGTTATAGCAATGAACAAGGATTTTGCTCATACTTCTAAACAGTAGAATATGGTCCAAATCATAAGCTTTTGTGCGTAAATCAATTCTGAAAATTTTCTAAGTGTTGCGAGGTCGTCCAGCTGTTTCCCTGATGGACGACCTTCATACCCACGGATGACCTCCCCACGGTGGATTGGCCTTCCTATGTTAGGTTAACCTTCTTGGTCCTGGATGACTCTATGGACGAATTGGAAATGGTCAGATTTTTAGTCCACCATCAATTGCCCCCTTGTCTAAGGGTCGTCTAGAACACTGTAGTATAACTATCGGTTTTTGACACGCGTCAACATTTTTATGGTCAATCATTGCACCACGTGTCGTCCTTACTCTCGGTGAATTTTATTGTTCCAGATTGTGCCACATGTCATAATCTCATTAGTTGGCTGGTCACGTCGATTTATTTTTCGAGGAAAATGCCACGTGTCAACTTCTGGTTGGTCCATGTCGCTTTGTTGACCCACCTTTGGGCCCTATAAATATGTACATTCTCTCTCTTACCCTTTACTGTTCTGATAATTTCCTTTCTACCATTTCATCCAAGAGCCTCGTCTAGTCCTCGTCTTCTAGTCTCGTCAGGTACTTCCTTCCCTTCATCCTTAGGTTTTCATCTTTGTTCATTCTTCTACTTATGTCTACGTCTAGTATTAGCCTAGAGAGAGAGATAGACGAGCATCCAAACGTGTCCTCTGGGAGTGGTGGCGATAGTTATGAGAGTAGTGAGGGTAGTACAAGTTATAGTAGTGACAGTAGTTCCTCAAACGAGCATTATTCGTCTGGGGTCCCTGGTTTTCCTTTAAAGGATTTCCAGTAGATGCAACGTATGATGACTTCTGGGGCTGAGGCTAGCTCGTCTAGAAGGTCACCTAGTCCCCTTCAAGACGAAGATGAGGAAGAGAATGTAATCTATAGTTGTGCCCCCGAGGTAGCCTCTACTTTGAACGCGAATAAGTTAAATACTCTTGTAGGCAGATACCAAATTCCTAGCGAGTTTAGACCTCGTCTAACTGAAGAGGGCGAATGGTGTTGTTCTCCTTCTTCAGGTTTTGGTGTATATACCTCCTATCTTCTAGCAGGTCTTAGATTTCCTTTGAACTCCTTTTGTAGAGGTCTCTTCCATAGGTTGGGTATTGGACCAAACCAGCTCAACCCTAATGGATGGAGGACAATATTTGTCATGCAAGTGTTATGGCATGAGGTGCTTGATAGGAACCATCCAATCACAGTGGACGAGTTCCTTTATTGTTATAAGCCTTCAGAGATTAAACAATCTACTGGTTTTTACCATCTCTCTTTTAGGGGCCCTCAGTTTAGTTTGATTAAGGGTCGTAGTTCATTTGACAGGCTTTAGAAAAAAGAATTCTTTTTTATTTCTGGAAATTGGGCTAGGGACCCAGTTGATGTAAATAGTACCCCCTTCCCTCCTTTTACCAGCCCCCTGGTCGTCTTCATCCTAAGGGTATGTCTTTCTTCATTTCTTTTATTTATTAAATCTAACTTTTTCCTTATCTAACCTTCTGTTGTATTGGTGCAGTTGTTACTCGTCTACACTTGGACAGTTTTTATTTAGAGCGTATTGACAAAGTTCGTGCCTTCCTTGAGAGGTCCTTCCACAGCTTGGTGACCCTTAGTCGTCTAGCTGCTTGGAGACTTGGTCTTGAGCCTACTGTTGAAAACCTTACTCAAGAGGAGGCCACTCGTTGAAGTATCATCCATTTCTTTTTTTCTTTTTTTTTTTCTTTTATATATATATATATATATATATATATATATATATATTATTAACTTTGTCCTCTTCAACATGGGGTTGGCCACTATGAAGGAAAATAAAGGGAAAGGTATTGCAAGCGGTACGGAGGGTGAAGAGGGCGTACAAGTCTTGGACGATGCCACTCCCTTGGTCGTCCAGAAGCCTAGCATCCAGATTGGAAAGGGGAAGGGTATATCCAGCTCTATGGATCTTGGTGACCTTCCTACTTGTGGAGGTTCCAAGAAACAGAAGTCTAGTAAGACTCCCCCACCCAAGGTTCCAAAGTTCCCTTCTGTGACAGCACACCTGGATGCCTTGGTAGTGAACTTGGTTCCCATCCAGATTGCTCCTTCGTTCGTCCAACCTGAGGACTTCCCTCCTCCTGCAGCCAAAACTCCTTATAGGGCCCACCCTTTAGAGAAAACCAAGCATCCTCCCAACTTGGTACTAGACGAGGGTTATGCTTGGAGGACGTTCAAAGGAATTATCACTGACAATGAGGTGAACTCATGCTATAACATGTCAGTGAAGGACCTTGAGCGTTCTGCCATCCATGACCTTTTCAAGGTATGTAATTTTCATTGTCTTTGTTTTATTTTCCAAAAAATTCAATGAAAATTTTTTAACTCTCCTTTGTCCATCTATAGGCTATGTTAAAGTTTTACACTGCGTCCACCCAAGCCAAGGAGTTTTGTGACGAGGCTAAGGCTACCAAGGAGAAGAGCAAAGAGCTGAACAATGAGGTTCTTTTAAAGAAGGGGAAGGTGATCAGGTTGACTGAAGATCTTAATCATCTACAGGAAATTGAGAAGAAGTTGAAGGACGAAGTGGAAGAGCTGAAGGCTAACTCCATTGAAAAGGAGACCCATATTGCTTACCTTAAGGGAAAGGTTTTGGGGCTCACCTCGTCAATGGAAAAGGCTCAGGAAGAAGCCATTGCAACCTTTATGAGGTCAGACGAGTTCAAAAAACGTCTAGATCGTCATTATGCTGCTAGTTATGAGGACTTCCGTGCTGATGCCAAGGAGACCTATCTCGAAGTGGACTTCGACTCCTTCAAAATTCCCACTGCCACATAGAGTTCCCTACTTCCGACGAGTTTCGAGGATGTCAACGTGGTGGACGATGTTTCAACTAAAACTGCTCAGGACGCCACTAATGCCAGCAAGGACGACCCAAAGTCTAGGGGTGGTGCCCCTAGTGGTTTATCTCAATAAATTTATTTTTCTTTTAGAAAAATTTTATCGTTTTAGTTTATTGGAAGTGCCCGTTGTTTTGGGCTTTACCTTCTTTCTTCTTCTTTTTTTGAATTCATTCAAGTACAATTCTCTCGTCCAAGTTTATGGACGCAAAAAATACAATAGCTTTCATTTGGCTTTAAATAACTCAAGGGTTTTTGGACGATGGTCGTTTACCCTTTTTTATACTTTATGAATGAATATTTGTTTTGACTTTCACTCTTCATTTAATGTTGAACATGTTATGTGCTCTATGAACAAATTTCCTTTGTTTACATCGTCCATGTTATTTTTATGGTTTTAAGTGTGGTCCATCCACTCATGAAAACATTCTATATAGTCCTAATTGAATGAACAAATTTCCTTCATTTACATTGTCCATTTTAGGATAAATTTTTCATGCTCAACAATTCTATCATTCTCTGTTTCCCAAGTATAACTTGTCTATGAATGGTATTTCTTTTGCTAGCTTTATTTGTCCATAAATTTGACTTATAGCTTGAATTGTCCCTCGTCCATAGGCTGGATGGTTCTTTACTCGTCTTTGGGTAAGACATTCCCAGCATTTACTCGTCCAAAGATCGGATTGTTTGGCTGGTCAAATTCATCCATGGATTTTAAGTATTTTTACGTGCACGTTTTTCCTCGTCCATTGATCAGACAAATATACCTGAGGTTTTACCTCGTCCATTATTAGATGAATATACTTGAGGTTTATTTTCCTTTGCTTCATCCTTATTTTAAGGAAAGCTTATAGATGTTACATCCCCACGTCCAGAGATTTTACTCGTCTTGGGCCTTTAGCCTTCTTGTGGATTAGTTTAAATGAAAAGAACATGAAAATCAGAAATTCATACAACATTATATACATTGAGAATCCAAACTGTATATACATAACATAAACATCATCCACAAGCATGGCACATGCTTAGAAGCCAGTGCCTTTAGGGAATTAAAAATACTTATATACAAATAGACAGACCAAGTACATGACTTCGTCCATCACAAATTCGTCCATAGACAGTGCAAAAGTTGAAAACTAATGCACTTTCAGGGAATATTAAAAACATGTAGTACTAGCAATAAACATAAATAATTATGAAGAGAGTAACACATAGCTTTAACTTTGTCCATGATGATGCTCGTCCACACTGACCCTTCATTGATAGTATCTTCTTAGATGCTCAACATTCCAGTGGTGCTCTAGCTTCCGTCCATCTAGGGCTTCCAAGTAGTATGATCACTGCCTTTTGCAGTTGATAACCCTATAAGGTCCTTCTCAATTAGGCCCCAACTTTCCATGAGCCGAGTTTCTGGTAGCTAAGGAGACCCTTTTTAGGATGAGGTCCCCAATGTTGAAGCGTCTGGGTTTCACCATTGCATCATATTGCCTAGCCATAAGATTTTTATACCTCGTTGTTCTGTGCTCCGCATCCACCCTTACCTCGTCAATTAGATCAAGGTTAAGACGAAGTTGTTCTTCGTTTTTTTCGTCTTGATACTTCATCACCCTGTGGTTAGCCATGTGTACCTCTACAGGTATGACTGCTTCACTTCCATAGGCTAGTTTAAAAGGAGTTTCCCCTAAGAGGGGGTCCTCACAGTCGTCCTATAAGCCCATAGAACACTTGGTAATTCGTCTGGCCATACTCCCTTTGCCCCCTCAAGCCAAGTCTTGATGATCTTCAACAAGGATCAATTTGCAATTTCTACTTGTCCATTTGCTTGTGGGTGGGAGGGTGAGGAATAATGATTCTTGATTCTAAATTACTCACAGAAATCTCTGAAAGGTGTGTTATCGAACTGTCGTCAATTGTTTGACACTAGTACCCTAGGTACCCCAAACCTATATATAATGCTCTTCCAGACGAAGTTCTTGACGTTTTGCTGTGTGATCTTTGCTAAGGGTTCAACTTCCACCCACTTAGTAAAGTAATCAATCCCCGCTACCAAAAAATTCATCTGCCTGGTTCCAATTAGAAAGGGACCCAAAATATCCAATCCCCATTGCACAAAGGGCTATGGGGCTATCATCGAGGTAAGGTACTCTGATGGTTGTCTAGGGACGCTACTGAAGCGTTGATATTGATCTCACACCTTCACATAAGCCTTAACATTTGCTTGAATGGTGGGCCAATAATACCCTGCACGGACAACCTTATGGACAAGTGCTCTAGCTTATGAATGGTTGCCACATGCTCCTTCATGAATTTCCCTCAACACGTAGTTTGCTTTGTTTGGAGCTAAACACCTTAAGTAAGGCTGAGAAAAGCCTTGCTTGTATAACACTTCGTCTATAAGAACATACTTAGTTGATCTAATCCTTAGCTTTTTGGCTTCGTCTCTTTCTTTTGGAAGCCTTCCATCCCTAAGGTAAGCTATTATCGAGGTCATCCAATTCCCTTCACCTTCTATCTGCTGCACCTCTGGAAGATCTATGGTAGGCATGTACTGAACTTCGTCAAGTTCATCCACTAATCCATCTGCGGATGCTGCCTTTGCTAAGGCGTCTGCTTCCATGTTTTCCTCCCTTGGGATTTGAAGGAAATTGGCTTCCTTAAACTTCTTAATAAGGAATTTCACCCTACTGAGGTATTTCGTCATCCGTTCTTCTTTCGCTTCACATGTTCCATTTACCTGGCCTATGATCAACTAGGAGTCTCCTTGGATGACTACTGACTCGACCCCTAAGGACTTAGCCAATTTCAGCCCTTTAAGAAGGGCTTCATATTCAACTTCATTGTTGGTTGTTTGGTACTGTAGATGAGCCATATACTTTAACTTATCTCTTTCAGGGGACTGCAATACAACTCCTATTCCTCCTGCATATAGTGTAGACGACCTATCTACATGGACGACCCATGTCTTAGTCTCTTCCATTCCGTCTAGATTACCATAACTTGGAGTGAATTCCGCAATGAAATCTGTTAGAACTTGAGCCTTTATTGCATTTCTAGGTTGATACCTGATATCAAATTCACTTAACTCTATAGCCCATTGGATCAATCGTCCTGCGGCTTCCAACTTGTTCATCGCTTTCTTAAGTGGACAATCCATCATGACATTGATGACATATGCCTAGAAGTAATGCCTTAGCTTCCTGGAAGCCGTTATTAATGCAAAAGCCAACTTTTCCTTCTTCCTTGATCAATGCTAAACTTACTGCATGTGGGGATACTACTAAGTATAAGTACAACTCCTCACCTGATATGGATGGACTTAGCAAGGGAGCCGTGGTAAGGTAAACTTTAAGATCCTGAAAGGCCTTTTGGCACTCGTTTGTCTATTCGAATGCCTTCTTGCGAACTTTGAAAAAATGCAAACATTTATCTGTAGTTTTTAAAACAAACCTGTTTAGAGCTGCAACTCGCCTAGTGAGGGACTGGACTTCCTTGACATTCTTTGGTGGTTCCATGTTCAAAATGGCTTGGATCTTGTCAGGATTCGCTTCAATTCCTCTCTGTGAAACCATGAATCCTAGAAACTTCCCTAACGAAACCCCGAAGGCACACTTACTTGGATTCAACTTCATATTGTATCATCTAAGTGTGTCAAAGGTCTCTTGTAGGTTGTCCAAATGTTTCTTCTCATCCAAGCTCTTCACCAACATATTGTCCACATAAACTTCTACATTCCGTCCTATCTGTGGATGGAACATGTGATTGACTAACCTCTAATAAATTGCCCCTACATTCTTCAAACCAAAGGGCATCACTTTGTAACAAAATAAAACTTGACTAGTAATGAAGGATGTCTTCTCTTGATCTGCCTCGTCCATCTTTATCTGGTTATATCCTGAGAAGGCGTCCATGAAGCTTAGCAATTGATGACTTGCTGTTGAGTCTACCAACTGGTCAATGCGTGGCAACGGATAACTGTCCTTAGGGCAAACCTTATTTAAATCAGTGAAGTCTACACACATCCTCCACTTGTCATTTGCCTTCTTGACCATCACCACATTAGCTAACCAATCCGGGTAATAGACTTCCCGAATAAATTCTGCTGTGGGTAACTTATGGACCTCTTCCTTGATAGCATTATCCCGCTCAAAAGCAAAGACCCTCTTTTTCTGACAAACGGGCTTGGAAGATGGATACATATTCAATCGATAGGTAATAACACTTGGATCAATTCCTGGCATGTCTTTATGACTCCATGCAAAAACGTTGCTACTCTTCCTTAAGAACTGGACGAGGTCTTGCTTCGCCTTCTCCTCCATACTTGTTCCAATTCTGGTAAACTTCTTGGGATTACCCTCTTCCAGAGGGATGTCTTCCAGTACTTTAGTGGACTCTGCAACAACCCTTCTTTCCTCTATGTTCATCGTCTGCATATGCTCATCCATGGCCAACATGGCTAGGTAGCATTCTCTAGCGGTTAACTGATCCCCTTGTACTTGCCCTATTCAGTAATCTGTTGGGAACTTGACAAATAGGTGGTAAGTAGATGTTACTGCCTTCCAACTATTTAAAGTTGGTCATCCAATGATGGCGTTATAGAAAGATGAACAATCCACGACAAGCAAATTTACTTCTTTAGCTATCTGTTGTGGATATGCTCTCACCACTACAGGTAGTGTAATAGTGCCCACAGGTTACACTTTCATTCCTCCAAATCCTACCAAGGGCAAATTTACTGGACGAAATTGATCTCGTCCAAGCCTCATTTGTTGGAAGGCGGGGGTAATAAAGAATGTCTGCTGAACTCCCATTATCTACTAACACCCTTTTAGTAGTGTAATCCGCAATGAGCAAAATGATGACGATTGCATCATTATGTGAGTGATGGACCATTCCAGCGTCCTTGTCTGTAAAAGTAATGGCCTGCTCGTCTGCCCCCCTCGTCCTTGGTGGTCGTCCAAAGAGTTGGACGTTTTGTACCACCTTCAGGTATGTCTTCCTTGACTTGGAAAATTGCTCTGTCGAAGTTCCTCCTACAATAACTCTTATTTCTCCAAGTGGGGGCCGTGACAGCTTTTCTACCTTTCCTTTCAACTTCTCATCTTTATGATCTCGTCCAATAAAATGCCTCAACTTTCCCTGCCTAATAAGATTCTCTATCTGCTGTTTTAAATCATAGCACTCGTTCATGTCATGCCCATGATCTCTATGGAAGCAGTAATACTTGCTTTTATTGTACTTATTGGGATCTCTCTTCATCTTTTCTGGCCACTTTAAGGATGGATCATCCTTGATTTGCATAAGCACCTAATCAAGTGGTGCGTTCAAGGGTGTGTAGTGCTGACTCCTTCTTGAAGATGATCCTACCTTCCTGTTATCTCTATCTTTCTTCTCTCCCGTCCGGGCCTTCTTTAGACGAGGGCCTTACTCAAGATGGCGTGGGAGGTCTGCTTCCATTCACTCTGCTATTTTCCTCTTTTTGGCAATGATTGCATCTTCTGTATTCATGAAACTTTGGGCTAAGTGGATGAGTTCAGCCATGGTCTGTGGCTCTTGATCATATAGCTTGTGGATGAATAAATCCTAACTAACTCCATTATGGAAGGCTACCAATAATAACTTGTCATCCATCTCATCTACTGTCAAGGCTTCCCTGTTGAAGCAAGTGATGAAAGACCGCAAGCTCTCATTTTCCCCTTGCTCTATAGTCAACAAGTTGGAAGAGGAGCGTTTATGCCTTTGTTCTCCGATAAAGTTGTTGACGAACAACTTACTCAACTCTTCGAAAAAATCAATAGTGTTTGGAGGTATCTTGCTAAACCACACTCGTGCTGGCCCCTTAAGGGTGGTTGGGAAGGCCCTGCACATTATCTCATCTGGAACTCCTTGAAGGTGCATTATGGTCTCGAAGGTTGCTATGTGATCACACGGATCGCATGTTCCATCATACGAATCCAAGGAAGGCATCTTGAACTTGGAAGGCAAGGGATAACTATTGATAGAAGCTATGAAAGAGGAATCAGTTTGATGAACTAAATCATCTACGTGATTCTTCCTTCGCATATTCTCCCTCATCTCGTCCATGACTCTCTTAATTTGATCCATCTCCCTCTCCAAATGTGGCACCCTTCGTGAAGTGGTACCCCTAAAGTGTTTCTCATGCTCAACATTTTCTCCTTCTCTAACTTCTTGACTCTAAGCTTGTCCTTCCACGCATCGTTCGTGACGTTGCCTCCTTTGGTTGATCTCTCAAATTAGTTCTTGATTCTGATGGGTTAATTCTGCCATGGCGCCTGCCATGGATTGTATTTGTTGGATGGAAGGCGATTGTGTGGTAGGTGCTGACTAGTGAGCACAGTTAGGGTGACTGGAAGTGTTCCCACTCTCCTGATGGCCTGGACTAGTGGTCATTGACCTTGTCTGGACCATACAACCTTTTGTCTAAGAAAGATAAATTGCAAATCACAAATTTATTCTTTCCCACAAATGGCGTCAACTGATGATGCACAGAAAATTAGTAGGCTGAATGCTCCGAGTTTCAATGGACTTGAAATAAGCCTGAAAAGAAAGAAACACTAGATCAAAGGTAACCAGGGTGAACCAATTAAGAACCCTCCGATGCTTAAGTTAGTTTTTCCTCTAGAACTCAAGAATTCCAACTTTAGGAGCAGTGAAAACTTACTTTCATTTGATGTGGATGAGTCCTTATATAGTGAGCTTTGGAGTGGTTACTTGTTTAGTAACTTCCTCAACGTGTACGAAAGTTAAAAGATTCAGACTTAACTCCCACAACTGCTATAGAAGTTAGAAGGTTCAATCTTATCTTCTACAACTGTCATTAGAAGTTAAGAACTTAGTGGGAAGTTATAGCAATGAACAAGGATTTTGTTCATACTTTTAAATAGTAGAACGTGGTCCAAATCATAAGCTTTTGTGTGTAAATCCATTCTGAAAATTTTCCAAGTGTTGCGAGGTCATCAAGCTGCTTCCCTGATGGACAACCTTCATACCCACGAACGACCTCCCCACGGTGGATTGGCCTTCCTATGTTGGGTTAACCTTCTTGGTCCTGGATGACTCTATGGATGAATTGGAGATGGTCCGATTTTTAGTTCACCATCAAAATTCAATAATTAGAAGGAAGAAATGGATTCAGGGCAACATACCATTGGACAAAGAAATAGAAGGAATTGATATGCCTATAAAGAATCCAAAGACGATTCCTAAACACAACACTTCCAAAACCAACATTCAATTCTTTTGCTTATTATATATAAATCTCTGTAATCGAAGTAGTAGATCATATTTGCAGAGTACTATGGTCCATCCATTGTGTTGAAAAAAAAAATTGAAAACATGGGCTGAGTATGTTTAGTGATTGAGGGAATATGGGAGAGTTGTAGCAGTTTAAATCTCTAATATATTTGAAGTTAAGTTTGAAAACTACCAGGAGAGTTGTCCTATTTTGTAGACCATGTTTCATGTGAGAGTTTAAGATGTATTATTACTGTGTTGTTCTCAAGTTATGTTTGTGCTTAAATTTAGAGTAGAGAGGTATTTTTGAACCATCGAAAAATCCATTCTAAATAATGGAATCCTCTTAAATAGTAGTATAGATAGAAGAAGATTCCTCTCTTTGGGCTTGACTTTTATGTGGTTTAGAAATATCCCTAAACCTTACGTCAGGAAAAATACTTGGGGAAAACTCAGTAAAAATATAGAGAAATGATATGTCCACAACTTTTTTACAACATTTTTGATAGGCCAAAAACAAATTGACCCCCTGTGATTAATTAATTGATTAATTAGCCAAGTTTATTAATTAATCAAATTAATTATGCAAACACGTGGTAGCACAAACAAATCACCAATAAACTAATTATGCAGCGGAAAATAAATTTGACACGGTAATTTGTTTACGAATGGGGAAAACTTAACGGCAAAAACCCCACCGGGTGATTTTTGGGTCACCACTCCCGAAATTCCACTATTATCAAAACAAGCAGTTACAAGTAAAGGAATCCTAGTACCTTCTACCAACCTACAGTTGAACCCTTATCCCAATACCCAATTGGACTTGTTCTATAGTGACCATTTCCCCTTTTAATGCACGGCTCCCAAGTACGTGACTAACCAATGCGCGGATTCCAGTACGCGACTTCAATCACCAATTAGAGAAGGTTGTTGGCTGCAAAATTCTTCAGTTCATCTCAACGATGAAGATCAAGAAGATGCTTGGTCACAAAACCCTACGGTGCACATACATAGCAACTTCTTCACAAGAATGATGAATTAAGGCAAAACTTTGTCTTCGGTTACAAATTGCTTGAACAAACTTTGCTCAACACTTGTGCAATTTGCGTACACTTTGACGGCCCTTAAAATAATCATTTTATATGTCTAGGGTTAGAAGAAAAAAAAGCCCAAACACATAATCATGGATTAGAGTCAAAACAGAATTGGAATTCTGTTTTGAATAAAGCTCGACAGATACCTGTCTGTCGAGATGCTGTCAAGCAGCTGTCGAGCCACGGGGCTAGAACAACTTCTTAAGCTCGATGGATAGCTAGCTGTCGAGCTTTAATGAACAGCACTTCTTCAGCTTGAATCTTGGACAGACTTGCATGTCTTCAACACTTGATCTTGAAACATAGTGTTTTGAAGTATTAAACACATCCTAGATCTACCCAAATACAAGTAAAGTGCGTTTGATAAGCCGATTACATAAAATAGTGACATGTGTTCCTAACAAGTGAATCACATATGTCCTAACAATTTTTACAACAAATCCTAAGTGGCAAGTTGTTACTGGTTATTATTGTTGGGGCAAAAAAGTAATCTTAGTGTTAGGTTCAAATTTGAACCAATAACAACTAACCACCTATGATTTGTTGTAAAAATGTTGTAAAAATGTTGTGGACGTAGCATCTCTCAAAAATATATTTTAAACTGCACTCAAAATGCCTACAAAAGAGAACACTCTTCTACTAATTTATGTTTTCAAAACAAACTTATCCAAAATTTAAAAAATAACGTTTAACAAGAAAAAAAATTTGAGGACAACCTTGTAAAAAATATCTCCAACTCCACTTAAAATGCCTACAAAATAGGACACTCTTCCACTAATCCATATTTTTAAAACAAACTTAATCACCACTACGCACCCTTGGCGTGATGGTCACTCCATAAGTATAAGTGCTTGTGGAGTGTGTGGGGTAAGGACTAGAATTCAAGTGTTCAGGAGGGAGTTTCATACACATATACACTTAGATTAAGTTAGAGTAGAATTTCTATTTTGTAAATAAATAAATAAATAATAAATAAAAAAAACTTATCCAAAATTAAATAAAAAATAAAATTATGACACTAGACAAAAAAAAAAGCCTCATATGATGCTAGTGTGTGTGTATATATATATATATATATATATACATATATTGGTAAGCTGCATACTTGTTACAGAATTAAACCTCGTAAGGTTGGTTTATTCCCTTTAGAGCACCAGCATCCAAGGATGCAAAAAAAATAAGATGTTTTGCATTTTCAAACATTATTTTATTTATTTTACAAACTTATTTTATAACTCATTCTGCATCCCAGTTTTTATTTTTACATACAACCCAATAAAATAATATAAATTACCTAATAAAATAATAAAAAATATTCTTCTCTCTCTTTCTTTCGATTATCTTTTTCTCTTCACACACAACCACAAGGTTAAATTTATAGGTTGTAAAGAAAAAATAGTAAGGTTGCATAGATTGCAAGTTTTTTTAAGGGCACAAATTCAAATTGAGTGAATTTTTGCTGTCTTAGGTAGTTAGGTTGTAAAATAGTAACAGCAGAGTTACACACCTAGGGCTCCTATAAGTATCTAACTGGAAGTACTACACGCCCCTACCGCATCACACAGAAACACAACGGCACTCTAATTTGAAATTTCTGAATTTGGCTCTATCTCTATCTCTCTCTGTTTTTGTCATCCGATCAAAAAACAACAATGGAGTACGGCTTCAACGTAAAGCGGCGGAAGGGTCTGGAAGATGGCGATGTAGGAGACAGCGTGAACTACACCACTCTCCTGGACGAGTTGGAGCGGCTCGATGAGATGGCTTCAACCGCCACCGATCCAGAAACTTTCTCTGTTCTGGTTCGTCAAGTGGATCTCATTCGCCAACAAATTTTGGGTTTTATCATTCTTCAACAACAACAACAACAAACCAAACCCAAACTTTGAAGGTTTTTTGGGTTTGTTTCTTCTGGGATATCAACGCTCGTTGATATAATGATGGGTTTGAGTCTGCAATGGATGGGTCAGATCCGGATAGCCTAAACGAGTATTAGGTCTTGGAATTTCACAATTCAATTTTTAATTAGGTTTTGGATAGCAATGTTCTTATTATTGTGAGACTGGGTTTTTTTTTTCCCCCTTTAGGATCAGATTTGTAAGGACGAAGACTTGGTCCAATTGATTTTATGTAAACAATTTTTTTTTAACAATGTTCATTTTAGTATGAGATTAGAATTTAATACATGCACTTTCTAACTTCTATTATATGTCTCTGAAATTGTTGTTGTTTTTCTTTTACAATGTTAACAATCAGCTTCAATTTCTTTGGGTGATGTTAATTTTGTGATATTCTTTTCTGGGTGACCCTTAATCTATGATTTTTCCTATAATGGTAGATGCTGTTTGGATCAATTTTTTATATTGTTGTTTTAAGATAAGTGACCAATGTGTTTATTTGGATCTTTAAATCATAGTTTGGTTCTTTATGTTTGATGATGTAATGCTCAAAAGCATGTCCTTAACAGAAACCCCAGTAAAAATTCACCTAATTTAGTTTATTAAAGAGGAAAAGTTACTACTTGAGATATAACTGTTTTCTCTTCGAGTTCACGAGTATTCAATAAAGTTGTCGCTGAGTTTCTTTTTTAGACGTGATTTGCATCTGCAAATTTTGATCACTTGGGGCTGGCTGAAAAAGAATGGTAAAAGTTGTGGTCAGATGGGAAAAGTGTAACTTTCTAAACCATTAGTTGGTAATTCAATCTTGATCAACCAGCTTTTGTGTTGATTCAAGGTCAGGGCCGGCCGTAATCCTAGGCCATTTAGGCCATGGCCTAAGGCCCATAACATAGAAAGGCCCCAAATTAAAATGGGGCCAGTAAGGTTTTTTTTTTTTTTTTTTTTAAATTAAAAAAAGAGTGGGTAAGTGGCACATTTTTTTTTTATCACATAAGTTTTATAAATTGATATGTCCAATCACAATAAGTAATTCAATATTCATTTTTTTTTTGAAATGTCACATCAATTTGTAAGTTTTTTATAGTAAAATTTGTAGTACTTTAGCATCTTTTACACACAAAAAAAAAATTATGAATTAATATAAATACAACACAATTACCAATTCACTATTAAGTGAATAAAAGATGCTAAAACTAATACAAATTTTATAACAAAAAACTTACAAACTGATCAAACAATATAATAAATTAATGTTTTGAATAACTTTTATTTATTAATGACTCGTCAGTTTGTAAAACCTACATAATAAGAATTAGTAATAAATTTGAAATAAAAAAATTATAATAAAATAAATATCATTTAAGTGATATTTAGATATAAAAATGTCCTTTTAAGATTTTCGTCTTAGGCCTCAAACTATCTTGGGTAGGTCCTGTTCTTTACTAAACCAAACAAGAACAATTCTCGTTAATGCTTGAGATGGATGGATTTAATTTTGTTCAGTGGCTTGATTTTTTTTTTTTTTTTTCATTATATTACTGTATTATTGTTTCAGACTCTCTTAAATGTTTGACAATGTTATTCTAGTAACATTGTTTGTATTTTTTGAAAATAAGTATGGGTAAAAAAAGTGTGTGAAAATGCATATACCAAACAGCCCTTCATTCTGTTGTATAAACGACAGTGTACAAGACGAGTAACTGTTGATTTTCATATCATCAAAATCAACCCTTTTTCTTTTTGTGCATTTATTAATACTACTAATAACAAATGACTTTTTTTTTTCCCTACACTTTGGTGGAGTTTATCTTGAACTTCGATGACTTGTCTTGTCTCAATTATGTAATAAGTTAATTGTCGCTATTATAGACGTTGAAGAAAGGTTCAAACTTCAATGAATCCAAAACCAAAAGCACTACCTAAAATAAGGCAAAGATCATTCGGTTGAAAACTGAATGAACACCAAAATCAAGCAGCAGGCTTGGATGTCTTATTCAAGAAGCTCCTCTCAGGTTGTGCCTCTCAACAGGAGGTCCATGCTATCCTAAAATTTTAGCATTCACTCCATCAAGTACTCCTGCTTCCACTTGAGATATTCCATTCTAGTGAACTTTGTAAAGCTCCATTTTCAGCTGATAATAATCTTCTGCGTCCAGCAAATTTGAAGCATTCGCATCACTTTGTACAAAAAATTGTCTATTTTAACATAAAAACCAACTTTTTTTATTTTACATACTTTTTAAAACACATACTTTTTAAAACACTCCACATTGATTATTCATTTCACAATTCATACTATATTTTATTAAAATATCAAATTTTCTTGATTTTTAAAATTATTTCTTTTTCTTCACACACAACAACTACCGTCAACTTTTTTTTTTTTTTTTGAAATACATAAAAAAAATAATAAAAAAATAAATACAAAAAAAATAATATCAGTTTATACAGACTGATGTAGGTCATTTTTAATCAAAAATGTGTAAATTCTACCTTCTTTTTTTTTAATTTTATTTATTATACACTGATCTGAATGCTCTAAGGGGTTCTTGTGCGTGGTATCCATTTGAATCGAACAAACAGAAATACATGTCCAATATTTACCCTTGCAAAAGTCCCTTGGGGCTTCCGAAAGGCATTTTGCACCAATTTGTAGCCTATCTCCAGCACACAAAGCATCTTTGTTGATGTACAGGACATGAAAGGGATGAACTCATACTCAAACGTGGAAGGCATCTTTTCCTACATAGTTTGTCATGTGCTTGTCGCATTCAACATGTGCATCTTTTGGGGGCTTCACTAGATACATTCTTTTTCTCCCAAGAGACAAGATGGACACAAAATGGAAATTCAACCACTCCTTCCTCTTTCATGCCCAAATCATATATCCTGAACTTAGGATCAGAAACACCCCTGCAGTATATAGACTTTGGATATGACTAACTTTTAATCCGCCAGTAACAACTTCCTGGTCTTCAACCATTACGCCTGCCCTGCTAAAAGAAAATAAAAGGCATTAGCTTGGTAGAGAAATTTATAAGCAGAGAGGGTGCTAAGACCCACATGTCACTAATAATTATACTAGAGTTTATCCCCAACACTAAAATAATAACAGTATGCTCCCTCAGAACTAAAGACTAGTTTTCAACAAACACATTCAGACAAGGCTGAAACTTAAGAATATGAAGTTCAATCATCGAGAACAACATTGCAGAAATCAACATATAAAAGACAAGGATAACGGAACCAACCTAGTTAATCAACAGACTTGTTACCTGAAAACACAATAATAAAAGCATTCATGAAGATCACACGTGCATAGGACATAGAAGCGTTAGAGAGACAGTGAGAATTTGTAAGCGAAAAGGGAGCTAAGATCCACATGTAAGTTACAATTACAAGTGAGTTCAGTTTACCCCTAATGAATAATAACAGTATGCTCCCTCAGAACCAAAGACTGATTTTCAACAACCAAATTCAGACAAGGCTGAAACTTAATTATATGCAGTTCAATCATTGGGAACAACATTGCGGAATTGCGGAAACCAACATAGAACACAAGGACAATGGAACCAGCCCATTTAATCAACACAGATCTTTTACATAAAGACATGATAATGAACAAATGCATGAAGACCATATGTGCATATAGGAGGCAGAAGGCTTTAGCAAGGGAGAGAGAGAGTCAAATGTCACCTATGATTATAAGAGTTTACTTCCAACAACTAATATAAATAACAGTAAGCTCCCTCAGAACTGGACTAGTTTTCAACATAACCACATTCAGACAAGGCTGAAACTTAATTATCTGAAATTCAATCATGGGGAACCTTACAAAGAAAACACAAGGACAATGAAAACCCCCATTTGATCAACACAGATTGTTTAAATAAAGAATAGCAAACGAGGGAAAGTTGTAAGCTAAAAAGGGTGCAAAAATTTCTACCAAAAAAAGGGTGCTAACTGCTAAGATCCACATGTCACTTATGATTACAAGTGAATTTACCCCCAACAAGTAATAATATAACAGGATGCTCCCTCAGAACCGAAGATTAGTTTTCATCAATCAGATTCAGACAAGGCTGAAACTTAATTATATGAAGTTCAATCATCGGGAGCAACAGTCTGAAAACCAACATAGATAATAAAAAAGACAATGGAACCAGCCCAGTTAATCAAAACAGACTTTCATTTACATAGGAGCCAAACAAGAGAAACTCAATAGAACAATATCCAACTGATAAACCAATACTGAAGGTACCCTTCAAGCAAAAATGTGACCATCAGATTGTTAACAGGTTTGAAAATTCAACAGAGACCATTAGAGAAGTAATCTATAAGCAAAATAGACAAAAGCAATTATCAAGAAATGGCAAAGAGGCAATCAAATCTTAGTTAGTTTCAAGATCTACAAAGTCAAAAAAAAAAAAAAAATTAAACGCTGATCAATCATACTAAACAGATCTAAGCTAATTAAATTAACAGAGGTTTTACCTGCAAAGTGAATGACAGACAGAGAGACACTAAAACCTCAAATCCCTACGGAGTTGGAGTTAGAGAGCGGCCACTTCAATCACTCACACACTCAATTTATAGTTACTACAACAGTACTTACTCTAAAACCCTAAACCTACCGGGCTTTTTTTTTTACCACTCTCCAGTCAAATGCAGTTCAACTATAACTGTTTAACCACCGTTTGTACTCTGTACTTGTACAATTTAATAAAAATTGGTAAATTTCTACATTTACCGGCTATTCCGTAAACAGCTTATTTTTTAGTAATAAACAAATAGAATAAGAAGAAAAATAAGAATATTGTATGTAAATGAATTAAATAAAAGTAATGTCTCAAGTGTGGCTCTATTTTTTAACTAATTATTTAAAATTTTATAGTAATACTAGTGTTATACATGTTTCATGCATGGTTTTATATGTAAAATAAGAAACTATTTCATTAATAAATAAATAAATAAATAAATATATAAATATATAAATAAATAAAATTATAAAAATTACTTTAAGTTACATAACCAATGCATATCATAATAAAACTAAATTCTTATAATGAAAAACTAATATTACAATATAAAAAATAATTTAAAATAAATAATAAAACTATTTTTGAATTTTTTTTAACTTTTGTTAATTAAATTTTAATTGGATTATTATTTTAATTTATTAAATCCTTGGAAATAGAATTTCAATTAAAGTAGTCTATGATAATAATTTTTTTTTTAGAATCCTTTGATAATAAAATTAATGTATTTATAATGATTCATGTGATAAAATTATATTATACAACTTAAAATAACTTTTTTTTTGGGGGCTGAATTACAACTTAAAATACTTACAATAAGTCATGTAATGCAAACATAATATTTACAACCATAATTAAAACACACACACACAAACGTGAAACTTCTCTTGATTTCTGGAGAAGTTTTAATCTTGCAATTTTTTTCATCAATGTTGGACAAGTCAAGGCTCATCTATGTTCAATCTTAATGGACAAACCAACCTTTGATTCGCCACACAAATGATGTGCATGAAATATATAAAATAAAGTACTCTTATATTAGCATATTAAGGTTTGTTTGGATATCGTTTATTTTGCTGAAAACTGAAAACACTGTAACAAAATAATTTATAAGTTAGTTGATTTTTTTTTTTTTTTTTTTGTGTCTACGTTTTTGTGTGTATCTAGGGCCATGAACGGTAGCCATTTAGAACTCAAAACGCACCATTTTGCTTATTATACTTTTATCTGTGTTTTTTACTGTTCTGGGGGCCATGAATAGTAGTTGGGACGCGTATCAAAACGCGCAAAACGCAGACGTAAACACTATCCAAATATAGGCTTAATCTTACTTTTATGCTATGTTGTGATTAATTATAAATTTATTTATTTTTATAGGTAATTGAGAATTTAGAAGGTAATGAGTTTTATTTGATGCAAGAAGGATGTACTCTAACTCAAGTGGACTGAATCAAAGATTCCAAATCATGCTCAAAGACTTACAAGATGCGGAGAATCCGATGCGGAGACTCCTAATCAATCAAGGAAAGAAACTAATTGGAGGGGGAAAAAAAGTCCAAAAACATCAAAATTCATGATCAGGATTTTTATGCCCACATCTCCGTATTTTGGGCATGACTCTCATCTTAGATATCGGGTTGTAGTGATTCAAGCTGGGATGAAAAGCTAACTCAAAGAGCAAGTCCAGATTATCACTTTTACTAGGCCAAAATTACCTTGCAACATGTGCCTAAAAATCTGATGAATTTTCAGATCCGAATTTCCTTATTCTTTTTGAGTTTACTCCTTGTCCAACTTGTATAAGGAGTGTGTTCAGTTATATATAAGTTTTAGATCAATTTTTGGAACCTGATGCAATACCTCCCTTCCTTCTCACAAATTTACTTTTCTTAACTTCTTTTTTTTTTTTTTCAACTCTTAATCTCAGCCTCTATTCCCAAAACAAAAAAAAAAAACTCAGCCATTGATATTTATTGCATCAGGTACAATATCCCCCACTAATTACACCCTTGGAGTGATGGTGAAATGCTGAAATAGTTATTTTGTACACGTCTCTTATTATTGTATTTTGATACAATTGATGTGGTATCATTTGGTACTAAATAATTTTTCCCCTCTCTTTTAATTTGATAGCGGAGAAAAGGGGGATTTGAACATGAACATCTCTATTAGAAATACCAATATATAACAATCAATTCAACTATAAAACTCTTGGCCAAAAATTGTTTTTTAAACATTACTATTATGACCTTTAAATTTGGATGAATTTGTTGCTTTCTTTGTTTAAATTTTTTATTTTTGTCTTTAAATTTACTTCCTTTTGGATTTTTAAACTTAGCATTTTTATGAAATCGGTATTCTATTCATTATTGTTTACCGTGTTTGTTTCGATGTTAAATATTATAGGCCTCCGAGGTTGATTAAAAAACCAAAAAGAAGAGGTTGTGATTCTATTTGTGGTTCCTCGGATGAGTATGCAGCAAAGGTATTTTATTTAGGAATGTTCATGCCCTAATTTAGCTCGACAGAATTGTCAAGCACAATAATTCACAATAAAATTAAGTGGCTAATTATAAATGGTAGGTAAAAAGTGATGTTAGTAATGGAATTAGATGATAACCAACATCAGTTTGGCACCTAGGCCTTATTGTGAAAATGGTGTATCCATAGTGTAAGGTGGTAGGCTATGCTAGTGGTGTTAGGCTGCTTCCTGCGACACTAGGCCCAAGTTTTCTGGATAAGGGAGTTGGGACCGGTCCAGCTGCAACTCAAGTTAGTTCGGCTTGTGTGTAAACTAGGCCAGGTCTGCCAAGAACGTGCTTACGGCAGGCAGAACTATTTCAGGCAAGTTGTGGCAGACAGACATAATAATAATAAAATAAACAAAATATCTGGCCACTTAATGGGAAATGACCAAACAGCCATTGAACACAATTATAGCAGCAATATTAATCATTTTTACGGAAAGGAAAGAACAGAACAGAAGTTAACAAGTGTTAATATGTATGGGTTAATCAGAATGTTAGGAAAATCAACTAAAGTCCGGTCCACAGGAGCAAAGCCAGAGAGGAAAGAACGTTCCTTCTCAACGCAATCAATCTCTCAGGAAAAGTCCTAACGTGGAGATTAACTGCCCTGAGGGAAACGGACCTGAGTGGTTTTTGCATAAAGGCTCCTTGAGGTTCTCAGAGAGCAGGATTTCATGAAGGAGAGAGAGAATCAATCTATCGGTACATACCTGCCGTTCTAATTCTCACTTTGTCTTTCTTTCTGATTGTTTTCTTTCTTTCTTTCCCATTCGTTTCTTTCTCTATTTCTTAATTTTTTCCCCAAATTCCTATTTCTTAGGTATGGTTCCCGTTGTTTCTTCTCTCCCTTCTGCTCACGGCAAGACCTTCTTTTTATAGTGTTTGTCGTGACCGGATTTTACTGTTTTAGCCATTAACTTCCTTTGTCTGGTCTGGGTGTACTGGCCAACCATCACTGTTCCGTCTGTGTGCCGCCCTCCCATCACCAGACAAGGAAGAGTATTTTGTTTGCTTGTTTACCGTGGCACCCTTTCCTGCTATGGTTTGGGTTCTTTCTCTCTCCCTATCTCTCATGGCATGCACCTAGTGGTTCCAACTCAGCTTGCCTCTTTTGGGTAGTAAGTCATCCCAGCAGGACACCTTCCCAAAAGAGCCTGAGTCGGAACCTCCAAAATAGATTTTTCCCCTCTCCCCACCACCAAACCATGCCCTCTAAATCTTTGACCCCCGACCTCACCATGCTCTGTATTGGCTGGGTACAGGCTGGTGGTGCCTAGGCCTTGCACGTGCCTTCCTTCCATATGTGTCCAAAATCTGCCTGTTGCCCATTCGTCTGCCGTGGTCTGGAGGCTTGCCTGCCGTCCGTTTTCTTTGACCCTTTATGTGGGCTGCTTTTTGATTTCCCGCTCCTCTCAGGAGCTGGGCCTTATTTGATGATGGACCTTATATTTCCTTGGCCCACTTCATAATTTCCCTCATTTCCTACCATATTGTTCTGTTATTCCTACTGTAATGATTTAATCCTACTGGCCCTTTTTAGACCAGCCGTTTACTCTTTCTCCCAGTGACTTGGTATGGCCACTAGTTTTTCTTACTTATGGGCTCATGTGTCCCTTTTGTCTTTCTCTTGGGCATCCTTGGCCCATTTGCTTTCTTTGGGCTTCCTTGGCCCTTTTGCTAATTTCTGCATTCTCATGGGCTTTTACTAACTTCATTGGGCTTCCCCGACCCAATAATCTTATTCTCATCCTTGGGGTTCATAGGCCTGCCATAAACCCCTTACTTTTTTAGTTTGCATTACTTTAGACCTGCGGCGGCCCTTTCTCACTTTTCTACATCATACACTGCCCATGGGATGATGTTTCTCTCTTTCCGGGTTTCTTTAAGCCCACTTGCCTCTTCGAGACCCATTTGTTTATTTTATGGGCCTGTGATCCATTATTCCTGCCGCTTGGGCCTTAATGGTTCTTGCTATCTGTTTGCCAATTCTTTGCTGCCCTTGTTATTGGGCTTTTCTTCTTTCTACCTAGATTCTCACAAATGGCCCTCAACACATAGCACTACTCTTCTTTAAAATCCAAATAAGTAATGCTCACAAACACACAATTTTCACAATAGTTGACTCAACAAAGTTTTACTGCTTCTAATTTAGTCCTACTACTAACATCACTTTTTTTACCTAGCAATAACTTGCCACCTAAACAATTGCAATTTTTTATGTCTCTAGACTTATTGAATCCAAATTATGTCCTTTAATTTTGATTAAAGTATATTTTTTTGGATCTTAAAGTTTAAAACTATTTTCATTTTAGCACATTATGTTTCAAATAATTTTGGGTGTTCATGTTGATTTTGTTGTCCATTTTCATTATTAATTTGATTGTTAAATATCTTTCATATTTAATATTCATGAAAAATTACAAAAAAAAAATAATATTCATGAAATACTAGCTCTAAAATGTTGTAAATGTAGAATTTTCATTGTTGAAAGCAGATAGCCATATTATGAATGGTTAAATTACTAATGAAAATGGACAAGAAGGTTGATTCAAAAGACTATATCAAACATGAAGGGCCAAATGAAAACTTTAAAACATAAAAAGTCAAAATAAAAACAGTCCCAAACTTTAAGAACTAAAAGAACACTTTAGTAATTAGTCTTCAAATTTAGATGAATTTTGTTATTTTTGTCGTTTAAAATTTAATTTTTATTCTTAAACATTTCTATCAAATTAGCTTCTGTGGGGGTAACAGATCAGAGAGCTCATACCAACATATACGTGGGCCAAGGGCCCAGCCCATGGGAAGAACCCCTCCTCGGCCATAGGAAGGACCCCTCCTCGGCCAAGTGTGGCCGAGGACAAAGGAAATGGCCTATCGCTGAGAATGATACCCTGAGTCATTCCATGGAATAGGATAAATACCAAGATAGAAAAGGACAACGGAAGAATGGAAATATCGAAGGGAAAGCAACAATTATTACGTTAAGCGCTCCGTACCTAACAGAGCCATGCTTTTCAGCCTTTATAACCACTCCCAACAATTCTGGGGATGGGTTAATGGGACAAGTATCAGTACTATGAATCTAAATCTACACGTGGACGTTGGGGAGATGGTAGAAGTTAGTATAAAATGGGGGGAAGAAGGCAATCTAAGGGAGGACCGCTACCACTTAAGAGATACTAGAAAAGAAGCTCCTCTGATTGTGCCGAGGACCAACCTTCTTTGATAAATTTAGTTCATCTCTGTTTGATTGTCATGAACACCATGTTAACTGTTATCTATGCACTAAAGTCTAGCTCTTTGGCCCACTCTCTACAAATTTATTGTACCGGGCACATTGGTCCAGGATCCCATACATATTGTGCTTGGGCAGCAAAACGTGACCCTACAATTGGCGCCGTCTGTGGGAAGAGCTTGTGCGTTAGTGAGTGCAACGGTTAATCATGGTGGGATCAAGCTCCTATCAGCAAGAGTCCCTCGAAAAGACCATTTTTGCGATGACGCATGCTACACGAAAGCTTCCCCATTATTTCCAATAACACATAGTTATTGTCGTAACTCAGCTTCTGCTCAGGCCTACACTTCGAAGTACCGATTACGTGGGGAGGATTGCTAAGAGGAGGCACGGTTCTAGGGGCTTCTGACATCAAGTACATGCCTCGTACACTTGTACGTACACTTGTCAAGGGGCTGGTTCTCGCGGGTCTAGTAGCCCGATTTGCCGAGAGAAAGAAGTTGAGAATCAAAGCACGGGAGTCATTTGAAGCGGTTAAACAAAACTTTAGCTATGTCGGGTCCTCGGACCTCCTGCTTTGGGGAAATTAACACACACTAAAATCTCTTGAAGCGGTTAAACAGAACCTTAGCTATGTTGGGTCCTCGGACCTTCTGCTTTGGGGAAATCAACACGCACTACAATCTCTTGAAGCGGTTAAACAGAACCTTAGCTATGTCGGGTCCTCGGACCTCTTGCTTTGGGGAAATTAACACGCACTACAATCTCTTAAAGCGGTTAAACAGAACTTTAGTTATGTCGGGTCCTTGGACCTCCTGCTTTGGGAAAATTAACACGCACTACAATCTCTTGAAGTGGTTAAATAGAACCTTAACTATGTCGGGTCCTTGGACCTTCTGCTTTGGGGAAATTAACACGCACTACAATCTCTTGAAGTGGTTAAACAAAATCTCTGCTTTAGGGAAATTAACACGCACTACAATCTCTTGAAGTGGTTAAACAGAATCTTAGCTATGTCAGGTCTTCGGACCTCCTGCTTTGGGGAAATTAACATGCACTATAATCTTTTGAAGCGGTTAAACAGAACCTTAGCTATGTCGGGTCCTCAGACCTCCTGCTTTGGGGAAATTAACACGCATTACAATCTCTTGAAGCGGTTAAACAGAACCTTAGCTATGTCGGGTCCTTGGACCTCTTGCTTTGGAGAAATTAACACGCACTACAATCTCTTGAAGTCATTTAAACTATGTCGGGTCCTCGGATTTCCTGCTTTGTGGAGATCAACATGCACTGGTAACTTTCTAAATGTTTAAATCGAACTCAATCATGCCTCGGTCCTCGGACCAGATGATGTGAGAAAGTTAACAATCCGTGACAATTTTTAAAGTGCTTAAATTGAACCTAGCGCATGCCTGAGTTCTCGGACCAGACGCTTAGGGGAAGTTAACACTATAACATCATCGTAAATGTTGAAAAGAACCTTCGTACCCGATGGTCCCCTCGGACTGCTTACTTTAAGTTACACATTCTTTGATGGTTGCACTGTTCGCAATATAGAGCACATGGTTATTTTCTTGCTTAGTCCTATGTGGTTAACTTATTTAAAGTTAGTGGTTGGGTGCCCGTCCATTTTGATGAACTTAGGGTAACAACTTTTCATTATCATCAACGGCAACAATTCTAAGGTACTATTTGAAAGAAAAACACCAACACACCCATTCATGAAGCCATTTTTGCAGAAAAGGAAAAGTTCGTAAAGTAAAATGCAGTTATCTTTTTATTAAATAAAGGAAAAGTACATCGTATACAAAAGGGCTTAGGCAAGCTTGTTTCAAAAGCTAACTCTAAAAAGCAGTCCATAGGAACAGTAAGTCCGCAATCTTGTTCTAGCAGCAATCGGGCCAGTATGGATGGTACCGACGATGAGAAAGAAGAAGCCCGATTCACTGTGAAAACAATAGTGAAACCCAACTCAAAGTCGAAGCAAAATTCAAAGCCAGAGGCAAAGAAACACTACAGGCCTACCAGAAAGAAGAAGACGCGGGAGCGTCTGGTAGACCCCTCTTCTCCTAGCTGCAAGATGTTTTGCTATTAAAGCTAGGAGACAGAACACCTGCCTACCTATGCTCTTGTTGGTTCTCTTGATCAGCCTTGGCCTGTCTCCACATCTGTGCACACGTGATACATGGCATCGGGTGAAACCCAAATTTTGTTGCACCAAAAATCTAATGCGATCTACACCTGCTTCAGATTTTGGCTGAAGGAAGAGAGACTTCTTTCTCGCGCGATTGAAAGGAGGAAGTGTCTTTGGCCTCTGCTTCCCTTGCCTTAATTGTGCCATCCTGAATCTTGGCGACGTCCTTAGCTTCTGAAGAGGGGTTGGTTCTCTCACCCTCACCTTTACCCTTGGTCACTTCATTCCCCAAACCTCAAACACCACTTTGGAGGGGTCTTGGGGAGCATCTGAAGAGTTAGGAGATTGAAACTCCCGTAGAACTCAAAGATCTGTAAATGAGAAAGAATGACCCTCCCCCATGTGTCTTATATAAGAGGCAAACCCGGTGGCAATTAATTCACCCGAATCTCAAAGAAATAATTACAAGCAAGATAAATCTCGCTCAATTTTCAAAGCAGTCTTCAACCGTTGGACTTGCATCACTTCGTAAAAGACCATAATAAAAGCGCACCTTGTGTACCGAAACGGCAAGAGTGCGACCTGGATAAATTAAAAGGACATCTTACAATCAGACATAGTGTAAAATGGGCACGAAAGAACTATCACCACATCGAGATCCTCCTTTCCTCCCATGGGGAAGAAAAAAAGAATCCCGAGGGGCTATTGTGGGGGTAACAGATCAGAGAGCCCATACCAACATATACGTTGGGCCAAGGGCCCAGCCTATGGGAAGAACCCCTCCTCGGCCACAAGAAGGACCCCTCCTCGGCCAGGTGTGGCCGAGGACAAAGGAAACGGCCTATCGCTGAGAATGATACCCCGGGTCATTCCATGGAATAGGATAAATACCAAGACAGAAAAAGACAACGGAAGAATGGAAATATCTAAGGGAAAGCAGCAATTATTGCGTTAAGCGCTCCGTACCTAACAGAGCCATCTTTTTCAGCCTTTACAACCACTCCCAACAACTCTAGGGATGGGTTGATAGGACAAGTATCAGCACTATGAATCTAAATCTACACGTGAACGTTGGGGAGAGGGTAGAAGTTAGTATAAAATGGGGGGAAGAAGAATGCAATCTAAGGGAGGACCGCTACCACCCAAGAGATACTAGAAAAGAAGCTCCTCCGATTGTGTCGAGGACCAACCTTCATTGATAAATTCAGTTCATCTCTGTTTGATTGTCATGAACACCATGTTAATTGTTATCTATGCACTAAAACCTAGCTCTTTAGCCTACTTTCTACAAATTTATTGTACCGGGCACACTGGTTTAGGATCCCATACATATTGGGTTTGGGCAGCAAAACGTGACCCTACAGCTTCCATTCATCATTGTTTATAAAATTATCGTTTAAGTTCAATAAAACGACATGGTATCACACATGTGAATAACATTAGTTTTATAAACACAATGACAATAGGCAAAAGTTAAGGTTTAGCACAAAAGCGAACCACAACTTCACTGTAATTCACCAAGACTTTTCTTTTTTAAATGGTATAATTTGGATTTTGTTTATTTAAATTTAGTGGGGTTTGGGTTTTGATGGGCTTAGAGCATTCCCATCAGCTCATGTAAACTCATCTAAAATACAAAAAATGCTCCAGTTTACACATTTTACCCCAAAATCCTTCCACATCAGTTCATGTAAAAATGTTTAAATATACAAGATGTCTTGCAAAATGAACAGTAACCGTGTATATATACACAGTTACTGTTCACCGTGTAAACAATTTTTTAATATTATTTTCTCTCCTCTGTCACTTCCCTTCCCCAACCATTGCAACAACCCAGCGCGCCAGAATAACCACCAAACCCAGAGCCACCAGCAAACACCGCAATCTAGCACAAAGTATTAACCAAACTCAACTGAAAATTAACCCAAAATCAACAGAAAACCCAAAATCAACTGAAAATTAACCCAAACACATCCACAGACAAATCAACATAGAGATACACTTGCTCAAAAGTGAAAAAAAACAAAAAACAAAAACAAAAACACAGAGATACACTTGACTGGAACGATCGGAGCTTGTGGGTCTCGCTTGATCGGAGCTCCTGGGTATGGGTCTTGCCTGATCGGAGCTAGGAAGATATAATAACTGATCGGTGCTTGTGGATCGGAGCTAGGGAGATCTCGGTCAAATCTGATCTGGTCGGATCTGATCGGTGTTTGTGGATCGGAGCTTGCCTGATCGGAGCTGTGGATCGGAGCTAGGGAGATCGGTATAGAGATGATCGGAGCTAGGGAGTTGTGGATCGGAGCTGTGGATCGGTATAGACCGAGAGGGAGAGTTGATTCAGAGAGAGAGAGAGAGCTTTAACAGAAAAAATGAGAAAGAAAAATGGGTTCACAGAGAGAGAGAGAGAGAGCTTTATCAGATAAATGAGAAAGAAAATGGGTTCAGAGACAGAAAGAGAGCGAGAGAGAGCTTTAACAGAAAAATGAGAAAGAAAAATGGGTTCACAGAGAGAGAGAGAGCTTTACCAGATAAAGAAAGAGAAAGAGAGCTTCACCAGATAAAGAAAGAAAATGGGTTCAGAGAAAGAAAGAGAGAGAGAGAGAGCGCTTTACCAGATAAAGAAAGAAAATGGGCTCAGAGAAAGAATTATCAGATAAATGAGAAAGAAAATGGGTTCAGAGAACGCGCGCGTTGGTTGTTGAGGAAATAATAAAAAAATTGAGAATATCGATTATTTTAATAAAAGAGGTGTTATAATAGATGAACTGATGTGGGTATTTTATAAAAGTGAAGGTGTAAAATAGAAAAAGTAGATTTTTAGTGTAAAAATAGATGTGTAAAATGCATGGACTGATGTGGTTGCTCTTACAACACATTTGCATATGAATAGATAAAAGTAGAGTTGGGCTTTATGGAAAAAGCGCTTCAGGCCATTGAACCTTCGTGGGCCGAAGTTGTTCCATTCCTTAAACTTGGTCGTGTGGCACTGCCAAGAGAGTAGAGACTGAGCTACGATCGGAAGAGAGAGAGAGAGAGAGAATGGCGTGGAGGGGACAACTATCTCGGAATCTGAAGGAGCTTCGGATCCTACTATGTCAAACCTCTCCAGCAAGCTCATCCACTAGGTTCTTCATTTCTTCCCTTTTATTTTTTCAAATAAAGATTTATATTATACCATTAAAAGCAAAGTCTAATCCACTCTAGAAATTTGGATTGTAAAAAGAGCATTCGTGGAGAAGAACTACAAGGAGCTGAAGACACTGAACCCCAAACTCCCAATCTTGATCCGCGAAAGCCGTGGGATCGAGCCCCAGTTATGGGCTAGATATGGTATCTTTCTTTGCTCTCTCATTTCTTTTCATATCTTGACGATTTTTGAGATTTTCATGTCTCCTTTCTTGTGTGTTATTTTTTTATCAGACTAATTAGAATTATAAAAATTTCAATCTTGGATATGTATAAAGTGTTATCTAATCCAATGGTCAGGACTCGGATTGCCACATTTTCCACAAATTTTAAATCCCCCCACATTTATCTCATATATATATATATATATATATATATATATATATATATATATATATATTTCCAATTCGATAGTTACAATGGTGGAGGGGGGATTTGAACCTAGATGTCCCAATTGGAAAAACGAGGAGATGAAAGTTGAGCTACAAGGCTTTTGGCAATATTCATAAATTTATGTTATTCCATATTAGTATGCTTTAATGTTCCTTCGCATATCAAAGGAATGTACTCTTTAACCCACTTTTATCAAAGGATAGGGCAATGTTCATTTGCAGCTGCTCCCCATTGGGATTATAGTCACTGACATAGTGACATTGCATTTAATACCTTTACAGGGTTATGGGATTTTCTTTTTCCCCTTCTGTTTATGTTTGCCACTTCTTTTAAGGATATTACACAAAAAGGTCCAAAGTTTATACCCTGTTTCATATTAAGTCATAGGTTTAAAATTTTGTCAATTTAAGTCCCAAACTTATGAGATCTTTTCAATTTGAAGCCTCTTCCATCTCTGTTACTTATTTCTATTATTGTGAGCAGCACAAGCAGAGGAAAACAGGAAACCATTCAGAAAACTTTGTGTTTCACCTAGGTAACTAACTTTGATTTTTTTGGCATAGAATATTCATTTCACATACTCTAAGCGAAACTCTCTCTCTACCATCTCTGTTCAATGGCTGTCAACTTGATTTATGAACAAGCTCTTGGTGAAACACAAAGTTTAATCAATGGTTTCCTGCCCTTCTTTGCTCTGTTATTGCCAGCATAACGGAGATGGATTGAGGCTTCAAATTGAAATGATTTCATTAATTTGGGACCTAATATGAATAAAGTACAAACTTTGGGCCTTTTTATGTAATTTCCCTTTTTTACTTTCTTCCCCTTGTTATTTGTTGGATGACCAAAGAATGGTAGAGAATTGGATATAAATTTATTTATCTTACTCAATACTTGATATATTAATCTCCATTGATTTTTTTAAGTAATTCTGTTTAATGTGTTCATTTTATTTTTAACGCGTTCAGTGATTCCATATGATATGTTTTTGATAAGTAATAAGTTTATTGATATCAAAAAGGGAAACACCCTAGTACACAGGGAGTGTACAAGGGGTCAAATAGTCAAGAACAAAAATTACAAGAATCTAGGAAATCCAGAAAAGATAAAAATGATTGGTTCCGCAAAGCAGCCAACCAATCCATTAAAGTTCTAAAGAAAAATAGCTTCAAGTTTGATATGGATCTCTCCTTATCTTCAAAGCACCTACCATTTCTCTCCCTCCAAAGACACCACAATAAGCAATAGGGAACAATCAATCATATATACCCATTTTGAAGACAACCAAATCTGTCTTACCAACATGCTAGAAGCCCCACTACAGATTGCGGCATAACCCAGCTCACTCCAAACAAACCGAACACCATAGCCCACAGATCCATTGCAACCAGACAATGAAGAAAAAGATGATCAACCGATTCACCATTACACTTGCACATGTAGCACCAATCCAATATCCAAACCTTCATTTTTCGTAAATTGTCAATCGTTAAGCACTTCCCTAAAGCAGCAGTCCAAACAAAGAAAGCTACTCGAGAAGGAATCTTTTGCTTCCAAATACTTTTCCAAGAAAAGCAATAGTCATTAGAGCCCACTAAGAGACTATAATAATCCTTAACCATGAAGCCCTTCTCTCTATCAGGTTTCCCGCACATCTTATCCTCACCAAACCCTTTCACCGAAGCACCATATATCCATGAAATTGGCCCGTGCCTCTAATTCCCGAGCATGCACACCCCTAAAGAAACTTACATCCCAAAACGGGACGCCATTATCAAACTTCATAAGCTCAGCCACACTAACCTCCTTGTCTTGGCAAAATCTAAACAATTCAGGATAGCTGACTGCAAGAGATGTCTCATCACACCAACGGTCTTGCCAAAATTTCACCCTAGACCCATCCCCAATATCATATAGAATGTGGCGAGAAAAAGAAGGCTATCCCCGACTAATATTTTTCCACAAGCCAACACCATATGGACCATTAACAGGCCTAGTACACCAGCCACCCCATTCACAGCCATATTTCACCTCTATCACTTGCCTCCAAAGAGCAGCCCTCTCCATCCCAAATCTCCATAGCCACTTCCCAAGCAAAGTTTCATTAAAAAATCTTACCTTCCTTATCCCCAAGCCACCCGAAGCAATGGGAGTGCAGACAGTAGCCCATTTAACGAAATGGAATTTTGGTTCATCTCCAATGCCACCCCATAAGAAATTCCTTTGAAGTTTCTCAATTTGGTTAGCCATAGCTGCAAGAATAGGAAATAAAGATAGAAAATAAGTGGGTAAATTAGATAGAGTGCTTTTAATTAAAGTGACTCTACCTCCCCTGGATAAGTACACACGTTTCCATCCTGCTAATCTTCGTTCTATCTTCTCCAGAATTGGATTCCATATTGTCTTATCCTTGAATTTTCCTCCCAAAGGAAGACCCAAATACTTCATTGGAAGAGTAGCTTGTTTACAGCCAAGTACATTCAACAATAAGTCCAAATTATGCACCATACCAACAAGAACCTACTCTGACTTGCCCAAATTTATCTTTAGACTAGAGACCACCTCAAACCAAAAGAGGATCATACGGAGAAACAAAACTTGATCCAAATCAACATCACAAAAAATTAAAGTGTCGTCTGCAAAGAGAAGACGAGACATTGCCAAAGATCTTCCCTCTAAACGACCAACACCAAAGCCTGACATGCGACCATCATGGACAACTTTATCCAATATTCTCCCATGGGCTTCCATAATCAGGACAAACAGCAAAGGGGAAAATGGATCATCTTGTCTTAACCCCCTAGAACTTTCAAAAAACCCACAAGGAGAGCCATTTATCAGAATAGAGAAGCAAACTGTAGATATACAAAAGAAAATCCACCGCTGCCATTTAGCAGAGAACCCACCCCGTTCTAGTAACTGCATAAGAAATCCCCAGGGTACATGATCAAAGGCCTTCTCAACATCTAATTTGCAAAGTAGCCTTGGCAAATCAGTTTTCAATCTACTGTCAAGGCATTCATTGGCAATAAATACAGGGTCAAGAATCTGCCTATTTCTCACAAAAGCATTTTGTGAAGCTGAAATTATATCTTACATGACTGTGCAAAGTCTGGTGGCTAAGACCTTAGCAATGATTTTATAAACCCCCCCAACAAGACTAATGGGGCGAAAATCCCCGACTTCAATTGCTGCATTTTTTTTAGGGATGAGAGTGATGAATGTTGCATTCAAACTCTTCTCAAACTGACCTTTAGCAAAAAAATGATGAAAAACAGCCATAAAATCAGGTTTGAGAATCCCCCAACAAGCTTGGAAGAAAGCCATTGGAAACCCATCTGGTCCTGGGGAGTTATCACCATTAATATTCTGAATGACCTCAAAAATTTCTGCCTCCTCAAAGGGTCTATCTAGCTGATTTGCTTTATCACCGGATATCCTTGGGAAAACCGAGACTTCTGGAAATGGTTGATCAACATCCTGCTCAGAGTATAAATTCATAAAGAATTGAGTAATACAATTAACAATCATACCTTGATCGGAAGACAAGATTCCATTAACCATAAGGCTCTCAATACAGTCATTTCTTCTATTGGAATTAGCCATTCTATGGAAAAAATTAGTATTTGCATCCCCCTCCCTCAAATGTAGCACCCTAGACTTCTGCCTCCAACTAATCTCTTTTAAAAGAGTGAGCTTTTCAATATCGGTACGGATGCTTGTTCAAACTTTTCCTAAGCTGTTAAAGGATGAGTCTCCTCTCTAACATTCAAATCATTCAATTTGTTTTAGAGTTTTTGTTTCTTAAAAGTGACATTGCCAAACTCCGCTTCGTTCCACTTTTTTAGATCCAACTTTAAAGCTGCCAACTTCTTAGCTAGTATAAAACTAGGATTACCTTGGAATAAATAAGATGCCCACCAAGCCTTCACTTTACCAACAAAATTCTCCACCCTCAACCACATATTTTCAAAACGAAAAGGAGTTCTACCTCTCCAATGACTCCCCCCCTCCAACAGAATTGGGAAATGGTCTGAAAGTACTCTGGATAGCCTTTTTTGGGAAAACAGAATGAAGTGATCCGCCAAGAGCGGAGAGAAAAGAAACCGATCTATTCTAGAAGCGGAGGAAGTATTGGACCAAGTATAAAGGCCCTCTTCCATAGGTATATCCATTAGCCCATGGAGAGAGATAAAATCAGAAAATCCATACATAGCCCGAGTATAACTTGCAGCCCCTAATCTTTCCGGTGGAAGTGGATTATATTGAAGTCACCTCCTAGACACCATGGCAAATCCCACCAACTAATCAGCCTTGTTAGCTCCTCCCACATTTTCTTATGCCTCTTGTTCAAATTTGGCCCATATACACCTGTAAAAGCCCACTCAAATTGATCACCAACATTTTTAAATTTGCATGAAACAGAAAATTGCCCCACTGCTACCTCCACTTTTTCCACCACCCTTCGATCCCACATCAGAACGATACCTCCAGAAGCACCTTCAAAACCCAGGTACAGCCAATCTATATATGGACAACTCCATATACTTCGAACAATTTCTCTAGTAATCCATTCAAGTTTAGTCTCCTGCAAACATACAATATTAGGCCTCCAGGTACGCAACAAATTACGAATCTGAAGCCTCTTCTCAACCACATTCAATCCTCTGACATTCCAGGAAATTATCTTCAAATTCATTTAGAAACAAATAGAGCCTTCTCCTTATTAATACCACTACGCCTAGTTGAAGTAGAACCATAATTAATCGAACTGAATAGACCCTTCAACTCTCTTATACCTTTCACTCCTGAACTCTTTGAGTAACGTGCTTTTTTTTCCAAAGCAACCCTACGGCGTAATTCAACCTCAACAGCTAACAAAAAATTGGTGGCTCGATTTTCCAAACCTTTTAAGGACGTGCCTAGGAAGTTATCAAACCCGTTGAATCTACTTTGGAACCACTCAGAGTAAGATTCTTTCCTCACTGGACTCTCCACACCCACAACTTCCTTTCCTTCCATGGCCAAGGGTAGAGAAAAGGCCAGTGGTTCCACTGCTAGAGGCGACAAACCCCCTTCATTAGGTAGCTCAGCAGCCTCCGAATAGTTTTCCGAAACCCAATCCTCCACAAGTACTTCATCCCCATCAAACTGAGTTGATGACACCTCCAAAGAGTCTAAAGACTTCAATGGAACCAAGGCCAACTGATTTTGCTCTTCCAAAACCTCTGTGACTTCACTCGGTGGCAGAGAAATTTGAATCGGAATCGCCACTCTCCTTCCATCTCGCAATTCAAGCACCCACTGCTTTGAATTCCCCCATTTCTTGATAACATTGTCGGAATGTTCTTGAAGTATCAATCGGATGTCTCGCTGCAAGTTATCTTCACCATCAGAGGTGGTTGCTGACTCATCGGCCTCATTGGAGCCGAGAGTCTCAGTATCGGTCTCGTTGGAGCCAAGAAACTCCATATTGACATCATCAGAGAGCTTCATCGACTGGGCTAGCATCAAAGAGCTACAAAGATCAGCTTGAGGAAGCTTCAGCTCGGCAACCACTACATCGCAACTTTTAGTACCTTGCTCAGAACTCGTCAAGACCAAAGGCAAAGAGATCCCTGGGTTTTGAGTCTTGCCAGATGGAAAAGAAAAAGGGTGGGTTTGTTTTGGTTTGAGCTGCCAGACTAATATGGGCTTGGGGATAGATGTGTGGAGTTTGGGCTTTGGTTTGAAGGGAGCTGTAGGCTTAATAATGTTTTTCAAACTTTTTTCCTTGGGCTTTACAATTCTGCCCACTTCCTGGACTTTGGACCACTTAACTTCCCACCCACCATCCAATCTCATGCAGTGTTAACTGAGATTCAGTGCCACTGCCAATGATATCTTTAATCTCAAACATAAATTTATCCTCAGACATTGCTTTTTCCTTCCCAGCATTCAAATCGTGAGTATCATGGCTAAGATTGCCTAGTTTGATTTGTTTGAATTTTGAAAATTTGGCATTAATTGCTTTCCTTTCTTGCTGCCACCACCATCTCTCCGATCACCCTCCACCATTGCCAACAGTGAAGATTTGGACTTCTCCACTGTTGGTTTCAGGACAGATTGTGGCTGTTTGATGGCTAGTGTCTCAGGAGCAATGGCTTTCTGTAGATGAAATTCAAACCCTCTCCACCCACTACCCAATTTACCTTCTGGCACCACGATAAAGCCTTTCCGATGGCCATGGATAAGTTCTGAGATCATAAAAAAACTGCCATTTGCATTGGAACCTAGTTGCAGAATAAATATTTATCACCATCTATGAAGGTTCATGCAAAATTACCAGTAGTTACATTGGACATGAGATACTCCACAATAGCTAGCAAACGCTTTGCAGTCTCTTTGCCCATGAAAACTGATTGGAGAGACTCCCCTGATTTCTCTCAAAAATGCGTAACATATAATAAGTATCTCCCTCCTCAACAGAGAATTCAAAAGTGTTGGACTTGACGAGAAAGAAAATGGAACCTCCCATAACAACAGAGTAAAAACCACAAATTTTGTGACTAATCCGAGGTAGCCAGGCCTCTCACACACACACAATAGGTCAAATTAATGTGAATGGTTATGTTTAGGAAGAAAACATCAATAGGTTGCTTGTGCCCCCCTTTTTTTGATAAGAAACTTGATTAATGAAAGAGGGTTTCCAAAAGTAAATGCAACAATGAAGGAAAAAGAAGGATGGACGATTGATAGCTATTTGACCTACTATGTGGTTACATGGTTGAAGTTCATATTTTGACTGATTTTAGTTGGTCTGTTAATTTGGTCAGGTACATCAGTACATGTAATATGTGGCAACTGTTAAGTAGAAGATTATCAATGTTTGATATTGAATAGGCTATCTTCTCTTCCTAAAAGATGCAAAACTGTTTACCATACAAGCTTCCTACAAGATGTACACAAATAACACATGGAGATATGGTTTGAGCTTATTAATATGTGAAGAGAGTAACTTACTACTTACTAGTGTGGCTAATTTGCAATTGTGATACTATTGATGGAAACCTAATCTTGCATCTACGTTTATTGACATTCATCTATATAACATTTCCACTCCCATCAGTTGTTACTTGATAAGTCATAAGACACGTATGTTCAGTATCCTCCATCGGTCTTTTGGCCCTGTGCTTTGAACTTGAATTCTATGCATTGGTTTCTTCTATTTACCTTGTGTTTATCATACAGACATGGGTGTCGAGAGGAGTGTTCGTTTGGAAGGCTTGTCTGAGGCACAGATTTTGAAGGCACTTGAAGACCTAGGAAAAGTAGGGGCATCTCTTAAAGCCTGATAGGTCTGCTATTGGACCATTTGCAATCCAATAAATTATCACAATGGGAAAATCTTCCCAGAGACCTTTTTTGTTCAATCATTCCATTGTGTCTTTTCTTTAAAATATTAATTTCAGTACTATGTATCTTTGTTTTGTAGTTTGATGAGTTCATGTATTAGCACCTTCCATTTACTCTGACCAATATACCTCGTGGCCAATGTTTGGCTGCAAACAGTGAGTTCATTTCAGAATTGGACCTCTGCTTTGGTATTGTTTTTTACCTGTTTGTGGTTAAAGGTGATTACCTAGCAAACTGGTAAATTATAAACCCTAACTCCAATGTGCAATCTTGAGGGTTTTTAAATGCCTGTCTTATATTGTCATTAAAAATATGGATATAAAATTTCCCTGGGGAAAAAACTTAAAAAGGGTACAATTGGTTGCGTTCATTTCTCATAAAGTAGTACTGTGGAAGTCATTGGTTATAGAAATGTAAAAAGAAAAGAGAAAAACTAGCAAAGGGTTATGTGTTTTTTCTAAAGGTACCCCTTTCACCCAAAAGTTCCATTAAAATGCCTATGTTTTGAAATTATTTAGGGATATGCTCTTATTTTGAAACTCAATTTTTAAAAAATCAAGTTCCATGTAAGTTTTTGCAAATTTTTTGCTTTTAACTCGATTTTGGGAGAATCGAGTTTTTCATTGAAACTCGATTTTTAGAAAATTGAGTTTAAAACAAAAGTATATCCCTAAATAGTTTCAGAACAGGAGCATTTTGCTTAGGGGTGTCCAACCAAACCCGGCTCGAAAACCGCCTGACCTGACGCCAGTGATGGTCGGCGGCGGGTCTTCGTCCCCAATACCCGATAACGGCGGGTCAGATAATGGGTTTGAGCATAAAAACCGAGATCTCAACCAATCCGACCGTCTGTGCACTGGAAATTAGTTTTTCTCCATCGATGGGTGTGTTTCACCGATTGTTTTGCCCGTTAAGTCGAGATCCGGCCTTATCTCTTCAAGATCCACCGAGATCTCGTTGAGATCCAGTGAGGTCTCGTCGAGATTCGGCTTATTCTCTTCGAGATCTCGCTGAGATCCGGCGAAATCTCGTCGAGTTTGGCCTGATCTCGGCAGATTCGGCCCAATCTCAACCAATTTTGGTGGTTTCCGGCGAAAATCTAACATAGTTTCGAAATTTTCAACTCCGACCGAGGACCAACCGATATCCGAGGAAGTCCAACCACCCTAATTGATTCCGTTCATCGGTCAGCGGCGGGTCCAGAAATGAGAGACTCGAACTTATCGGGTTGGTTCCGGGTTGGGCACAAACCCGACCCAGACCTGTCCCCTTGTTTTGGGCGAAACAGGTATTTTGCCATTTTGGCTTTACTCTAAATATTTCAAATGACTTTTAAAACCAATTTAGTGTCTACAATCTTAAGATTCAATTTAGAGTGATCTGATACGGTTGTGAGTACAGTTAAATACAATATAAGAACAATTGAGTTGTCTATGGAGGCCATGAATTGGGTTGGAGAGACCTAGGCTCTTAACAAGTAGTTATTGAACCCAGTTACTTTGGTGTCCAGAAGGGGACAAGTAGAATTGGTTAGGATTACAGTCTCTCCGCTGCACTAACATAGCCTCACTCTCCTGCATTTTCTGTGGAACTCAAGACTGCATTGCTGGGCAAGAACAAGCTAATGTGTTCAGCCTTATGGAGCCTTTCTCCTCCAATGACGAGCTTACAGTCTTTATCTGAATGCCTCTTTCCCTGTCAATGAGATTATGCCAGTAGGCAGGGGAGGAGGTCAAGCTAATGAATAAGGGCCTTTGTGACCAAGTGGCATCCTCCCAGAGGAGATACTGCTTTCCCTCGCGCATATTTTTTTTCTCTTATACATGTATGACGGAAATTTGTTGGGGAGTGTACATTGGCTCCTTTATTCTTTGCTCCCAAAGAATGGCTGTACTTCCTCTGACTTCATGGAATGTGATGTGTGGTTAAAACATCGAGAATGACCAAATGATTAATGCTAATGGATGAATGATTGAGCTCTGTTCCTGTCTCTGTAAGCATCACTCTCTTCTTTTAATTTTTAATCCTTTATTCACATCTTTTTTTTAATAACTCTCTGCTTTTCCCTTGCTTGTCACTCGCTTAGATTCAGTTATATTTCATTGAGTTACCCTTTCATTACTTTTAGAGCTGTACAATGTTATACCAACTTTTCATGACTTGTTTAACTTAGTTTCAATTATTATTGATTCTTGATAATAATTAATGGTGCCACCCAAACCTAATCTTCCTATGTAATTTTACTCGTTTAGAAGCATAAGAGTAAATCTTTCATGTACATCATTTCTAGAGGAGCTGAATTTTGGTTAATCATCATTGACCTTGTTGTACATAGACACATCTTTGAAACTA
The DNA here is from genome assembly GCA_028535165.1 of Quercus tomentella. Taxonomy (NCBI): domain Eukaryota; kingdom Viridiplantae; phylum Streptophyta; class Magnoliopsida; order Fagales; family Fagaceae; genus Quercus; species Quercus tomentella. The sequence goes on from JAPQVY010000089.1 coordinate 41,134,874, forward strand.
AAGATAAATATCAAATTATCTTTGGTGTGAACCTCATATTTATCATTCAAGTTAGCCTTCTTCCCATTCATTGCAAGGCAATGTATTTCCAAAATACATTTTTGATTTAGTTAACCTTCGTTTACCTTTTCTTTTTAATTGGTCAATGATTTCATTGTCTTGGAGTGGGTAGCAATCAGAGTCGTTTGATTATGAGGTTCTACAAATGAAAATTGATAGACATAGTATGCATCTCGAATCCAAGCATGTATGATTGCATGCAAAGTTGTGACTAGGATTTATTTGGGGTGCAACTATTTCTTGTATAATTGATATATCTGTGGTAACCAGGTTAATCCTTAGGAAATTGCTAGCAATGCTTTGCTCTATTATATAATAAATCAAATGCTATGAAAGTTGGGGGAGGGGTAGAAGGGAACCTAGATCATATTATTTGTAATAACCAAATACTATGTTGATGTTAAACACTTTACCTACAGTTGAATACTTGTCATAATATAATTGGCTGGACGGGCCAATAACAAGTTGCAGAAATTTCCTGGGAGTAAAAAAATATAGTGTAGGGTTGGTCTTCACTCTTCAAGGATATGATTGATTAATGCATTTTGGCAAGACCGGTTTGGATTAGTCCAATAGCATTCTGCTATGGGTATATTTAATATGAGATTGTTTTTCTGATTGTCTTTTAGTCTCTCTTCTTTCTCGAGGATATAGGCCAACTAGGATTGTGTGGTGATTGTTAATGTAGAATATTTATTTGCATTTAAATACTGCGACTGCTAATCCTCCCTTTGAGTTTGTGAAGTCTGTATTTCTTTCCAATTAAAGGCCAGTGGAATAATAGAGTCAATACCACACTAGTTGAAGGCTATGAAAAGTAAAGGATCTAAAGGCAAGCTTTGAAATGCAAGTTGATGTTGTTGGAACTTTTTCTGTGATTGGTATAACTGTATTCCATGAGAAATCACAGGGAATTAAAGCAATTTTATATGAGCTGTTGCTCTCTCTGCCGACCTGGCAATGTTATCTTCTTTAAATCATATTCAGTCTATTATCAATATCAACCATACACATTCCATCATGTCTTCTTTCCTCCGTGTATTCTATACCTTCTATTTTGTTAGTTGTTTCCGCAGGAAATCTTTTTTTTTTTTTTTTTTTTTGTATGGAATAAATTCTTGCCTATTCTTATATAACATCATGAGCAATTTCCTTTCCAGATCAGTCAACACACACACATACACACACTAGTGTCTAGGCCTCGTTGGTTGGTAGTCAGCAATGGCATCAATTTAACATTTACTTTGTTATTAATATTGGGGGATTTTCTATTTTAGTCGGTAGCATATTGCTTTACTGAGAAGAGAGACTAACAACCATTGTCATTTTTGCTTTACTCAAAAGTCACCAACACTCAATTTTCATTGCAGGGGAAGAATAAATGCCCACTATATTGTAATGGAACTAGTGAGAGATAGGTGTTTTCTTTACATAAAATTTCCCATATGTTTTTGGTGACTGACAACCTTTTTTCTAACTAAATTAACCCAGATTATAGTCTTAATCGCCACTTTGGACCACTTTATGTATTAAAAATCCAACAGAATTTTACAAAAGGACTAAAAGTGATCATTCAGCAAAAAAAAAAAATCAGCAAAAAAAGGACTAAAAGTGATGATATCATCTCCTCCCTCTAAACTCTTGTGTTGGGTGAACTTTCGGCATGGGAACCTAACTTCTTGATGATTCTTGGTTTTTTACGCATCAAGAAGCACCAAGCTAACTACTCTGTTCCCTTGATAAACAAGATTAGCATTTATTATATTAGCAAAGATAAATTTAGGTCAGAATTATGTACGTGTCCATTAGTGGATTAGAGAATGGCAGTGTCATCACCACGTTTACCAAAAGAAGAGTAGCGTGTGAATAGTGGTGCAGGTACATTACAGAAGTTTGGTAAGCTGTTTTAAGAATTATGGACATCAATATTTTTTTTTCTTAGATGTTCACTTAACAACAGCAATATATATGGTCCTGAATTCTTTTTTTTTTTGCCTGTCTTCTTCACTGGATGGGACAAAGAAATCTAAGATATTTTATATCACAATTATTTAGAATACCTCCTTTCAGCTGTCTTGGTCCAATTCTCTCTCGTGTTGGCTTTGGTGAACGAGACCCCCTCCCAACAAAAAGAAGGAATCATATCGATTTGCAAGTAAATAAATCATTCACACTTAAGAGTGTCAAATCAAAATTAGTAATTACATAATTTTTTATACTTTAAAACATTATTGAAATTATCTTGTAACCCACATTTAAAAATATACAATAAGATACATAATATAATTCATATATATATATATATATATAATTTAAATACTATTAATAGTCATTTTTATATTTTATTAACTCTTTAAAAAAAATTTTAAGGATATTATTAGGTATAAAATGTAAATTGTCCATTTCTTTTTTTATTGTGAAGCACTTTTTATTTTTTATTTTTTTATTTTTTTTTTTGGTAAAAGACGATGCATTAAAACAGCTAAACAACTACAGCAAGAACAGGACACATCCTGTTGAATGACACACCAACGTAGTCATCCTCAAAAGCATTACAAATGTCCACAGGAGGACTACTAAAAGAAATGAAATCTACATCTTGGATAGCACCCATCCTAGCCAGCAAATCTGCACATTTATTGGCTTGGCGGTAACAATGGTTGAAGCAAATGCGATGAAAGCGACCTGTCAAACATCTACAATCATCCAACAGTGGGGAAATGGCATTGTTAACATAAGCATGATTCTTAAAAACCTCCACCACAGCTTGAGCATCCATTTCAACAACAAGAGAATCAATGTTTAAGTTGCAGCAGAGCAGCAGCCCCTCTCTAAGACCCCAAAGTTCTGCAATGAAACTATTAGTTGAGCCAATATGTCTAGTAAAGCCCCCAACCCAATTGCCATACTCGTCCCTCACCAAACCTCCACATCCAGCTCTGTCTGATCCACCAACGCAAGACCCATCAGTATTGAGCTTCTTCCAACCAGCTGGGGGTCTCTCCCATCTAATAGCCCTTAAGGTTTTGTGACTTGGGTTTCTAGGAGAAAGAACACAGCAGAAAAATTCCATAGTTTGGTTCATAATCTCCTTAGATAGATTTTGGTTCTGCCCTTTCCTATTGAAGACAAAAGTGTTTCGACATTTCCAAATACACCATACAGCAAAAGAAAAGATAGAATTCCAAGGGAGGTTACCCCGGTCAGAGCTGAAGTTTGTTTTCCCATTGAAAGTAATCCACTCTTGGAGATTGCTTGTCCAAAATTCCTGTCTGGATATGCTCACTCCCAACTGAATCCACACAACTTTGACCCAAGCACAATCTCTCATGGCATGAATGATCGATTCAGGCTCCCTTTGACATATAGGACAGAGATCATCAACCACTACCCCTCTTTTAGCAAGACACACCTTAACACCTATGCTATTGTGTGTACACAACCATAGGAAGGTTTTGATCCTAGGCAGCGTTTGAAGCTTCCAAATCCAGTCATAGTTGTAGGGAGGGGCTGATTCCTCCTTTGTAGCAATAGAGTAGGCACTTCTAAGATCAAAAATTCCCCTCGGGTTGCCTGCCCAAGCTAGATTGTCTTGACCTCTACTCGTGAAGGGAATGGGTGTTGCTTGGATTAAGGATTTGACCTGAGAGGGAAAAACAAAAGGAAGCCGATCCCAATCCCAGCCCCTATCTGAAAGAATATCACCCACCTTCCACTTATCAGCTCCTTGGGTTAAAGGTCCTTGGATCATGTAGCGAAGAGCACCTTTACCCGTCCAATTTTCCCACCAGAAATTAACCTTGCTGTCTCTGCCAACTGTCCACATACTGCCCTCGCTGAAGGTCGCCCTTCCCTTTTTTATACCTTTCCAAATCTGCGAACACGGAAGACTATCAGCATTGGTAGAATTTAACCTTCTGTGGTTACAATATTTCTGCCTTAGAACTTTAGCCCAAACGGCTTCTTTCTCTACATGTAGCCTCCAATTAAGTTTAGCTAGCAAGGCAATGTTTCTACCCTTGGCGGTTTGCAACCCAAGCCCACCTTCCTTCTTCAATTTCGCTACCTTTTGCCACCCCACCCAATGAATTTTTTTGGATGATTCCGATGACCCCTAGAGAAAATTTCTATTCACCCGGTCTATTCCCTCAAGGATTTTATTCGGAACATGAGTGCATTGCATAACATACGCGGGAATAGCCGTTGAAGAAGCTTGAATTAAGACTGCCCGACCAGCCAAAGAGAGTAAATTAGCTTTCCACCCAGCTAACTTAGTTTTCACCCTATCAAGGATGAAATTAAAATCTTGAGTTGAAGATCCAGGATGTTTAATAGGGATTCCAAGGTACTTTCCAAGGGAAGGGGTGGAGGCAAAGCCAAGAATATCACAAAAGGATTCCCTAGCATCCCTATCCACATTAGGCGAGAAGTAAACTCTTGATTTAGCATCACTTACAGACTGACCCGATAAGCTGCAAAATTCATCAAGAACATCCCTAATAGCCGAACAATTGGTGTGGTCAGCTTTGGCAAACAACACCAAATCATCTGCAAAAAATAAGTGTGAAAAAGTCGGCCCACTGTTTGAAGCCTTCACGGGCTGCCAGAGCTTGGCATTACACTTCTCCTCAATGAGATGCCCAAGAAACTCCATACAAAGAATGAATAAATAAGGCGAAAGTGGGTCACCTTGCCTAATCCCTCTAGTCGGATATATCGGATCAAGAGCTTCACCATTGAACAAAATAGACGTAGAGACAGTGGATATACAACTCATAATAATAGCAATCAAATCAGATGGTAAATTGGCCCTAATCAACATATCCCTTATGAAGCTCCACTCGAGCTTATCATACGCCTTTTCTAGATCAATCTTTAGGGCCATGTACCCCACCCTTCCTTTCTTCTTACTGATGGTATGAACAACTTCCTGCACTATGATCGCATTGTCAATGCCCTTTCTTCCCGGAACAAAGGCCGTTTGGAGAGGAGAGATAAGCTTATCCAAGTACGGTCTAAGTCTGGCCACAATAATCTTTGTCACAATCTTGTATACCGTGTTACACAAACTAATAGGTCTATAGTTGCTCAACGTCTTGGGGCTTTGAATCTTTGGAATTAAGGCAATAAGAGTTTGGTTCAAATATTCCGGAACAGTCTTCTCTGTAAAGATCTTTTTGATCACATCAATCACCGATTTGCCCACAATCAACCAAAACCTGTGAAAGAATCCAGCATGCAATCCATCTGGACCCGGAGCTTTAAAAGCTTTCAAGGACCAAAGGGCAGATTTTATCTCTTCCTCCGAAGCAATCCCACCAATACTCTCCTTCTCCTCCTCAGATAACCTAGCCTGCCATTGGGATACAACGGGTGCAGCCCAAGAGCCCGATGTAAAAGACGAGGTATAAATACTATTGTAACCACTCCTAAACAACTCCTTAACAACACTTTCTTCATGTATCCACTCCCCCATATGATCCTTGACGGCTAAGATCTGATTCCTCTTCCTTCGAACAAGTGTAGACACATGATAGAAATTAGTGTTTTGGTCCCCTTGAATCAACCAGTTAACACGGGACTTTAAAGCCCAAAGCTCCTCTTCTTGATTAAGCACTCGGTCTAACTCCTTAAGAAGCTCACTCTCCAAATTAACCAGGAAAACAGAAGGTTTCACTGATAAGGCCCGCTGAATACCATTGATCCTAGCCAGCAAATTCTTTTTCCTTGTAAAAATATTCCCAAAATGGGAACCATTCCACCTTTTTGCTGCCTGAGTAAACCTAATCACTGCATCCCCAAGGGTGGGAGAGTCTCTCCAAGCATGATTCACAATAGATGGGAAGGATGGCTCAGACAACCAACATGTCTGAAATCTAAAAGGCCTTTTTTTTCCCGAGATTGTTCTCGGCTGCATCTCCAAAAGGATGGGGCAATGGTCAGAGTGACAACGGGTGAGATGAACAACTCTAGCTTCCGGATACAATACGCACCAGCTAGGATTTACAAATACCCTGTCTATTCTTTCCTGGATTAATGCTTGGAACTCCCTTCTATTTGTCCAGGTAAAACGGGGCCTCGAAAACCCTATGTCAATCATGTTACATTTATCCAAGCACTCTTTAAATAAAAGCGACCTATTGACACTCACTGCTCTTCCCCCGAATTTATCCTCCTCCGAAAGAGGTTCATTGAAATCACCCGCCAAAACCCACGGCATATCATGCAGCTCAGCAGTTTTAATAAGGTTATTCCACAAAATAAATCTTTCAGCAGATCTAGGACTAGCATACACAGCAGTAAATAGCCAGCTAAAATCAGAGTTTCGTACCTTAACTGTAGCATGAATTTCTTGCTCGGTATTTGCCAAAGGCGTGACATCCACTCTATCTGAATCCCACAGCAACCAAAGCCCACCAGAATAACCAATGGTATCTGTATGCACTGAACCATCAAAAGGTAATCTGTCAATAATCTCCTTTGCCTTATTGCCCCCAACACGAGTCTCCATTACAACCAACATCACTGGATTATGATTCCGAACCAGATCACCAACATGCTTCTGAAATGAGGGCTTAAGAGCACCTCTACAATTCCAAACAATTATATTCATGGGGACACAAATAATCAAGGGTGAGGCAAACTCAGATTGAGATAGCATCTCTGCCTCCTCCCTCTAGCTCCATTCGATCCACATCAATACCTCTCTGAGGTGCCGCACTCCCAAACCCCTTTTCTTCAATGCCTTGAAGAGCTTGAACATCTTGGATTGTTGGTGCACTATTTTCCCCCTGAGTTTTGTGGAAACCAGCTGTGTTAACAGCCTCCAGCACCGCTCCGCTTCCATTGGCTGAATATCCTTCAATACAATCCACTACATGAACTTCACATCCACCCAAACTGATTTCGGCATTGCTGGGAAGCCTTCCCTTGCAATTACCTTCTTCAATTGACCATTGCAATTCCATACTCGCCGGAGCTTCACACAGACCCAGCCCACAGTTTGGTTCGGCTTTGCTCGCACCGTCGCAAGGTTGCTTCCTGGAATCTCGTTGTTCTCCTCCTCTAAACTGATACCCCGTCTCTGGCCACGGCGCGGACGTGAGAAGAAAACCCGGCGATTCACGCACCTCTGGAATCTCATCTCTACCTTGTGTTGTTGGCCGAATTTTCTCTTCATCTATTCTTGCAGAACCTGAAGAGCTACCTTGGCCAGCCCTAGCACGCGCAAGTGCTTTCTTACCTTTCACTGAGTTCTTCACACTAGACTTAACATCTCCCTTTTCTTTCCCAAGCCCATCCCGGTTAGTGACTTTCTTCAGGCCCATGTTATTTGGGCTTTCCTCAAACTCCTTAACAGCCCCACTATTGGGCGTCTTCACCAAACGTTGGAGAGAGTTAGCCAACATAGGCCCATTAATATCCCTAATGGGCGCCCATTTCCTTTTCACTTCCTTAACAGGTCCATTACTGGACCCGGTCTGTAACTTCCCCATTTTCGTCGCTTTCTCCATTTCATTCCGTACCAGTCCTTGATTTGGCTGGTCACGCACTTGATCCACTAAGGTCCCACCAGTCCCACCACTTCTCTGCTTCCTTGTCTCTTGCCTCCTACGAGTAACTACTACCCACGGACCGTACGTACTATCTGCAACCTCCTCCTTCGCACTACCCTTCACACTCTCACTAATCCCTTGTCCTTCCTCACTAGTCCCTTGTCCTTTCTCCACCCTGTCATTTGCATGCAAATCGCATGGGAATGAATCCACACTCCCTTCCGTTGTCTTCTCCGCCCTTCCACGAGGTGATTCTTGCCGGATAGTGTACGGACAGAACTCTTTTCGATGTCCCACTCTACCACATCCAAAGCAGAGTGTTTGAATACCCTCATAACATACAGGTTGCTCAAACTTCCCTATTAGAATAGTCGTGATCAATGGTTTGTTGACATCAATCTGTACACATAATCTAGCAAACTTTCCTTTGGTTTCAGTGGCCGTGTGTGTGTCAACCCGTAGCACGTTACCAATCGATTTGCCAATCTGATGCAGTGCTTCCGCATTATAATACTCGATTGGTAACTCATTTAGACGAATCCATACTGCCATCGATGATACATTGGCCGTCGCCGGTCGGAAATCAGGCTCCCACGGTCTAATGGAAAGAAAATGCCCTCCAATAAACCATGGCCCCTTTCTAAGGATAGTCTCATAATCCTCCTTAAGCGATAGCCGTATGAGGAAGAAGCCCTGTCCAAGGGGTACGCAATCCAATCTCCCAGCAGGTTTCCATAAAGCTAAGAGCTTGCTTTGAATATAATTAATCCCAACTGAACGACCAAAAACTTTAACAATGAGCGCTTTGGTCCAAGGGTTTCGAATCTGGTGTTTGAAGTTTTTGGAGAATCTCACTGCCACCAGGCCTTCCCGGAGAGATTCTACCTCCTCATCTGATTCTACATCATCCTCCATGTGGTCTTCAAAGCTAAAGGCCTGGGTGTAGGCACCCGGTACCTCACCAACCAGTCTGTCCTTGAAAGACCCTGCTTGATTCCAAAAGCCATTGCCATACCTCAACGGAGAAGATGGAACGTCCTGCCCATTTTGCCCATCCTGATACCCTGCACGTTCAATCTTCTTAACCTTTTTATTACTACGAGAAAGTTCATCTTGTTCTTCCGTTGAGAGCACGAGAGAGCGAGAGCTTTCCATTCTCAGATGAAGAGAATGTTCCTCTCTCTCTTGACTTCTCTGCATTATTTTTTTTACGATTCATTTATTTTAGACTCTTTGATTTTTGTATTTTATAACTCACCTACATGGGCGGTGGTGGGTGAAAAAATAGATTTAATGCATCAATAACAAGTTGGCGCATAAGCTTATTTGTGAATTTGGGTGTGACTTTGGATGCCTCAGTCCTTCCATTGTCTTGTTATGGCGTCTTTGTTTTTTCATTTACATTGTTTTGTATTTTTCTTGATGTGGTCGCAAAAGTTTAGAACTTCAAAGCAAACAGACACACTCAAAAGTGCCAAAAATCTGTCGTCCTTGTCCACATGGACGATTTAAGATTGTTTTTAACTTTATTATTGATTTTGGTCAAAAGATTCGAAAATACCCGAATCCACTAAACGGCATCATTTTTGATGGTGAAGAATTAATAAATCTGGCAGTAACATACGATCTTTTATGTGCACAATAGTGAATTACGGTCCTCTGTCCTCGATTCACAAATGACAAGATAAGATGTGATATGTCAAATTTTCATATATACCCAGCAGGGCCAAGAGTGGGCATAGAGTGAGGTGATATTCACGCAATCGAGACATAGAAATATAGAATAAGCTTTCCTACGCAAAACCATATAGCCGTAAAGTCGTAAACCACTTAATTCGAATATCATGTGTCCATTATAAAATTTTCTCTCATTGAGTTTCACTGTCAACTTAATACGTGTGGACAATGTATCACATAAATTTATGAATTTTCTTGTTCATTTATTCCCTCCCGATTACAAAGGGAGTTTATTTTTTTTAATTACTTTGGCCGGCATTATTCGACTTTACAAAAGACTGATTTCACTACTTTATCTGCATGTCAAATTCAATATCTACGATTTCAGAAAGGCACTTACTAATATTACACTCACACGAGAAATCTATGACAAGTTAGAGGAGTTGAATTTCATAAATCAATGAATATAGAATAGAACTAATAAAGAATAGAACTAATAAAGAGAGAATAATTAAAAGGGTTAATACAGTAGTTGGGTATGCCATTTTGTGTTGTTTTAGCCTTTTAGGTGAATAAGCAATTGCACGTGTATTAAATTACATAAGTGGATTTCAATTAACTCATCTGGTAAAGTTTCTAATAGTTGAATAAGAGATCTGGAATTCAATCCCCACTTACACCAAAAACTGATTAATGTCTTAGTCTAATAATAAAAGAGTAATTATCAAGAGCAGACACTATTGATTGAAACTCTCTAAAAAAAAAAATTACATAATTTATTAAATCATTTATACAACTGACATGATTATTAAATTAATCATATGGCTATAGCTTAATGGTCATTTGACTAAAAGTATATGTGGTTATTCTTTTTCTTAGAATATATTTTTTTTAAGAGATACAACTTTTGAGTTGCCAACTAATGAGTTAGAGAAACCTTCGTTCAAACTGGTTTGGAAGAAAATTCCATTCATCTTTTTTTTTTTTTTTTTGAGAGTTTCAACCTATGCTCACGATGCACAGAATAATTAAAAATTTTATGTAAAAGAAAAAAAAATATTTTACAAAAATTATTGAAACTATTATGTGACCACATGTAGCGTGTAAGGTTTATTATATTAAAATAAAAAAATCCTTCTATTGTGCCAAAGATGAACGGGCTATGCGATTTGACTGGATGTAAATAGGCATTGGTAGGAGAGTATTTTACCTTAGAGGGAAGCACTAGCGAAAGCAGTGGTGGACTTAATGATAGATGAGTAAACTAATTAAAAATATTTTAAATTTCTTGAAATTCTTGGTAATATAATTGTAGTCGGTCTAGAATTTAAAGTTTCATGAAACCTAAATAATAGAGTTTTACTTAAATTAAATCATCCTAATCATTAATAATATATGTGGGTACCTAAGGCATGCTTGCAACGTCCTAGGCATGCTTGGCAATGTCCTTGGCCGACCTCGGCATGCTTTGCAATGTCCTCGGCATGCTTTGGCATGTCCTTGGCATGCTTGGCAACGTCCTCAGCCGACCTTGGCATGCTTTGCAACGTCTTTGACGTCCCACATCGAAGGAAAACCCCCTCACTTTCTGCCTTACAAATTCAACATTATGGTTACTTAACTAAAAATACACTTTCATTCTATTAGAAAAAAGTCACATGTTTGAATTTTAAGATGGGAACTTAAGAAACAGCATATAAGGTACTGTACCTAAATTTTGTATTTTTAAAATTTTCCTTCTAAAAAAAGATGGGTAAATTATAACAACCTACCCTGAGGTTTGGGGTAATACCAAGCACATCCAAAGGTTTTAAAAAATGACCAATTTGGTCCTTAAACACTAATGTCTGTTTGTTTAGTCTCCCAAATTTTTATTTATTTATTTATTTCATGTATATTATCTATTTCTTTCACTCTATTCTTTACCTAGAACATAGACCCTTTCTCTCACTCACTCTCAAGCTCAAACCAGTATATCCAAAGGACATACATGGCCATGTAGATGTAGTTAAGAACCATTCAAAAAGAATCTTACTAAACCAGTGTATCAATTTTCCAAAACCATACACAGTCTCATTTGGGAAAAAAATTTACAAAACATTCAAAAACAAAAATTTCACTACATCAAATGATCAAACCAAGATCAACCTAATAAGATCCAACATCACACAACACAATCAAGCATATATCAACTCAACCAATCAACCACCCAACATCACACCTCAAAAAGACCCAAATCAAAAAAATTTCAAAACAAAACCCAGACCCACAATGGCGAGCATCGAGTGATCCAACAACTGCCATCTACAACAGCACCACCTATCACTACCCACTCATCCTCCCCAAACCTAAATAGTTCCAAACATCCAACATCACATGATTCACACCTCAAGCCCAAACAAAACCAAATTAAATTTAAAAAAAAAAAAAAAAATTCATACCCACGACGACAAGTTCCACTTGATTGTGACCTTGCAATCGCTGCCCACCACTTATCATGATCAAGCAATAGTCGTCTACCATCGTCCTAGATTATGACCCACCCAGCCACCATTCTCCTAAATCCGGACGCAGCCATCCAGCTTTCAACGGTAACATATAGCGTGGGTTTTGTAGGTAAATCGGTACTGAAACTGTGGTGGTTTGTTGTCCTTGCTAAGTCTGAAATTTTATAGCTTTGATATTAAGCTTGAGGGAGAGAGAGATATTTTTTTAGCGTGAAGGAAGAGAAAACGAAAAGAGAGAGAGAAGAAAAGGGTATTTTAAAAAATGAAATAAAACAGTTTAATACACGGTGCAAAAACGGCGTTAGTGTTTAAGGATCAAATTGATCATTTTTTGAAACCTTTGGATGTGCTTGGTATTACCTCAAATCTCAGGGTAGGTTGTTGTAATTTACCCAAAAAGGATTTATTAACACTCTATCTTATGAAGTAATATATATATATATATATATATATATAAGTTTTTTTTTTTTAAATTTTTTTAATACGTTTATTTTTATTTTTATTTTTTTTGAGAAACTAATATGTTTATTAACACGTCAAGTTAAACTAATTTTGAATTCAATTAAAAAATTTCAATATCACCCACCGTCCCATATTATAGGACATGGAAATAGAATTTGACTGATTAAGTTAACATATAGGAAAGACACACGGTTTAAACTCAAATAAAATAAACTAAGATTAACACAAAAACAATAATAATAAAAAAAAAAAAAAAAAGTAGTTTACGTAGGTGTATCATATATGGGAGCATTTGTTTTAATTTTGCGTGTGCCAAAATTGCAAGTCAAAAGAAAATCATTGATATAGTAGTAGTGATAGTTGTGGTCGACATGTTAATTTGTTAGTTATATTCTTCTCCACTTCTACGCGCATAATATTTACGTAATAGTTTCTCAAAAAAAAAAATATATTTACGTAATACGCGTCGTTCCCATGTGAACCGGTTCAAATTTCAGACTTATTAGAAAATAGAAATAGAATACTAGTTTCTAACCTTTTTTAATAAAAAAGTTTCGTACCTTTTATAAATAAAATAAAATAAAAATAAAATCTAGCACTAGTTCTAATTAATTTATGTTATAATAGGTGGAAGATATTTGTCGGTTCTTTTTGTGTCGTAAATGTAGAAATATTTATTTATTTTTACAGCTGTTAAATAATTGAAGGAGGTGGGAAAAGAAAGGACAGGCAGTGAAGGAAAGTTGATGGAAAGGCCCAATTAACAAGCGACAAGTGTTGTAATGATGAAAAGACAGCATAGAGTCTAAATAGTAATATTATCTCTGTAATATTTTTAAAATAAATTTTAAATATTAAATTATTATTAATAGATAAAAAAATAATATTAATAATAGAATCGGATTAAAACAAGTAAACTTATTGTGTAGAATTTATTATGAAAATATCTATAATATTACTGGATAAAACTTAAATAAATAAATAAATATATATATATATTTACCGGGCTTTGATTTGATAGCAGAAAATGAATGTGATCTGTCAGTCACTTGGACAGTTGGACATACTGTCTTCCTACAATGTTACTGTACGCTAAGGCACAGCCCACAAAATTTCCAAAAAAAAAATAAAAAATAAAAAATTAATAAATTCTGTTTAGGAAAAAAAAAAAAGAGATGCTACGTCTACAACATTTCTACAACATTTTTACAACAAATCACAAGTGGTTAGTTGTTATTGGTTCAAATTTCAAACTAACACTAAGATTACTTTTTTGCCCCAACAATAACAACTAGTAACAACTTGCCACTTAAGATTTGTTGTAAAAATGTTGTAGAAATGTTGTAGACATATCATTTCTCAAAAAAAAATGCTATCTTTTAATCCTATTCTATCGGTTATTATTCCCGTCCTATTTTTATTTATTTTCTTTTAATATGGAAAATTGTATTTATTAAAAATTATTATTCTACGCTGATAATGATAATAAAGTAGTATTTAATTTTGATATCCTTTCCCTATATATAAGCGAAGACGATAAATGTGGATTAAAAGCAAAGTAGAGGCGGAGGAAGATCAACAAGTAGGAGGAGTAGGAAAGAGCATAAAAAGAAGAAAAGTTTCAGAAAAAGTAAATGCTATTGAGAGAAGGAGAGCATCTTATCTCCTTTTTATCAACAATGAGATAAACGCATTATAAAAAACCGAAAGAAATAACAAAGAAGAAGAAGATAGACATACTTTTTCTCTGGTGCCAAACGTTTTTTGAAAGGCACAAACAAACAAAAAAAAAGTGATCGATCTTCCTTCTTCTTAGGTTTGTATTTATAAACCAGAGAGATTCTACATTTTTGCGGCGTTTAATAAATATTAGAATTTGTGTTAGTACAATTTCAGAATGGCGATGTACGAGCCTATTAGAGGACACGATGAAGAAGAAGAAGAGAAGAAGAAGCGTGGAGTGGAGTGTTGTTCTGGAGATGTACACGTAGATGGAGATGGAGTAGTAGATGATGTTGAAATGGCTATTCATTCGAGATCCAGCGCCTCTGCTACTAGTAAGATTGATGATGAAGGCTCTAAGCAAAGGCGCCTCCACCAACACCAACACCAACACCAACACCAACCACCCCCAAAACCACAATCACAACGTCTCGTTTCGCTCGACGTTTTTCGCGGTCTCACTGTTGCGGTAATTTATTCATTCCTCTTCTTTGTTTTCGATTTTTCTTTTGCTTGCTAAACTTACATACCAATCAAATATTATGAATTTTGGTAGATTGGAATTGAGATGAGATGATTGCATTGCTTTTTTATATTTAAAAAAAAATAAAATAAAATAAAAAATCATTGTTTCCAGTCGGGAATTAGATGAAACGACGTCGTCTTTAGTTAGCTTTGATGTTAACACAACAACAGCCAGAGCCTGAGTCCTCAATATTTTGACTTTTTTATTTATATTTATTTTTAACTTTGCATATAGAACATAGGAAAGACTTTTTTTCTTTTTTTTTTTTCATTAATCATTATTTCTCATTTTACGTTTTGAATACTCAGAGTCTCTTTGACATTTTTTTTTTCTCTAAATTCTATACTGCGTATTGTTTTTCATCCCCATGTCAACGAAGTTAAATTAGGAAATAGAAAAAAGTCAATAAAACGTAGCGCCCGTCCAACGTTTAAATTCGTTAGATATTTACAAAAATTATTTCACTCTATCTTTCTTTGTTACCATAATTAAACCATATTATGATTGTTTCTTTTTGTTTATTATCGGGGTTTGTGCTCAAATTAAAATTTTCATCAGAGAAATACTGAAAGATAACCGGAGAGAATAATTGCTATTTAAGCTTAATACGTCCACATAATAATATTCTAAAATTTTAATGTGTAGAGAGGATGGACCATAATCTTGGTATATGATACATATTGCAAATGGGTCATTGGCACAATATACTTTATAATTTATAGTACAGAAACGGTGGTGTAATGATGTTATAAGAGCTGATGAGTGGTTGTTTTTGTGGTAACTTGATTTGGAAGTTCATCTTTCTTTGTCTTAAAAATATCATCAACTATAACAATTTAATACATACCTACCCCTCTGTTATTTCCATTAATGTGCCATTGTCCTTTATTTAATTACGAGTCACAGTTCACCTAGAACAAGCCTAAAACCCATAACTCATCCCTATATACGTGGTACCTTGTATGTGTGACTCAAGAGAGCGTGTACTGCTAATTCTTTGGCTTTTCTCTCCCTTTCAATACAGCTGGCCCTGCATTAAATCTTTGGTATTACTTTTGGATAAAACTTAAGTACAGTAATTTATGTGTTGTTTTTTAAGTTTTCCTTTTAAGATTCAGCTATATGGCTACTTAATTAAAAAATACACTCCCTTTCAATACCTAAGTCTTGCCCTTAACTTTTTGTTGACAACTTATTGGAAAGTTGTTAAAAGTATTTAAAAACATACTTTTAGCTTAAAGTTATAAAATTGATTTTGGCTTACATGTGGTAGTTTTTTAATTGACATTCTCTTAGTTTTTTCTTGGGATAGAATGATGTGGTATTGTGTTTTAAACTTCACCAAAGATTTAGTTAGTAAGTTATGTGACAGTTTCTCATGAAAACAAAAGGAGATGTTCAATTGAAAAACTACTGGAGATAGCCGGACCAAAAAATAATTTATACATATGTAATCTTGGCTAACAAGAAAAAAACAAAAAACTAATCCAAGTGCACTACCTAAAGGACTTAAGAACAAGCTACCAAATATGCACAACTGCATAGTGGAAGCAGCTCAGGTTCCAGCCATTTAAATTCTGTTGGTGCAATCATTATCAGCAAAAGAATCTACCAGAATACCATGTTTTTTTTATACCATTTTTGTTATAGGGGAATAACAAGCTTTACATGTGTTGATTTTAGTTTGCACTTACATGAATAGATAAAACAATTTTAGGACAAATGAAAAACATTGGTTCTTTTTTGAAACCATAATTCGTTAGTCATTTGGTTTATGACGGTTTCCAGTAAGGCTAGTTGAACTCCTAATGAAAATGGGAAGCTGGCAGTGTGTTCTACGGCATGATGCTTGTATATGTTGTATACTTGAACTGGATTATGTGTAGATTGAGCGGGAAAAAGTGATTAACCGTTTGAAATTTGCGCTAATTTTTGTTGATGCATCAAAGGACATGTTCCTTTTAGCATTGTGATATTGCTAAATTAATGCAATGTGTCTGCCCTGTTTTTTTTCATGTATTGACAAGCTAAATTAAGTATTCTCTTTCCAAATTAATTTCTCATACTTGATGCAGCTAATGATACTCGTGGATAACGCTGGTGGAGTCCTCCCTGCTATTAATCATTCACCTTGGAATGGTGCAACCCTTGCAGATTTTGTCATGCCATTTTTCCTCTTTATTGTTGGTGTTTCACTCGCACTTACCTACAAGGTATCTCTTGCTCTGGGAATGTATTTCTTTTATCATTGGCATCCATGTATATGTACAATGTAATATTCGATAAGTTCAACATGAACTGTTCTTTAATTCTTGTTCTCTTCATAAATTTATTGTGTTTTTATTCAAGGCTGAAACTAAATTATTTAAATCTTCATGATATATTATACAGGTCAATAATATTATTAGATGGATGCTACTTCTACTACTATTGATCTCTAAGCCTAACAAATTATTTTCTTTCTACAGAAATTGTCATGCAGTACGGTTGCAACTAGAAAAGCAATAGTGCGGACTCTAAAGCTTTTACTACTAGGCCTTTTCTTTCAAGGTGCTTTCCCAGATCTATAGCTCTTAGACCATAGCCTATTCCCCCTGTATCCCAGAATTTATCTGTATTTTCTTTCAGCAACAGTGAAGATAAAAGCAACTAAGAACAATGATAAAAATATTGAATATCTTTGAAAAGCTGAGTATTTTTTGTTCATTAATAATTGGGGGAGTTTCATTTAAAACACTTGATACGTTTTTGTAATCCTAAGGGGTAGCACAATCAGCCAGGGACTATGCCTTATCAAGCAGAAGTCACTAGTTCAAATGTCCCCTTGGGGCCAACACTTGAAAAAAAACTTTATATTTTTCTGTACTAAATGTGTTTCATCTTTCCTGTCCAGGTGGTTTCCTCCATGGCATAAATGATTTAACTTATGGTGTGGATATTGAACAGATAAGATGGTTGGGTATACTACAGGTATACTTCTCCCCTCCCTCTTTTTTTTTGGGTGGTTTTCTCCTTTTGAAATGTTTATAATGCCAGGTACCATAAAAAACTAGTTAGAGTGGGTTATTGTTCAGGCATTTATTAATTGAAACTTAAGAGCAGATCTTGCTGCTTAACTTTGATGTAATGTCTTCTTATAAAAGAAATAGCTTTGCCTGACTCAACTACTGTATCGAATATAAAAAGTAATTTGTTTTGGACTGCCAATGAACAGATTTGCAATTTTAGAGAAATTATATATGCAGTGCATTTATTAGCTTTCTGAATAACACATACCATTTTCCTTCTCTCCCCTTTCGTGCAGAGAATTGCAATAGCGTATCTGCTGACAGCTTTGTGTGAGATTTGGTTGAAGGGTGTTGATAGTGTTAATTCAGGATCATCTCTTCTCAGGAAATATCGATTTCAGTGGTAGGTTTTATTTATCATGCAGCATTACTAACAAGATCTTGTCTGTGCATTCTCATGATTGCAGAAGACCAACATGAACAAGTCACTGAGTAAACAAGTAGCTAACAAAGAAAGGGCAAAAATAAAAAATAAAATAAAATAAAAATTAAAAGAGCAGTAACAAAGAAATTTAACTCTTCTGGGGAAAAAAGTAAAAGAAGTAATATCACAAATAATATAAGAAAAGTTTTCCACTGGCCTTTGAGTCTAATGGCATTTTTTCTGCCTATAAGTACACGGTGGTGGTTGAGATTGTTTTTATATATGTATTTTTCTTCTTTTAATTATAGTTTGTTTATATTAATTTCATATCCACTGTCACAGTACTTAATCTTCTCTCTTTGACATTTGCTTCTTGTCTCTTTTCCCTCTCTCAGGTTTTTCGCCTTGATGCTTACCACTCTATATCTTTTCTTGTTATATGGCTTGTATGTTCCTGATTGGGAGTATCAAATTCCAATAAAAGCCTCCTCACCTGCACCAAAAATGTTTTCTGTGAGCTTTAATCTCTTTTTTCTTCTTTTTAATTTCTTTGTATAATTTTTTAGAATTCTGAGGTTTGATTTTACATATGAAACTGGTGGTTGAATGGTTGTGTCTTGCCTATGCCTATTTGGAAGGTGAAATGTGGGGTGCGTGGTGACACTGGACCAGCTTGTAATGCTGTTGGAATGATCGACCGTAAGATATTGGGTATAAATCATTTATACAGAAGGGCAGTCTATGCACGAACAGAGGTATCCTGTTTTTAGAGTTGCTTTCAATTGCTTCCCTGCCCCCTTTCTCCCAAATGAGATTCATGTGTGTGTGTATGTGTGTGTTTTTGGTTCACAGCAATGCAGTATTAACTCCCCAGATTATGGCCCATTACCGTCTGATGCTCCATCGTGGTGTCAAGCCCCTTTTGATCCTGAAGGGCTTCTAAGGTGTGTTTACAACTTTTTCCTGTTGTCCACAGGGTCATTCTTCAGCAACTATCTTGCTATATGTTAGAGTAGAGTTTTAACAATTATGAGGACAATTTCCTGGGATTAAAATCTGACAAGAGAGCCAGTGCGACTTGGGCAGTTGGATGATTTTTTTGTCTTGTTAATGATATCACAGACCAAAACACATCATTTAACGGTGTTTAAGGTTTAACTGGCTATGTTTAAACAGACATGACTGTTAGTAGAAATTATGGTTAAACTCAATTTTCTTTTGTATTTTTGGAAATTGATCAACGTCTTACTTTGTGCTTGTAGTTCAGTGATGGCCATTGTTACCTGCTTGGTTGGTTTGCATTATGGGCACATTATTGTCCATTTTAAGGTGATTCATATTCATGGCATAGCATGTCTTCCTTTTGTCACTGAAGTTTTTTTCTTTTTTCTCACCAAGTTTTATTCATTTCCACATTCAGGACCATAAAGATAGGATCTTTCACTGGATGATTACAACCTCTTGTCTCATTCTCTTGGGCCTTTCCTTGGACTTATGTGGTAAGTAATGTCTTTACATTTTTCTTAAAAATGAATATATGGTAGTGGTTAATTGTACTACTAGCAATAAATTCCATTATTAATCTATCTGCATTTCCATTGCAGGGATGCATTTAAACAAGGTTCTTTACTCATTCAGTTACATGTGTTTCACTGCTGGTGTTGCTGGCATTCTCTTTGCTGCAATTTACTTGATGGTAGGAAATCAATTAAGGAATGCAATTTTTACTTTGCTCACGGTTCATCATTGTCTAGCATGGATATTTATTTTTGGTTAGGTTATTGATAATATGATTGATCTTCATTTAATTGGGTTGCCTGCCCACCCCAACTCACTTCCAATTACAGAAGATTGTTTAATTTTTTTCATTTTTTAGTTGGTAATCACGGGGTTTTCCACAGGTTGATGTGTGTGGCTATAGGCGCCTGACCTTGGTGATGGAGTGGATGGGTATGCATGCTCTGATGATTTATATTATTGCAGCCTGCAATATCGTGCCAGTTGTCCTCCAGGGATTCTATTGGGGCCGGCCTCAGAATAATATTGTAATCTTTTCTATTCCTGCTGTTGGATATTTCTTACGCCTGTAACTCATTAAATTGTGATCTGATAACCTTTTTCATCTCTGGCAGCTTAGGTTAATTGGAATTGGATCATGAAAATTTGGGTTACACTTTCCCCTGCAACTATACTTTCAGTTTCAAGGTCATGAGGCTGGTGGGCCACTTAGCTATATCTTGCTGATTTTGGGTAGTCACCGGTGGAGCTAAGCAAGAATTTTGGAGTTGGATCTCTGTACAATTGGAGGGAAACTTTCTTCTCTTTCTTTTATGAATAGACACAATCTCTACAATTGAGCTACTTTGTAAATATTTAGGCACGCCATTGAAATTGGAGAACTTAAAATCAGGTCACTTCATGATGTTTATGGGATGTTTTGTCGTAGGATGCTTCAGCTTAGTACGATGCAACCTTTTATGATGGTAGTCACATAATTAAGAATTATAGAAAGAGATATGCATTAGAAGGCTAATATAACATTTCGGGGGGATATGTCATGCATTTATTCAAATGAAATCTAAGAAGAAAAAAATTATCAACAACCTCATTGTAAAAAACAATGGTGATTTATTTCCCTGCTGAAAAAAAAAATCTGGATTGAGTAAACGTCAACAATCAAATAAAAAATGAGAAAGAAAACATTGCCAAAACCCAAAGCATAATCATTATAAAACAAGAGTCATGCAGAGACATATCTATGGACTTACTGAGAAAATAAATATAAAAATCTTGTGCCCCTCGACTTATTGATACAACAACCATAAAAACAGTGACAAAATAATGGAATCCACTCCCTGTGTTGTGTATGGAACAAGTTATGGATATCAATGGCAAGGTGAAGTGTGGGTGGGAGAAATCATAGGAGTGGGTGGAGGTCAAGGCGGAGGCAGAGAGACTGAAGGCGAGATTCATTTGAACGGTAGTGAAAGGATATATGGTTTGAGCTATAGTGAGTGCAAATGGGAAGAT
Source organism: Quercus tomentella (assembly GCA_028535165.1). Classification (NCBI taxonomy): domain Eukaryota; kingdom Viridiplantae; phylum Streptophyta; class Magnoliopsida; order Fagales; family Fagaceae; genus Quercus; species Quercus tomentella. The sequence continues at coordinate 41,155,846 of JAPQVY010000089.1, forward strand.
TGTAGCATTTGTGAAAATAAAATATGGATGAGAGTGGCACGCCACTTCTTCAAAGGTTTCTTGCTGACACGAGCATGCACCTTATTTACTTTACTTTTAGAGAGTTGAGTGTAGAAGAGCAACATCCCTCTGTGTGTCAAACTCAAATGTCAATGATATTATCAATGAAAAAGATACAAGACGTAATCTCATTGCCTACACGGAAACGCTCAAAGGCTATGAGGTTCAAGAACATGGACTCTGTGTCATCATCCACAAAAGATGACTGGGAGCCTTAACACCCCACCAGTGAATGAGATATCTTTGAGGCTCCTACTTTTGATCCTATCTCCACTACCATTGTTCTTTTTTGACTGATTTTCTTTTTTGGATAAGCTTTACCTGAAGTAAGCTCTTATTGTACACATCCAACACATGTCGGCATTCACCCATGCTAAAGTGTTGGAGGAGCATGGGATTGATGAGAAACTCTTCATCTTGTGCTGGGGACAAAATTTATTGGTCAAATTCAAACAAGACAATCTTGTTAGTTATATACTCCCTCCGTCCCAATTTATTTGTCTTGTTTGAAAAGTCAAACTTTTTAAAGGAATATCATTTATTTATCTTGTCTACCTCATTAAAATGTATAAGTTTACAAAACTACTCTTAAATAAATTTATCAGCATTTTTTTTAAAAGAGTCATTCTTAATGAGGCAACTAAAAATGTGCTCCAATTAGATTGATTTTTTAAATATTTGTTAGTTTCTTTTCAAATAGTTTTGAAAATAAAATAGGGGTATAATAGGAACATTAGTAAATTAATGATTTTTATTTTTAGAAATAGGACAATATTTTGGGACATCCCAAAATAAAATAGAGGACAAACAAACTGGGACGAAGGGAGTATATAATTCGGTCAGGGCCTTAGGGGAGTGCATCATCAAGTTTGGAATATTTTTCAACCCAATCCAACTTCTTTGGGTTGAGAAACTCAACCCAATTCTTGATATGTTTTTTTAAAAAACTAACCCAATCCAATTCTTAGGTAGTTGTTGAGACCATTTTGTCAAGTCTAATAACATTTTTTAAAGGTTTTCCTCCAACTATAGATCATTATTCAATCAATAATTACTATTGAATATTGAGTGAGTTACATAATATTCCAATGTTATAAAAAATTAAATCTCACAATATTAAAATAAATAAAAATAACTAATTTAAACAAAATCTCAAATTCCAAAATAAATCAAACAGCTAATGATCGTGTTGATCTAATGGCACCTCCCTAAGTACAAAGTGAGTGTGTTGATAAAATATTACGCTTTTTCCAATATTGAACAGTCTCCTTTGAATTTGATTCATCCACCATGTTTTTGACTTGATCATCAAATTCTCTGACCCAATTCATTTATTTCATTTATTTTCCAGTGTGCACGACAGTAACAAGTAATAACAAGAACTACTAAAACAAGCACTAGATAAGTAGATACGGTCATACTGCAGTAGTAAGCCACTCCCCCTTTCACTTTGTAATTTCTTCAGGATCAAAAACAATTTCTCAAGCACCCGACTTTCAGCATAAAATTTTCTAGAACGCTTGAAGTATAACTTAATTATTTCTCACGTCATCATAGACAGCCCATCTCCATCATGTTAATGATATGCAAAGGGAGAAATGGCACATAAATTTGACATTTCACTATAATTATACCTTTTCATTTATAGATTAATCACAAATGTAGTAAGCACTCTGAATTTCAAGTTAGAGTGAAAAATGAGTAGGAATTTAAGAAATGAGTTCTAGGGACTTGAATGTGTACCTAAAAGTGAATGGGGGAGGGGATAGTTATACCCTCATTGGCACATGCTGGATTGGGGAGTCATCAGGAGATTCATGACTCCTATTGCTAATTTTGGCCAGATGGAGCGGGCCTATGCCTGTTTTGACAGCTTGGGAACTCTTTCCAACTAGTTGGGAATCACGTCTAGGGAAAAGTCACATTGTATTAAATGTTAAGTGTATGATTTGAGTAATTAATATGATCCTAATTGATGTGGTCCTAAATGCAATTTTTGGGGTAATTGAGTCCGGTTGCAATAGACGCATTCTATCCCTATGATTGGCCAATCTTCAAGTACCGGTTTAAGCATGTGAAGTTATTTTAGGATCTGTTTGGATACAACTTATTTTTACTGAAACTGAAAACTGAAAACACTGTAGCAAATAATTTTTAAATGTGTGAATAGTGCCGTGGGTCTCATTTTTAATATATTTTTTCTGAATAAAGTGGTTGTAGGTCCCTTAAACAGTGCGTGAACAGTGTGTAAATAGTGATGAACAGTAAAACTTGTCTCTAAAAGCTGAAAAGCGTGAAAAAAAGAAGGGAAAAAAGAAGAAGAAGCAAAACGCAAACGCCAGACGCAATAATAATTCCTATCTAAACACTCATTTAATGTCCTTGCTTATTTATAAACTGCCCACAACAAACATAACTAAATTAAAAAAATATTTCAATTATATATTTGAATTTGATAAGTAAATTAGACAGTAAAAGCAAGAAAGAAAAATTATTCTTAAGTTATGCGGTGAAAGCACATTGTCGAAGACTAAGTTTTATTGAAATTAGAATAAATTAGTGAAGTAGTTTGAAATAAACAATGACTCTTATTTAAATTTGTTAAAACTTTTGTTAATTGATTTAACTTGCTTTTTAAATTTCTTGAAACTTTGTAATAGAGTTTCACTTTTAGTAAACTATGTTAATAATATTAATGTACTTTTTTTTTTGAGAAAGATAATATTAATGTACTTAGTGCACCATATAATGTCAATTTTTAGGATGTGTGATACTTTTGTTGAGCCACGTAGTACAAAAGCAACATATAAAACCCAACTTTTATTATTCAATCAAAAAATTATGGTAGATTAATGGAATCAGTTAGATAATAAATATTAAAAAAAAATTGGCTATAGGATTTTATTTAGATAAGTATTTCTAAACTTCTTAAAATTTAGTTGTAGAGTTTCACTTAGAACAAACTATCATATATTATATTAGAAAAGTTTGTCAGTGGTTATGCCAAAATAGATTCATTAAATATATTAACATTGTTTGCTTTATGTTATTTCCAAAGTTTCAATAGGTTTAAATATACCACTTTGACATTTTATTATCAAAAGTTTTGAAAATTTCCTTATTTATTTATATTGCTTTTAATATTTAATATAAGTTTTTAACAAAAAAAGTTGAATACAACATGTCGTGCTTGCATGATGTGACTCGATATAAGTATTACATGTTATTTATCATTTGACATACTATCATTAAACTATTAGTTAAGTGTTCAAAGAGCTTAAAACACCCTTGTACTTTTAAACTATTAACATAGTCTACTCTAAATAGGACTCTATTACCAATGTGTTAAGAAGTTCAAAATATAACCCCAAGGGGTTAGCTAGGTGATTCCTAAGATTTTGTGATATCAATGAGATCCTGAGTTCGAAACCTCTTGCCAGCATTTTGGGGCTACCCTTAAGAGATTCCTCTTTAAAATAACCTAATGTGTGTGGGACGGGGATTACACATGCCTAAGGGAATAGTCAGATACTCGAAGAAGTCTAGATACCCTTATATATATATATATATATATAAAAGTTCAAAATATTATTCCAAATAAAACTCAATTACTAAAAGTTTCAAGACATACATGTGTACACACACATAAATATATTCAATGCACTTTTGCCATGTACCATTAGATAATTCTTTTTATTTTATTTTTACTTTGTAATTGTTTCAATTTCAATTTATTATTGAAATAATTTTTTTTTCATACATAAGATTTTTTTTTTTTTTTTTATAATTTACTCATGCATTGCATAGACATAATATTAATATTAATAATTTTAATGTACTTACTATAGGGATAGGGGCCCAAAATTGTATATTGGGCCTTGGGCTTTGGCCGAGGACGTTGATTGGTCTGAGGACGAATAAACAATAGTAAGGGTGTTAAGTTCAGAGTCCCATAAGTAATATGCAAGTGGAAAGGTTGGGGAAGGTGGTCCGAGGAGGATTGTCTCCTTGGATAAATGAAGCACAGATCAAGCATATATTCTATCACTTAGAGTGACCTTCCAGGAAATTCCACTGAGAAGGATGTGCATTATGAACGTACCGGAAGAAGGGGAGCTAGGAAATATCTAAGGAAAAGCTGCTGCCACCGCATTGAATGCCCTGCACCTAACTTTCTAGCCTATTTATGTGGAGAAGACCCCTGAACAGTGTTGCCTTAGCTACCACAACTCACAGAAGGCCAGAGAGGGTGTTTGATGGAACAAGCACTCAAGTAAGAGGTCAAATGATCAACAAGTGTATGATCAAGATCGTCTAAAGGGAACTATATAATGTAAGAGATCATGGATAAGGGATCCAAAAATAACAAGAGAAACACTGTAACAATTAAGAACCAACTCTGTAACCAAACTTGTAAGGAATATATTAGAACTGATCTTCTCGGACAGTGCCGATGACGATTTTCTCTAATTTAATTCAATCTGTGTTTCTGTTCTTGTCTACTGAGCCCACTTTATTCGTGATCCAACTCATTTTAACCCAGTTTTCCAACCCATTCTACACAAATTCATTGTTTTGGGCTTTTTGGGCCTAGGTCCATCCATCGTTTGGGCTCGGGACTCAAATCTAGTCCTTACAATTAGCGCCATCTGTGGGAAATTCTGGTGTTATAGTGAGTCTAACGTTCAGATATGGTAGGTTCAGGTCCACACCAGACAAAATCTATGCAGTCTTGACGTGTAAACCATTTTGTCAACCTCGAGCGAAGAAGGGACTGAGAGGGGAGTGTGCATACTACACAGACCAATAGGAGCCAGTCCCGAGGGAAGAGCCATCTTTCTCATGAGGAAGATACTAGAGCCCTACAACTAGAGATTGACCATCTGAAGAGAAAGTTGCACCATGAACGGCGAAAGCGAACTCCCTCCAGTTCTAACTCTTCTTCTGACGGTGAAAGGGATGGTAGCTATAGACGCAGATCGAGAACCCCTCCCAGCGAGTCTTTCTCGTATGTTGAAGATCACCACCTTGAGCGCAGAAACAGGAGTTCATTCTCCAAAAACGGGGGAAACGATGCGATGAGCAAGACGCTCAACCAAATCTCTAGGTCACCCTTCACATGCAGAATAGAGGAGGGGGTGCTTCCTTAACAGTTCACCTAGCCCACATTCACCATGTACAATGGGCGAACTGACCCTGTGTAACATGTGAGCCACTTCAATCAGAGGATTGCTGTCCATTCCAAAAATGAGGCCCTGATGTGCAAGGTGTTTCTCGCCAGTTTGGGGCCTGTGGCGATGAGGTGGTTCGATGGCCTAGCTGCAGGCTCCGTTAATTCCTTTAGAGAGCTCACCCAAGCCTTTGGGTCCCGTTTCATCACCTGCAGTAGGGTCCCTCAGCCCCTAGATTCCCTGTTGTCCATATCCATGCGAGAAGGGGAGACCCCGAAAGTGTACTCAGACAGATACTGGGAAATGTTCAATGAGATAGACGGTGACTTTGACGATGTGGCCATCAGGACCTTCAAGGTCGGCCTGCCTACGGAGCATGGGTTGAGGAAATCCTTGATTGGGAAGCCTGCCACCAATGTACGCAAGCTTATGGAGCAAATTGATAAGTATAAGAGAGTCGGGGAGGACCAATAGCAAGGCAAGGGGAAAGGTAAGGCTATCCCTTAAGAAAGGGGAGATTTCAAGTCGGACTAATGCAACCATAACAGACCCTGGAGGAATTTTGCTGGGCAGTCTGGGTCCACGGCTCCCCAGGCGGTTAACGTGGTGTTCCGAGAACCAGTGCATCAAGTTTTAGAGAGGTTAAGAATGAGCCATACTTCAAATGGCCGAACAAAATGATAGGACACCCCTGAGGCGCAACCAAAGCCTCCACTGCCAATATCACCAGGAGCAGGGACATACCACTAAGGACTGCAGAACTCTGTGGAATCATCTGGAGCAGCTTGTTAGAGTTGGAAGATTACAATAGTTTCTGTACCGGCCCAACTGGCAGGGGGACCAATCAAGATTAAGGGCTTAAGTGAACACTTCTTCACGGCCCCCATTAGGCACAATGAACGTCATCTTCACTGCTCTCAAGAGAACTGGTTCGTAGCCCTTTAGGGTGATGTCTGTAACTCAGCTACCTGCTGATGAATCTAACAAAATGCCGAAGAGGGCAAGAATGGAAGCCCGACCAGCGATAAGCTTTTCAGATGAGGACAAGGTGGGAACCATACAGCCACACGATGATGCTCTAGTGATCACCCTCAGGATAGAAGGGTATGATGTGAAGAGGGTGATGGTGGACCAAGGTAGAAGGGTAGAGATCATGTACCCTGACTTGTATAAAGGGCTGAACTTGAGGCCCGAGGATTTAACAACCTATGATTCGCCCTTGGTGAGCTTTGATGGAAAAGTTGTCATTCTAAAGGATCAAATTAGACTACCTATGCAGGCAGGGTCAGAAGTGGTGGGGGTGAATTTTATTGTGGTGAACACCTATTCCCCCTACATGGCCATCATGGAAAGACCTTGGCTTCACGCCCTAAGGGCTGTTTCCTCTACTCTGCATTAGAAGGTGAAATACCTATCTGGAGACCAGATCAAAGAGCTCATTGGGAGTCAATCCACGGCTAGGCAGTGCCTGGTGGCTGCCATTTTACGTCAACCTGGGGCCGAGTCCTTGGCCTCTACTGAGAGGGGCTCATAGCAATCAAAGACCCCAGTCTTGTTTATCAATGGGCCGGCTAAGGAGGCGAAGTGTGAAGATTTGGAAAAGATTGCTGTGGGGGATGATCCTGAGAAGCTTTTTTCAGGTTGGGGCACAGTTGCCCCCTCAGGAGAAGGCAGAGTTGTTAGCATTTCTTAGGGGGAACATAGACGTGTTTGCATGGAGTGCTTACGAAGCTCCCGGGGTGGATCCGAACTTCATATGTCACCATTTGAATGTTAACTCCTCTGTCATCCCCAAAAAGCATCTGCCTCGACGTTCATCTAAGGACCACTCTGATGATGTAAGAGATGAGGTGGTGAAGCTTAAGCAAGCTGGGGCTATCAAGAAGGTGTTCTACCCCGAGTGGCTAGCCAACACAGTGGTAGTGAAGAAGAAGAGCGGGAAATGGCGAGTGTGTGTGGATTTCATAGATCTAAATAAGGCTTGTCCAAAGGACCCTTTCCCTATGCCTCAGATAGACCAATTGGTGGATGCAACTGTAGGCCATCCTCGAATGAGCTTCTTAGATGCCTTCCAGGATTACCACCAAATATCGCTGGCCTTGGATGATCAGGAAAAAACAACTTTCGTCACTCCTATCGGGAATTACCATTACATGGTGATGCCCTTTGGTTTAAAAAATGCAGGGGCTACCTACTAGAGGATGATGACTAGGATATTTGAGCCACAGTTAGAAAAAAACATTGAGGTCTACATAGACGACATGATGGTCAAGAGTAAGTTGGAGTCCGAGCACGTTAATGACCTTAGAAATATCTTTGAAATCTTGAGGAGGCACAAGCTGCGACTTAATGCTTCCAAGTGTTCATTTGGTGTCGGATTAGGAAAATTCTTAGGCTATATGGTCACACACCGCAGAATTGAAGTCAACCCTGACCAAATTAAGGCGATCAACAACCTGCAACCGCCTCGGAATCCCAAATAGGTTCAAAAGCTAATAGGGATGACCGCTGCTCTAAACCGATTCATCTCTCGATCAGCAGATAGGTGCAGACCTTTCTTCTAGTTGTTGAATAAGTGAAAGAGATTTGAATGGATTGAGGAGTGCGTCCTGGCTTTCCAACAATTAAAGGAATACCTTTCTTGGCCGCCCATTATGTCAAGGCCTGAGGTGGATGAAGAGTGCGTTTGGATTGGGCGTTTTCTGCCCAATCCTGCGTTTGCGTTTTTTTTTTTTTTTTTTTTTTTTTTTCACGCGTTTTGGGGCGTTTTGGGTGTTGCGGCTACTGTTCATGCACTGTTCAATGAACAGTAGCCGCAAACTTTGACTTTTCAAATTTTTTTGGACCAATCACAGCACATCGTGTACTGTTCACGGACCCACAAATTTCACTTTTCAGCAACTTTTTCATTAAAAATGGGTCCCACGATACTATTCACACATTTAAAAATTATTTCGCTACAGTGTTTTTCAGTTTTCAGTTTTCAGCTGTATCCAAACGGACCCGAAGTTTTGTTTGCCTATGTTGCTGTGGCCTCCCATGCGATGAGCTTAGTGCTGATACGGGTTGATAATGAGGTATAGAGGCCAGTTTATTATGTAAGCAAGTCATTACATAAGGCCGAGGTCCGTTATCTACCATTGCAGAAAGCCATTTTGGTAGTGGTGCATGGCACCCGTAAGCTCCCCCATTACTTCCAATCACACATGGTTGTTGTCCTCACCCAACTCCCACTTAGATCTCTGCTTCGGAGCGCTGATTACACTAGGAGAATTGCCAAATGGGGTACGATCCTAGGAGCCTTTGACATTAAGTACATGCCTCGCACCTCTGTCAAGGGTCAAGTCCTCACCGATCTGGTGGCTGAGTTTGCTGAAACTCTGTTAGAAGAGAGAATGGAAAAGCAAAACATGGATGGAAGATCGGTTGGTGCAATCTCCTTACAAGAGCCTTTGTCCTGGAAGGTATATGTTGATGGTGTGGTGAACCATAGAGGATCTGGAGTGGGACTAGTCCTTATATCTCCTGAGAGGATCACAATTGAAAAATCCTTGAGATTGGGCTTCTTGGCCACAAACAATGAGTCTGAGTATGAAGCTCTGTTGGGCGAGATGACCATGGTTTAGAACATGGGTGGAAAAGTTGTGGAAATGTTCTCGGATTCAAGACTGGTTGTAAGCCAAGTTCAAGGAGAGTTAGAAGCAAGAGATCTCAGAATGCAGGAGTACTTGAGCCAGGTTAGGCATTTGCAGTCAAAATTTGAATCTTTTAACTTGTCACAAATCCCTAAAAGTAGGAATACACACTTGGACTCTCTTGCCACGTTGGCAACCTCCTTGGCACAAAGTTTACCTCAGGTGATTCTTGTGGAAGACTTGTATAAGCCTACTGAGGTAGCCAGCAATGTTGTTCACATTCAGCAAATTAGGGTAGGACCTAGCTGGATGGACTCCATAGTATTATTCCTTAAGGAGGATGTCCTACCCGAGGATAAGTCCGAGGCTGAAAAGGTACGGAGGAAGGCTTCTCAGTTTTGGCTTTCCGAGGACCAAAAGTGGTATAAGAGATCCTTTTCAGGCCTATACCTGCTATGCATACACCCTGAAACAGTTAAGTCACTCCTAGAAGAGTTACATGAAGGGATTTGTAAGAGCCACATGGGGGGCAGTTCTTTGTCTCATAAGGCCCTCACACAAGGTTATTAGTGGCCAAATATGTAGAAGGAAGCATAAGAATATGTGAAGAAATGTGACCAGTGCCAAAGATTTGCACCAAACATTCATCAGCCAGCAAGAGTTCTTAACCCACTGTCCAACCCTTGGCCTTTTGCCTAGTGGGGATTGGACATTGTAGGCCTTTTTCCTAAAGTGGCTGGGAATAAAAGATACTTGTTGGTTGGCACGGATTACTTTACCAAATGGGTTGAAGCTGAACCTTTGGCAAATATCAGATATGCGAATGCTAAGAAATTCATTTAGGAGAATATTGTCACTCGGTTTGGAATTCCTCATACACTCATCTCGGACAATGAATTGCAATTTGATAGCAAGGCCTTCGGAGGTATTGCTGTGACCTGGGCATAACAAATAAATATTCCACCCAAGCATATCCACAGGGGAATGGGCAGGCCGAAACTGTTAACAAGGTCATAGTTAGTGGGCTTAAAAAGAGGCTGGACGATGCAAAGGGAAAATGGGTGGAAGAACTGCCACACGTCCTTTGGATGTATTGAACTACGCCCTGTAGATCCACAGGGGAGACCCCCTTTTCAATGACCTATAGAGCCAAGGCCGTTATTCCTCTAAAAACTGGATTCCCCACACTGAGAACGAGTTCTTTCATGCTAAGCAGCAATGATGGGCTATTGGGGAAGAGCTTGGACTTAATTAAAGAAAGAAGGGAAAATGCCATGGTTCAATTGGCCTACTATCAACACAAGTTCAAGCAGAGGTATGATGCCAACGTAAAGCTAAGGCCACTAACGGTTGGAGACTTGGTCTTAAGAAAGGTCTTGGGAACTGCAAAGAACCCAGCATGGGGAAAATTGGGACCCAACTTGGAAGGGCCATATCATATCACATCAGTGGTTGGAATAGGTGCATACTATTTTGAGGACCTAGAGGAAAAGGTTGTACCACGCCCCTGGAATGTAAATAACCTCAAAAGATATTATTATTAATAAAAGTTTCCTTTGTCACATTCTCGCGTATTACATTATCTGTTGAGCTTCATATAATTACTTTCCTAAGTGTTAAACAGAACCTTAGCTATGTCTGGTTCCTCGGACCACCTGCTTTGGGTAAATTAACACTTCCAATTACTTCCCTAAGTGTTAAACAGAACCTTAGCTATGTATGGTTCCTCGGACCACTTGTTTTGGGTAAATTAACACTTCCAATTATTTTCCTAAGTATTAACAGAACCTTAGCTATGTTTGGTTCCTCGGACCACCTGCTTTGGGTAAATTAACACTTCCAATTATTTTCCTAAGTGTTAAACAGAATCTTAACTATGCCTGGTTCTTCGGACCACCTGCTTTGGGTAAATTAACACTTCCAATTACTTTTCTAAGTCTTAAACAGAACCTTAACTATGTCTGGTTCCTCGGACCATCTACTTTAGGTAAATTAACACTTCCAATTATTTTCCTAAGAGTTAAACAGAATCTTAGCTATGTCTGGTTCCTCGGATCACCTACTTTGGGTAAATTAACACTTAGTGACATCTATCCATTTTTCCCAAGTGTCAAAGCACATCCCAGGTTACACTCAACTCCTCGGATCACTGGCCTTAGGTAATTTAATGTTCTTTGATATTTATCTAAGGGTTGAACAAAGTGAAAGTTGTCTGCCCCTAATAGAGGTAAATGATAATGCTCTTTATTGCTAGTACTTGTTCAAATGATTTAAATTATCAATGATGTATTGCTGTTAGCTTTTGTTAAAAAAAAAAATAATAATATAGCAACAGTTCACTGCTGTTTGCTGCATTGTCAAAGCTAAGAACACATAAAGTAAAAATACATGGTGTAAAAAGAAAATTCTTTTCATTGATCAAAAGGATAATCTATTACAAATATTGGTCAAACACCACAACAAAAATATATACATGCAGGAAGACCACAACAAAATAAAATTTTCTGCAGCTAGGCCTATGCTTGTGAAGGGTCCTTCTTGGGATTAGCTGTCTTGGATTGCGAATCCCCAGCCTTGGACTTGAGCTCTGCATCCTTAGCCTGAGAGACCACATCCCTGATTGTGAGGGCATCCTCGAAGTGTTTGGCCTTCATCGGTGGCTAAGCCTCCTTACCCTTCCCAACCCCTTTGGAGACTTCAACATCGGGAGTAGGGACTTTGGTGGTGGGGAGTTGCTCAGGAGGAGGGAGCATAGCTAGAATTTCTCTAATGTCCTCTGGGAAAAAGATATTCCCAGCGCTCTTCAGTTCAGAAGTGGCAGGAACCCAGCTTGATTGAGCGCTTCCGCCCACGTCTCGGCGTAGTAATCCCTACACACCCTAGCCACCTCTTCGGCCAGCCTCGTCTTCGTGTCCAGCACCCCACGTTTATAGGATGCTATCTTCTCGGCCTCAGCAGCTTCACTGGCCACCCGAGCTGTCTCCTTAAATTTTTCCAACTCGGCCTTGAGATCCAAGACCAGCTGTCTCTGGGTGGCTAGTTCAATCTCGGTTATGTGGAGCTGTTTACGCTGATCCTCGGCTTAGGCCTTCGCGCTCTTCAAGAAAGATTCAGAACTCAAACGTGCCCTCTCCGAGGCAGTCAACTTGTCGGCCGGCTTAGTATGCTCCTACTTGAGAGCCCCCAGGTCTTCTCAGCCTCGGTGCGGGAATGGGCCTCAGCCCTAACCTGGTTGCGGGTGTCCTTGACCCACTCCTCAGTCACGAAAATTTGTTGGGTAACCTGCATAAAAATAATGGAGGAACCCAATGTAAAAAAAAAAAAGAAAAAAAAAGAAAAAAGAAAAAGAATGAAAAGGCGGCTAAGTGTTTAATTCAAAGATACATTAGATTACTTACCATTGCAAGGTCCCTCTTCAGGGACAGAAAGAGGTCAGGTTGATTGAAGCGCCTAAGAGCATCCATATCTCTAGAAAGGAGAAGAGATTGCTCTAGGGTTTCAGCAACGTAACCAGAATGCCCCCTTGGAAGTTTCGAACTGAAGCGTCTCAAGGGATGGTAGTGCCGTCCAACTCCAATCAGGGGGCCCAGGTGCGCTGTGTTCGGCGCACCTCGGCCTCAAGGGAGTCTTTCCTGCTTTCTACAGAGGAGCCCTTTCTATTTCCGGTAGTCTTTTGCTGCTTCGGGTCCTTTGGGGGGACGATCTCCCTCTTCTCAATTTCCTTCCCCTTCCTCTTCTTCTTTTGCAAGTTGGAATCTAGGTGCAGGCATAGAGGAGAAGGAAGAGGGGGGAGGGGGGGAGTGGGAGGAAGCTGAGTCTGTGGGGCATCCTTGTTTGATGGACCCTTTCTTCTAGCCACAAGATCTCTAAGACCTCTCCTAGGGTTCAAGGCCATCTCCTCCTCTTCCTCAGAACTGGTGTCAATCCGAGCAACCAAAAGTCTGGGAGAGTGGGCCGGAAATAGTCTGTCCAACTCAGCTTTAGAATTTGAGAGCACCACAAGCCTCTCTGGCACTTCTTCTTTTTCTTCTTCAAAATGAAACCAGTCGATCTCGGCCTCAAGGGTTCACGAAGAGGCAATTTCCCCCCTCGGAACGGCTACTTCCCGTGGGGAACGTTGAATAGGAAGTTCAACCAGTGGAAGGTCCTCCCGAGCCAAGAAATCGGGGTGCGAGACGTCTATCCGGCGGATTCTCGGATCGCCTGCCCTTATTGCTTGGGCTGCGTCCTAGAATGTGTTTGACAAGGGCTCAAAGTCCAATACTAAGTGTACGGCTCGCAATTGTCCGTCTTCGCTCACAAAGATCTCAGACCACACCACCTTGTTGAGAGTCGCTACATTGACAAGACTAAGTTTGGGAGCAACGTGCGCTTTATCTGCAAAAACATCCGAGGAGTAAACCATGGTCAGATTAACGAAATCCATCGTTGAAGTAAAACAAAGTGTTAAAAAGAAAAGATGGTAAGGCTAAGGGAGCTAAATCCCATGCTGAGGGACCTAAACCTAGGGTACCCCACCTGGATCTCCCTCCCGAGTTGGGTAGTAAAGACCGTTGTGCCATTTCCCAGAGGCGATCAGGTAGTCATCCTTCATGCCTTTGTTGGACTTGGGAACACACGATATTAGTCTAACAACATCGGATCGAGACTTGAGGTAATATCTGGCGTCGGAGAGCTTATGGCACTCATACATATGAACTACATCATGCCACGTGAGTCTCAAGCCCATCTACTCGTTGAGAGCATCTACGCTACCCAAGACCCTAAATAGGTTAGGGGCGCACTGATAGGGAGTCAACCTATGGTTGATTAAATAGTCTCGGGTCACCCTACCCATAGGAATGGTCATTCCTCCTTCTATGAAAGCGATCATAGGAATGACAACCTCCCCTTCCTTTCTATCTGTGACTATTTGGTCAGGAGCACAATACCGTAGGGCTACTCCCCGCGGAATGTGATACTTAGCTTTGAAACCTTCCATACCGGCATCAGAATCTACGAGGTGCTTGAACATACCCATTTGGTTGTGCTAAAGGGAAAGGGGTGAAGTCTCTAAGAAAAGATAATAGAGAATAAAAGGCCGAGGAGAAAAAAAAAGTTTAAGGATATAGAAACTTACAAGAATAATTACGGTAATTGCTTCTGGTACTTCTTAAAGGTTTAAGTTTTTCAGGAAAAAAGATTTGGAGACCTTAGAAATTTGGGAAGCTTTGGGGGTTTGAGAGCTATGGATCTTTGGAGAGTTTGAAGACTTGTGAAATGAGGAGAAATGATTTCCCCGGATGCCTTATATAGTGGGGGGAGTTGAGTGGGAGTTATCTCGCCCAAAATTCAAGGAGAAATATCCACCATAGGATCTGCGTCTCACCGTTGGATGCGGGGAACAAAGTGTCGCCTGGAGCAATTAATGATGCCTCCAGGCTCCGAAGCATCAGAAGCAATTATGGGACGTGCAAAACGGTAATCCCGCACGTGTGAACCAGAGAAATGAATGGTTTTAATTCTTAAAAATCAAAACCCCACTTTTTCTCCTAGAATAAGAGGGAAAAACCGGAGTTTTGAGAGACTATTGTAGGGATAAGGGCCCAAAATGGTATATTGGGCCTTGGGCTTTGACCGAGGATGTTGATTGGTCCAAGGACGAATAAACAATAGTAAATGTGTTAAGTTCAGAGTCCCATAAGTAACATGCAATTGGAAAGGTTGAGGAAGGTGGTCCGAGAAGGATTGTCTCTTCGGATAAACGAAGCACAGATCAAGCATATATTCTATCACTTAGAGTGACCTTCCAGGAAATTCCACTGAGAAGGATGTGGATTATGAATATACTGGAAGAAGGAGAGCTAGGAAATATCTAAGGAAAAGCTATTGTCACCGCATTGAATGCCCTGTAGCTAACTTTCTAGTCGCATTTATGTGGAGAAGACCCTTGAACAGTGCTGCCTTGGCTACCACAACTCACAGAAGGCCAGAGAGGGTGTCTGATAGGACAAGCACTCAAGTAGGAGCTCAAATGATCAACAAGTGTAGGATCAAGATTATCCAAAGGGAACTATATAATGTAGGAGATCCTCCATAGATAGGGGATTCGAAAATAACAAGAGAAACACTGTAGCAATTAAGAACCAACTCTGTAACCAAACTTGTAAGGAATATATTAGAACTGATCTCCTCGGACAGTGCTAAGGACGATTTTCTCTAATTTAATTCAATTCGTGTTTCTGTTCTTGCCTATTGAGTCCACTTTATTCGTGATCCAACTCATTTTAACCCAGTTTTCCAACCAATTTTCTACAAATTCATTGTTTTGGGCTTTTTGGGCCTAGGTTCATCTATTGTTTGGGCTTGAGACTCAAATTTGGTCCTTACACTTACCATGTAGTCATATACTGCACAACAAAAATAGAAAAAGGTTAAATTGCAAATTGGTCCTTAATTTACATTTCGTTTCAAAATTATTTTTATTCTTCAAAATGTTTTACGTTATTTCTCATACTTTAAAATTTGTTCAAAAAATTCCCTTGTCCTAATTTGATGAATGGAAAATGATCAAGTAACATAATTCCAGTCACATCATTAAAGTGACCTTGGTATAATGTATTATGTTTGCTAACAGTATTTTCCATTGAAAACATTTTTTTTTTTTTTTATAGATATTTTAAACTATAAAGATTTTGAAATAAATGTCAAAAATTGAGGACCAAATATATATTGTTAAAAAAAAAAATAGAAATAATATAAAGATAAAAAGGTCCGTATGAAATGGCCACTTAACACAATCATATCCAATAGAAGGCACAAAATTTTGATTAAATCTGTTTTTTTTTGGGGGGGGGATGAATTTTTATTATATAAGATTCGCACATATAAAACTAAGATCCCCATATGCTTTTATGGCCATAGTCGACAAGATGAAAATAAATGCCACATTCATTTCTTGAAAGATTTGTCCTAAATCAATTTAGGCTGTTTCTTATACTTTCCCCTCCTTTCTGGGATGCTCTGCAAAACTCCAAAGATAAGAATTGGGTACACACCACCGTTATTATTCAATTGTGCCTTGTATCATTTCAGGGCTAGTAACGAGAGAATATACAATCAAGGAGCATCTGCATAGGTGGAACTAAAAATTTTAGCGTTTAACACCTCAAAAAATTATTTTATCTATTTTAACACGCAATTTTACAACAAACCCTGTATCAATTCTTTTATTTTTTCCATCAGTCAAACACTATTAATTTCTTTTGCACTTCCTCTGCCACAAAACCCAACAAAAAACATAATATATATATTACCCCTTCTTGCTAGGGTAAACTGCTAGTCTTGGTAGTTTACTGTAGCAAATTGCCAAAAGCAATTCAGCTTTGGCACCATTGATGTTGGGCACTTTTTGGTGTTTGAGGTGGTAAAGTAGCTAACCAATTCGATGCAGGCAACACAACAATTCGAATACTTATCTGGATGCGATAAGAAGATGATCAAAGAAGCCCATTTGTCTGGGCTAGTGACCTATTGTACCTTAGGAGGGGTACTCGTTGCGCAAGTGGTAGAGATTTTTATTTTTATTTTTTTTTCAATTTATAAGTTAATCTTTAACAAATTTTTTAATTGGATGCCTCATTTTATCAAAAAAAGTTAATCTGATCATTTTGTCCAAATCTGTTAGCAAATAAAAGCAAACGAAACCGATCAAACGTTTTTTTTTTTTTTAAATGAAAAATAGTACTGATCAAACATGTCATGAATGTTTTTTAAATTTGTAATTAAAAAATTTTCTTATAAACTGGATAGAAGGACCAAATAGACTCATTTTTAGAAACTAAGGACTAGATTAACAAAAATTAAACTTTAAGATTTAATTTTACATTTCACAGTTCCAAGCTGCATTACAATCACAATTAGTTACAACTTTTAGGAGATTAATAACATACTAGTGACGGCGATATTTCGAGATACAAATAATAGCTAGCTTGATTGAGCTTGCGGGCAAAGTAGCCATTCAAGGCATCACAGACAAAGCTGAAACCTCAGATTCAATCAAAATGCGACAGTACTTGACCAAATTAACAATGCTACGGACAGAATAAATTTCCCAACTTTCACATCATCTGAGATGATGTTGTGATAAGTGAAACATCACTTTTTCATGATACCACCACCCACAACAACTCTTATTGTACATTAATCACAGTATGCACATTATTCCCAAGTTATGGCTTATGGGTATAAACTATAAACAAACTACAAAGAGTTTGGGAGCCAATTACCCGTGCACAAATGCTAAAACATGTAGATGTAGAGACATGCGAACTCCACTCAGTACAACATCCTGAAGCATCACATCACTAATATCAAGGGTAAACAATATTTTCAAAGGTAATTGAGCCTGAAAATCTCAATCTCATCTCATAAACAACTTAACTCAGCAAAGTGATAATTATTATTATATCCATCAATCTCTATACGGCTATCTACCTTAACTAGAGAGTAACAGAGAAGAAAAGTGATAAGACATTTTTTTGGGGTCTGAGCTAGAATAACTTCACATTGAGAAGCTGTGTAATGGAGTCAGTCCAATCCTACACATTTAACACCAATGGTAACTAATGAAACAATAATTCTAACAGCACAACAGATTTCGCAACATTTTTTCACATGCACTGATTGGCAGGTTGTGATTAGTGTACAATAAAATTTATGCTGTACAAATCACAATCTGCCATTAAAAATCTTGTGCAACATTCTAGATGAGCTACTTAATCTTGCATCACACAATCTACTAATTTAATTAGTCTTTTAAACCGATTAATAGAACAAGCGCAATGGCAGCACCACTAAGCAACGTTGAATCTAACACCACAGTAATTATCATCAAGACTAATAAAAGTTGGAGTCCAAAACCTCAAATAAAGTAGTAATAATCACCACATAAAACTCATCACCAAAAGAGAGGTACACATCTATGTTCTCTTTGGATTCAAAAACAAAAACACTAATTGGAAACAAAAATCCAAAAGACAATGAAACAAAATGCAAAAATACAATAAATAATCAGTAGCCACCCTTAAGGTCATTGACGACATCGTATGGAATAGGAGTAACAGTCTCTAGAGTAGCACCCTCCACCATAAACCCAGGCTTAGGTCCTTTAGGTTGTCTTTTTGTAGTAATCGTTTCGCCACGAGCTTTTGCCTCTGCCTTCAGCTTATCATTCTGGATTTTCCTCTGTTCAAACTCTTCCCTACACCTTGATGGCTGAACATGTTCCACTCGGACATGAATTCTCTTCCTAATAATCCTGTTCCCAACCTAAGAAACCCCCAAACAAAAAAAAAAAAAAAAATTAGACAAAACCCAATTGGGTATTAAATTAAAAAGCCAAAAAATTTGTGGGTTCAAGCCATCTTGGAGCGGAGGTTGAAATTAATTATATCGTATCTATCGAATAGGTAAAAAAGCAAAACATATTGTTGGAAATGGGAAAGCAAACCTGTTTGTTGATCTCAACACCAATGGCACGTTTGGTGACGTTCCAAATACGACCAGTGCGGCCATGGTAGAACTTGTGAGGCATACCCTTGTGAATGGCGCCGTTTACCTTGACATCAACATGATCACCGATCTTGAAGGTCCTCAGATAGGTAGTTAAAGGGATGTAACCCTTCTTTCTGAAGGGTCGTGCGAACAGATCCCTTGTCCTCGACCTTACGCCGTGACCCGCCGGCATTGCTACACTCTCTCTCTCTCTCTTTCGAAATGGCCTTGATGGTTGGCTTTTACCCTTGGAGGCTCAAAATGAGAGAAATCTCTTTGTTTATATATGTCTTCGATTAGGGTTTTTCTCTAGATCTCTAGTCGATACTGCAATGAATGGGCTTTAGCCCATAGTACAAGCCCAATTTCCCTAACCATTGGACTTTGGTCTTGCTATTATTTTTATGATGTAAATTCGATGACCCATTCCCTGGAGTTCCATCCAGCTTAAAACTTGTGAAGGCCCATTCCATTTAACTAGTGGTATCGTTGAATAGGAACTGGGAGTAAATTTGTAGAAACAACAATGCTACCAAAGGAACACAATCCTCTCTTTTTTTCTTTTCTTTTTTTGATAGAACACGATCCTCTCTCTATTTTACGGTCCAGATTTTATTTCTTGGATTTAATTGTGAAAAAAGTTTTTTTTTTTTTTTTTTTGGTGTAGGCAGGGTTTGAACTCTAGATCTCTTACAAGTGCTTGGTGTGGCTAAAAATGTTGGTCAACCTAAAAATATTTTTAAGTTGACCATAAAATAACCCCTCTTGAGGTAGCAATTCCAATTTTTGCCCTCTCTTCACAACAAAACCCCAACCCCCTAAGCCACCCATTAATCTACTGCCATAACCTAGCTGACCCAACCACGACTCGTCCATATGCTACGAGGCTCTCTCTTTCTCTCTCTCTCTCGTCGTAGATCCACCCACTTCGTCACACAACTTGAACTTATCTCTCTCAATCTATGCATGTGTTGTGTGTTGATGGATTTGGGTTATGGTTGTGACGTTTTGGGTTGTGTTTATAGTATATTTTCACCACCAATCAAAAACATGAAAATATTTTCCAAATAAGTAACCAAACACCATAAAATAAATTTCTTTTAGTTGAAAATATTTTCTTCAAAACAAACTCACCCTTAAATTTGTAATATTTGGTCTAGGTTAAATTTATAATATTTGATCTAGGTTGTGAAATAAACTCTCTCCATTTTAAGTGAAATGGAGAGAGTACTTTTTTGTTGTAAAACATTACAAATTTTACACCTTGTTGAATAGCAAATTGTGATTGTGGCAACATAACTCTCACAGGAACATGTTACCTCAATAATTACAATTGTCAATATGATCCATTATTGACATCACTTTTATTGTACATCAATTACAATATATGATCTTAGCAATTTTGAAAATGCAGTGAATTTGTTGTGTCGACTTATTGTTGTAGAAAGTTGGCTGGGCATCAATCATGATTGAGGTGGAAGAAATAACATCCTACTACACAACCACAGCCATAAATTGAATGAGAGGCTATCAATAATCTCATCCTCACCCATATTATCTTTCCCCTCCACTCCACCTCATCATTTTAAAACACACATTTGCCACTAGACCTGCTGCTGCTGCTAGCAATCCATGGCTTCTTCTGCTACTCTCTCTGTGGCTAAGCCATCTCTCAAGGTCTCTTTAGTTACACTCTCTATTGTTGTTAATTCCTCTTCTTGGGAAAGCATTGGTGCCTTTTACATTAGCATTATTTTATGCTATGTTTTGTAATATTCGCGCGCACTGACATATATAAATTAGTTTCTTTCTTTGTTCAGGTCCACAGTCAGGGGTTCTCTGAATTCTCTGGTCTTCGCAGTTCATCTGCTTCTCTTCCATTTGCTCGCAAGTCCTCCGAAGACTTGTTTTCTGTTATTGCCTTCCAGACCTCTGCTGTGAGTTTCATTTTCTCTCTCATTTGCCTTCCTTATTTACCGGTTAGGACTACAAGTACTTGATATAGTGTGAAATTCTTGCTTAAGGCCACAGCTGTAAGCCTGTAACTATAAGTCAACTAATGCTAACTTCAAAAGATAACAGTACACAAAGGGGTTGTTGAGCTCACATCTCACCATTGGAAGTGGCTTGTACGTAGTAGTAATCATTACAAGTACTAATTTTTAACACTAACAAACAGTGTACAGTATCTACTATAATAATTAGGATAACCCATTTGGATGTTTTGATTTTTGTTGTTTACTTTGACTCTGCATCAATTTCTCATGGTACTTGCTTAGGCAACCAGAACGAAGTTTTTCAGATAAATGATTTAGACAACATCAGACTTGTTCATTTTGGATTTCATGATCATGTATGGTACATTTTCAAAGTTAAATTCTTATGCTATTCGTACATTTTCAATGTTACATTTCACTTTACAATTTCATTGTGAATGAAGCATGAAGCATGAAGCATGAATCTCCATAATGGAATTACCAAAAATGGGAGTTTAAGTCAAGTTTCCTTCCATTGCAATATACTCTGTACATATATAAAGATTAATTAATTACCTCTGGGCGCCCAAGCTGCCAAGCTAGTTGAAGTTTTCAAAGTATTGAGTATATTGGCAATTTGGCATTGTTGTAGGTTGGTGGGAATGGCGGTTACAGGAGAGGAGTAGTGGAAGCGAAGCTGAAGGTAGCAATCAATGGGTTTGGGAGAATCGGAAGGAACTTCCTGAGATGTTGGCATGGCAGGAAGGACTCGCCATTGGATGTCATCGCCATCAACGACACAGGAGGTGTCAAGCAGGCCTCCCATCTTCTCAAGTACGACTCCACTCTTGGCATCTTTGACGCAGATGTCAAGCCCTCCGGTGACAAGGCTATCTCAGTTGATGGAAAGATCATCAAGGTCGTCTCTAACCGTAACCCCGCCAACCTCCCCTGGAAGTAATAATTTAACTCACTCAATTTCAAATTATATTCATAAGATTATACTGCAAATATAAAGATGCATTCAGTGTTATATCATTTAAATTTTTAAATAATATATCAGCATGTGCACTGCTTAGATACAATAAAAAAAAAATCTGAATAGAGAAATAGACTCCTTATATTTCACTTGAAAATAGAGTATCCTAGTCTACGATACATATATGATACAAAAATGAAGTGAGCAAAAATGGATGGTTTGGGCAGGGACTTGGAAATAGACCTGGTGATAGAAGGGACTGGAGTGTTTGTGGACAGGGAAGGAGCTGGAAAGCATTTACAGGCAGGGGCTAAGAAGGTGCTCATCACTGCTCCTGGGAAAGGTGATATACCCACCTACGTGGTTGGTGTTAATGCTGACGCTTACAACCATGCCGAGGCCATCATCAGCAATGCCTCTTGTACCACCAATTGCCTTGCTCCCTTTGTCAAGGTCCTCGACCAAAAATTTGGTAACTTAGCTCTCTCTCCTGCCTTTCTCTGCATCCTGCCTTGCCTTGTACCGCCCAAGCATTTTGTCTGCAAATGCTTCCATGATATTTCTGCATTTAGATTGCTTCCTCAGTGTTCCATGATTTTGTCTGTTTTTCTTACTTAATCAATTAGCTCTGTTAAGGACTGTTTAGGTGCCTTAACAATGATGGTTTGTCCCAGTCACATCCATTATCATAGTATTTTCATTAAATTATATTTGCCAAACCATAAACCTCTCCCAACTTTTCAGCCTACATTTTACTAGTAGAAAAGAACTTGATTTTCTGGTTATAAAAGCTCAACGCCATCATTTGTATCCCTACTCCCTACCAATTGGTCATATAATTGAAAATATTCTCACTTCGGTGCATTCACCTTTTCAATATCCTAGTTAATCTTCTGATTTGCATCTTTGTGGCCTAGAATCAGGGCTCATACCTAACCCCATCACCTTTTTTTGCTGTTAAATAACGCAGCTCTAATTATGCAGGAATATATAGTATCTCATCGTTACCGTGTTTGATGATATTGATCTATGATTATCTCTGAGATTGCATCATCTGTTAGTTTACACAAGCTTGTAATTTAACTTCCAAGCATTTCTAACCATTCAGTGAGTGTATTATTAACATGTCGTCGTTCCATTTTGTATGATATGTCTGTCTCTCTTGGCTTGGAATTAGGCATAATCCTCCAATAGTTTCTCATTTACGAGGGATGAACAATTAAGTTAACATTAAATACATGACTATTTCCCCCCCGCTCGGTTCTAATAAAGATTATGCTGGACAAGTTTTCCTTAGGTTTATCTAATCAAACTTTATATTTGTGAATTGTCATTGATACTTCTCTCATCCTCTAGCATGGTTATATGGCATGTCCATAACGTGGATATATGAAATATCATATTCATATGTTAGGCATCATCAAGGGTACCATGACAACCACACATTCCTACACTGGAGACCAGAGGCTTCTTGATGCAAGTCACCGTGACCTTCGACGTGCACGTGCTGCAGCTCTCAACATAGTCCCAACTTCCACAGGTGCTGCAAAGGCTGTAGCCCTTGTTCTCCCTTCTCTAAAAGGGAAGCTGAATGGCATTGCCCTCCGTGTGCCCACGCCTAATGTCTCAGTTGTGGACCTTGTTGTTCAAGTGTCAAAGAAGACCTTTGCAGAAGAGGTCAATGCAGCTTTCAGGGAGAGTGCTGACACAGAGCTCAAAGGTATCCTATCTGTATGTGATGAGCCTCTTGTGTCAGTTGACTTCAGGTGCACTGATGTGTCATCAACTGTTGACTCTTCACTAACATTGGTTATGGGAGATGACATGGTGAAGGTGATTGCTTGGTATGACAATGAGTGGGGTTATTCACAGAGGGTAGTTGATCTTGCTGACATTGTTGCCAACAACTGGAAGTGATCTTCAATATCCTGCTGTTAATGAACTTCTTTCCCAGTTTAATTTCTTGTAGATTTCTGTTTTTGAAGATATGCAATCAGATTTGAACCTTGATATCTGTATTTCAGAAGTTAAGATACTTGAGCGGTAATTTGTGAAATCTGACGCGGCCAAAGATTAAAGAAAAAAAGGCTGAAGTTTGTCAAAGGAGAAAAGCTTTCAGGCTTAGATTGCTAATTCTCCCCTATGTCCAAGTCGCTAATAGTTCGTCTTTGTTCTCTTTTTCCACTGGCATAGTAAACAAATGCCATCTCAGTATATTTTACAATGAAAATAAGAATTATTTTGGGTCAAGTTTATTTAAACCCCAATAAAGTCCAAAATTCATCCAAACACACAGATTGAGTTTCAACCGTGGCTATAATATAAATGAACTAAGCTGTTTATGAACAACTCGAGCTCGACTTGGCAAGATACTTGTTTATGTTTGTTTGTTTAGAAAATAAGCCATGTTCAAACCTTAAGTTTAGACTTGATTATTAGACAAGCCAAGCTCAAACATAAAAATGTGTTTGTGAACAAGCTCGTGAACATGAGAGCTCAATTTAACTATATATAATATAATATAATATTTTTATATGTATGCTTATAAAAATATATCTATATAGACTTGAAATTTGATTGTATAAGTTTGTCAATAATTTCATATGATATTAGATTATTATTTGTAACTTATTGATGATATAGATAGTATATTTGTAGGAAAAATTCATAAAATTATGAACATGTAAAATATTTTAGTCATAGTTTCACAATATATAAGAAAAGAACAAGTTAATTAAGTAGCTTGTAAACAAGTTCAAGCTTACTCGATAAGAAAATGAGTCAAGCTTGAACATAAAATCTTGTTTGGGGATGAGCTTGGGCTCGGCTCATTGATAGCCCTAGTTTCAACCAAAATCTTTTGATGCCTAATGGGTGTGAGGCTTATAGTCCACAAAATTCTTCACTTCACGCGATTAATTCACACTTTACAGCCCACCTCTTCCTACTACATGGATTAGGTGCATGAGTCATGACAAGTATTTTAGCCATATTACAAAATTGGCTCATACTATGTTTTCTTATGGTTTAATAGCCCACCTCTTGCATCGCCAATTAGGCAAAAGCCTATGTTTTCTCCTCAATGGATTAAGACTCATGGCTCATACTACTGCTCTCATCTCTCACCGAATGATCTTTCCCAATAAAACCACATATTTACATAAAATGGGTTTGGAGGGAAAATGCTCAATTACATGCCAATTCAATTATTTGGGCTATTAAACCATAAGATCTTTAAGTCCACATATTTCTTGAAGGCCCGAGACTTTACGCATCCATGTATCAAAGCTCACCCTATTAGAAGACAAAACATGGATTGGGCAAGTGGGAAATTCAAAAAATCTTATACATCCCACTAAAAAGTTATGTCTGTCAACTCATGTTTATGTATCTTGTTTTGCAACCTCCGTTTGATCTTATTCTGAGGGTGAAATTATCATTTTATAACAAAATGGTGGGGTTATAAACTAGCCTAGTTTTGTCGAGTTGTGAGTGTTCAAGCTTAGCTCAACAAGGAATGTAAAATGTTCAAGTTTGGCTTAAGCTCGAACCAAGCCTATAAATGATGTTTAAGTCAAGCTTGTTAAAAGGTCTAAAAGCTTGGGCTTGGCTTCACTTGTCTTGACTTGATTTATTAGTCAAGCCAAGGTTGAGCTCAATATCAAGCTTTTGAGCTTGAGATCCAACACAACTATATTATCAAGCCCATTTCAAGCCTATTGAGCTTGCTTAAGTAATCCCAACTCCCAATTACTTAAAGCATTAGTAAGATATGAGTTTAATTGTCAAGATTATCACCAAGCTCATAAACAAGTAAAAATTCAGTTTGTTTTGTATTGAGCCCTAATGTTCGTAAGCTTTCATTAACAATTTTATTTACTTGGGATTGGCTCTTTTATCAAACAAGCCTAAAATTAAGGTTTAAGTTTGAGAAACAAACTAACTGTTAAACACACACACACACACACACACTTAATTACACTCTCTCACCAAGCTCCAAAACATTACTTAACCCGAAGTACCACTACAAAAGGGCTTAACTACGGTTCAAGTTTGGCTTGTTTATAAACATAAATGAGCTTTTTATTGAACCAAAGCCTAGTTATTTATGAATAACTTGTTTTATTTTACAGCCCTACAAAAGGGAAACCCCCATCATTTTAACAGTTGAATAATTACAAGCATAATTTAAAACAAATCTAGAAGGCCTAACTATCAAAATGAAATGTTATATGCTTAAAACCATCGAATTGTAAGATTAATCCAATTCAAGAATTTAATGGTAATCCCAACTCCCGATTACTTAAAGTAGTAAGATATGAGTTTAATTGTCAAGATTATCACCAAGCTCATAAACAAGTAAAAACTTAGTTTGTTTTGTATTGAGCCCTAATGTTTATGAGCTTGTTCATTACAATTTTATTTACTTGGGCTTGGTTGTTTTATTAAACAAGTCTAAAATTAAGGTTCAAGTTTGAGAAACAAACTAACTGTTAAACACACACACACACACACACACTATTACACTCTTTCACCAAGCTCCAACACTTTACTTAACCCAAAGTACCACTACAAAAGGGCCTAACTAAGGTTCAAGTTTGGCTTGTTTATAAACATATAAACTTGAATAAGCTTTTTATTGAGCTAAAGCCTAGTTATTTATGCATAGCTTGGTTTATTTATAGCCCTACAAAAGGGAAACCCCATCATTTTAATAGTTGAATAATTACAAGCACAATTTAAAACAAATCTAGAAGGCCTAACTATCAAAATGAAATGTTATATGCTTAAATCGAACCATTGAATTGTAAGACTAATCCAATTCAAGAATTTAATGGTAAATTTGCATTCTTGCGATTAGGTTAAACACTTTATGAGTGATTAATTATGATTGCTTCTTAAAGAATCATTTATAATTGATTATATGTCATAATCTTATTGTTTAACCTTAAAACAAGAGTGCACATGTATGTATTGGATAATTCTAGTGGATAATTAAGATATTTTGAATAATGGTTGATTATTTTCAAAATTAAGATAACTAATTATATTTTAGATTTCTAAATATCCTCTAACATTATCTAACACAAAAAGGGCGAAAAACCAGTCCTAGGTTGTATTTATCTTTCAAAAAAATACTAATAAAAAAATCAAGTAAGAAATTGTGGAAAAAAAAGAGTATTTAACTTTAATTTTTTTTTAAAAAAAAACTATGTAGTCAAATAGTTTCCTTTTCAAACTATGTAGCAAAATACTCATGTTTTGGATCTCGATATTGCTGATGTTGAGTTCTATGCATATTTTGTCACTTAATTTTTTTTTTTTTTTGAAAATTTTGCATATAATTTGACATTAGAAATGTCAAATTTCACTTAAAAATACGCATAGAACTCGACATTGCTAATTTTGAGTTCCACAAAATCGAATTCCAAAACAAGGGTATGTTATATAGTTTGAAAAGAGGGTTGTTTGGCTACATAATTCAAAAATTAAGGCAAAATAGCCATTTCTCCCAAAAATTTTGTGCCAACTTTGTCACAAAATGTAACTCTTTCCTCAATTTTCTGACATGTACTTTAATTTAATCAATAAATGAGATAGATAAGAGATAAATACAGCATTGGGGAGTTTGAAATTGATTTAAATATGATAACCAAAGCTCATCCCATCTATGCATAGAAGGGATGTTCTCTGCTCCAAAGCACAATGGTGCATTGAGGTTTTGAGAAGAGCCATTAGGTGACCACTACTCTTCACTATTAGTCACATCACTCTCCCATCAAAAGCCATGAAATTTAGTGCTCTCAAAGTCTTAAATCCTAATGTGTACGACTAAATTTCGAGTTTGAAATAAATCAAACAAGTAAAATAGTTTCACAAATGTAAGTTTGTATCGATGAATGTGTAGTACAATTATCTAAAATTACAAAAGAGTGATCCTCTGATTTGATCTCCTTGAAAGACTTGTTGATTGGAATTGTAGTAATGTAATTTTGATTCGAACACCAAATATACTTCAATTTGGCTGAAGAATGGATCGAAGACCTTTGAAATGGAATTACAATGAATCTCTGGCTATGAACTTGTTAGAAATTCTTTGTTCTTTGTATGTTCTTTGTGTTCTTTGTCTTCGAAGGTTTGTGGTGGAAGTTCTTCGAGGTTTTGGAGGCTTGAATCCGTAGAGCTTCACCAATTTGTGGTTTCTTGAAGTTTCTAGAGGCTTTTGAGCTTAATTCTAGTGAACATTGAGATCTAAGAAGATGATTTGGATGATTTCTCTTCGAATGTTCTTCGTATTTGAAGTTTGAAGTTCTTGAAGTTCCTGGAGGCTTTAGGTCTTGATTCCAGCAGAATTTTTGTACTTCTGAATCTTCTTTGATGCTACTTGTGGCATGGATGCCTTGGTTTGTCTTCCAAGATCTCTTGGTATGTGTTCCAAGATGTCTCCCAAGATGTCTTGGTGTGTAGAAATGCCCTAGGAAGGCTTTTATTTATAGGAGTTTGGGGGTGGGTGAGCGACACGTAGCGAAGTCTAATTGGTGACACCTGTCATAGCCTGATTGGAAGAGTTTTAAGACTTTTCCTCCAAGACACATGGCATCATTTGATTGGCCGAAATGTCTTAATTTTCAAGATGACACATGTCAGCAATCAATTGAATCACTTATGTCATTACTTACATGCGTCAATGTGTGGCCTATGTCATTGTGTACACGCGCTGATGTGTAACTAGTTTTTGCATATCTGGGAAGGTCTTGACTTCCAGTTTCTGAAAAGGTATGGATCTTGAACATCAAACGGTTGGATCGAAAGTTATGGCTCTCGGAAGTTAGTGGTGCATTGATCAGTGCGTTATCCGATTTTCGTGATATCTCGGCCGTTCTAACTCCAATTTCTATCCATAAATAGTCATTTGAATTAGAATTTGATAATCTTCACAATGGCTTTGGTTTCAACCCGTTCTGACAGCTTGATCAAAATTAGGGTTTTTAAGCCCGCTCGGGATCAAATTCGGGTCAAACTTGGTCAAAGTGGCCAAAAATCTCCAAGAAGCTCGATTTTGCTGTAAAACTATGAATGGTCATTTGAAAATTTTTGACCTCGTTTGACCTTCGGTCAAACCTAGGGTTGACCAAGGGCATTTTAGTTGAAAAATGCACTTTAGGTGCTCCGGTGTTTGAACGGGTTGCGCCATGTCATTCTGGATATTCTCGTAGCCCCACAAAGAGAATAATATTTTTGGATTTTACGAGGTCCGACACGCAAATCGAGGGCGGACAAAATACGGTATCAACAACTGCCCCTTCTTTGTTTGATATCTCAAATGCAATGAAAGGTGTCGGCTAAAGAACGTGATTTCGAATTTTGCTGCCCCCAAATTTGCATGCGAAGTCTATTCATGAATCGAGAATGGATTTTATCTGACTAGACCGATCTACTGCCGCTGCTTTTGAAATATTTACTGGACGCGCCTCTGAACTCTGGGGGAAAAGAGGTTTTTTTTTTTTTTTTTTTTTTTTTGGGGGAGGGGGAGGTTTGACCGGGTCAATGTTGACCTGGTCAACGTTGCCCGACGGCCCTTGAAGGTGCGCCAGGCCACCCCAAAGACCTATAAAATCCTCCTTTTGCTCATTTTTTACCTCATTTTTCACTTTTCTTCGACTTCCCACTTCTAAAAATTTTCTAGAGCGACTCAAGCTTAGTGGGTGTTGATACCGTTTTTGTCCACCCTCGATTTGCATGTCGGACCCCGAAAAATCCAAAAATATTATTTTTTCCCCATGGGGTCGCGAGAACATCCAGAATGACATGGAGTAACCTGTTTGGACACCGAAACACCCAAAGTGTCTTTTTTAACTAAAATGACCAAAATGTCCCTAGTCAACCTAGGGTTGACCGAAGGTCAAACAAGGTCAAAATCCACACAAAATAACAGTTTTCATAGTTTTTCATCAAACCCGAGCTTCTTAAAAATTTTTAGCCATTTTGACCAAGTTTGACCCAAAGTTGACTTTGGGTGGGCCCAAAAACCCTAATTTTGATCCAGCCGTCGGAATGGGTTGAAACCAACGTCATTGCAAAGATCATCAAATTCTCATTCCAACAACTATTCATGGGTCAAAATCGGAGTTAAAACGGCCGAGATATCACGAAAACCAGGTTAACGCATCGATTGATCCACCCCTAACTTCTCGGAGCCATAACTTTTGATCCGACTATTGGATTTTTGAGTTCCACACCTTTTTAGAAACTGAAAATCAAGATATTTATAAGGGTGTCAAGATCAACCTGATTAGAGGCCTTTTGAGGCTGGCGGCCCTATAGGGGCCGCTGCCTTAAAAAACACGCTAGGGCTATAAATAGCCCCAGGCACCCTTCAAACCAAAGGAGAATGACATTTTTCTGATTTCCTGCTCTCTGCCTGGTTTCTCTACACGTTTTTTCTCCTCCAAACACCAAAAAACACACACAAAACACCCAAAAAATACATCAAAGCCTTTTGATTCTTCTCTCTTCACTAATAACACAAGGTATTGTTCTTATATCCAATCTTCATTTCCTTGGTTCTACACTTTGGATTTGGGGTTTAGGGGTGTGGATGTAGGTTTTTTGAGCTATCATCCACACCCCTAACCTTCTAAATCTTTTCCTAGCATTTATCTTGCTGTTTTTGCTTGAATAACATAATTTATTGCTTTCTTTAGCATGTTTCTTGCTTTATTTGTGTTTCTAGCTTAAATCTCTTTGTTGATTAGGTCTTATGCCATGTTTCGTGCTTAGATCTATTTTCCCACATGTTCATATGTTTAGATCTACATGCTTAGGGTTTTATGCCATGTTTTTCTATGTTTTGTTCCTCTTTTTGCTCTATGTTGATGTTAGGGTTACATGCTCACATGCTTGATATCATGCCTATATGTCTATGTCTATGCTTTCACATGCTTGTGTGTTTAGATCTATGTTGTCTACACGCTTTTGCTATAATCCATGTGCTTGTGCGCTCCATGCCATGTTTGTGTGCCTAGACCTAGGCTATGTTTATCATGCCATGTGCTATTGTAACCCTTTTGTCACTTTATCTTTCTTTCTTGTGTTTTGGCCTATTGGTTCGGACCCGATCTAGACCCTGTGGTCTTCGTCGTCGTCTATACACCTTGGCCCACATCAAAGGGTTTGGATCACCCTATTTTCATGTCTATGCTTGCTTGCTTCTATGCTTTATGCCTGTGTTAGCCTCTCTTGTTCTAGGCTTTGCCACGTTTGACACCCTTAGCGGGTTTGTGGTTGTGCGATTACACCCGACACCCATGAGGCCTTGTTTGGGTGTAACCACATGGGAGGCATCGCCATGATGCCGGTTGCTTCGTGCATACCTTTCCCCTTTTTTGCTCCGTGCAATGATATGCTTACCATGCTTGTTTATGCCACCCGTTAGCTTTCTATGCATCTTTACACGCTTGCTTACCTATCCATGCATGAGTCTTGATTGTTAGTGTGTCGTCCATGCTTCAACACAATGAAGTTATGGACATTCGATCCAAACCTACATTTGTCCCTCGCGAACACCACCTTTTGTTTGCTTTTTTGCTTGTTTACCCTTTTGCTTTTCTGCTCGCTTTCTTGCTTCTATGCTTGCCATGTCTATCACGCTCATCTGTTTTATGCCTTTTCATATACTCTTTGCATCTTTCCTTCCATTGCTTGTTTGCTGGTTTCTTGTCTTTGCCTTGGCATGTACACACATGGAGCGAGGACGCATGGAGATAGGGCACGATCTCCTAAGTGCAAGCAAAAAAGGGCGCTGACGCAAGCATGTAGATAAGCCAAACAGTTGTGTTCAATAGGTTTAGGAGTTTAGCCTTTCCCTTTGGTTATGTACTCTTTTAAACCCTTTCCTTCCTCCTCCCTTTCTTTCTTAGATGGTTTGTATTAGGTATATTATGCCTTGTACCACTCATCCTCATCTCTAGAGTATGGCGACCCCTGTTTACTTTCCTGCACCTATATTTTGGGCCATGCTCTAGGGATGTAAGCATTTACTTTCTTGCTCTGTGTGCTTGCATTGTGCATGATGTATGTATATATATACCTACTTGCCCCTTTCGGTGTGATTGTCACAGTCCATGTCACCTAAGGCAAAGCGATGCTTAATTTCTGCTGCAAAAGTAAGGTGACTTGTCGCTGAATTTTCATCATGGAAATCTGGCACTTTGCTCGAACGCCTTAGGAAAGCATAGATTAGGACCACACCCATTCAAAAGCCAAACCTCAAAGCCCCCATGCATGCAAAGCCTCGATAGCTAATGCCAAAATCATGTTTTTACTGCCAATTTCTGAAAATTAAGGTTTTATCAAAATAAAGGATTGTCCTTGGACAAGCGCTGTGGGGTGCCTAACACTTTCCCCACGCATAACCAAACTTCCGGACCTAAGAATCAAGATTTTTTGCCATCCAAATTAGATTAGGAAAAATGCCCTTTTTCTTAACCTAGGATTGGTAATAAAATCAACTAGAAACAGGTGACTAATCACACCTTAAGAAAACCCAATGATTGGTGGTGACTCCACTTACCTTTGGTAATCTCTTAAAATTTGGCCTAGATTCCTGCCCTAACGCCAAAGGTAGACAAATACCCTCCTCCACCAAGAGAGAGAAAGCACCAGAAGCCCCGCGCGAACCACACCATCATATTGAGAGGGGCACTACAACAGGGCCCCGAGGGCGCAGGAGCTGTCACCACGGCGGGTGGTCGAATAAGGGCCTACGATGACGGCGACAGTTTTTTTGCCTATTTCGATCAACGCCGAGTGTCGACAGTAGGTCTGTCTTTTCAACTTTGGTTTGCTATTTCAGTCTTTTCTGCACTCGAGGTTAGTATCTATTTTTCTTCTTCCCTTTGTTCTGCAAAATGTTAGTAGCAATACTACTACGGATGCATGCTAGGTGCTTATTTTATTTTTGGAATTTTCATAAATATATATATATATATATATTTTGCCATGATTTATGCCATGCTATCTTAGGAAAATGCATATATATATTTTTTGTTTGGGTTATATGATTGCATAAATATGTGGGAATTCAAATGCTGAAAATAAAATGCTGGATATGGGTAAGGAGACATACCGAGTAGTCGAGAAAAGTGGAAATGTGAGCTTAGGGCGCGGCTGCTAGTTTACCCACTGTAGGATGTGAGCCTAGGACGTGGTCGCTAGTTTACCCACTGTAGATCATGAACTTGAACTTTTGAGTGAAGGTGAGCCCGACGCGCGGCTGCTGGTTTACCCACTGTAGATTAGGAACTTGGTAACTTTCGAGTGAATGTGAGCCCAGGATGCGGTCGCTGGTTTACCTACTGTAGATCAGGAACTTGGAAACTCTTGAGTGAATGTGAGCCCGAGGCGCGGCTGCCAGTTTACCCACTATAGATTACGAACTTGGTAACTTTTAAGTGAACGTGAGTCCAAGACGCGGTTATTGGTTTACCCACTGTAGATCAGGAACTTGGAAACTTTCGAGCGAATGTGAGCTCGAGGCGCAGCCACTGGTTTACCTACTATAGATCAGGAACTTGGAAACTCTTAAGTGAATATGAGCCCGAGGCGCAGCCACCGGTTTACCCACTGTAGATTAGGAACTTGGTAACTTTTGAGTGAATGTGAGCCCAGGAGCAGTCGCTGGTTTACCCACTGTAGAATGTGAGCCTAGAGTGCGGCTACCGGCTTACCCACTATAGAATGTGAGCCCAAGATGCGGTTGCTGGTTTACTCGCTGTAGAATGTGAGCCCAGAATGTGGCTGCTGGTTTACCCACTGTAGAATGTGAGCCTAGGACTCGGTCGTTAGCTTATCCACTGTAAAATGTGAGTCCGGAGCGCGGCTGTCGGCTTACCCACTATAGAATGTGAGCCCAGGACACGGTTGCTAGTTTACTCGCTGTAGAAATGTGAGCCTAGATTACGGTTGCTGGTTTACCCACTGTAGAATGTGAGCCTAGGACGCAGTTACTAGCTTACCCACTGTAGAGACATATGGCACGGCCACTAGATAGCCTCCAAAGAAGATGCGAGCATATGGCGCGGCCGCTAGTTAACCTGCTGTAGGATGTGAGCATACGGCGTGGCTGCTAGTTAACAATCTGTAGGATGTGAGCATACAGAGCGGCCGCTAGTTAACCCACTGGAGAATTCTTGGAAGGATCTGCTTTCTTGTGAGAACATATGTTTGACATGAACCTACATAACATGTTTAGGAAAAAGTGTTAATTCATCTGTATTGCCATTTGTTTCATGGGCTTACCACTTGTGTCTGAATATCTGGTTGTTTTGTAGATCATGTCTTAGAGGAGATTGGGGGAAGGCCCTCGTTTACACTACGTCCTATGGACGACTCTTCTGATGATGAGACCGCTTCAGCTAACGAGCAGGCGGCTCGGGTTCTGCAGAGCCACTTTGATTGTGGGGGTGATGACCCTAGGCCCACCGGAGGTATACCTATGGAGACCCGTTCTAGAAGGTGTCGTTCAGTCGAGACAGCCAACATCTCCTCTAAGTCCCGTACTATTTCCAGTGGGGCTTCTTCACAGCGCAAGCCGGCTATAGGGAGAGGGGCCTTTGGAAGAGCGACACGAGCGGAGGATCTCCTTATTCACATAGATGCTGATTTTTGTGGGGACGTGGTTTTGCCAGACTTAGGTGCTCGGAGGCGCAGTTTAAGACCGAGGTTCTTGCCACGTCAGGCTGGGGTCGATGCTCATACTGGGGCTGTAGCCGGTGGCATTAAAGACACTCACCTTTAGTGTGGGCTGAAGGATCATCCTTCCGCTCAGGCGTGGAAGGGAGAGATATACTGTATTTCTTCCTTTGTTATTTAGATTTTCGTTATATACATGTGCTAATGGATAGCTTTTGATTTTGAATGCAGGGAGCCGACAAGATTTGGGGTCGGGGTGCTTGGTCCACTTTTCTTCGGTTGCTGTTTGCTCCTAGGACCTACTGGCACTATGCAGAGTTCTTGAGAGAGTAGGGATTTGAGGATTTCCTGTAAGTTCCCCCGTACACCATGAGGCACTAGATCGGGGAGGCTTTGGTGTGGTGGTTTCATGCTGAGACAGGCACTTTTCACTTGAGCTATAAGGAGTATGTGATCCTCCCTCTGGATTGGACGACCATCCTGGGTATCAGATTTGGCGGATACCCAATTCCAACCGACGACATGAGCTTTAAGATGACCTGCGAGCTCTTGGGCATCCTTCTCCTATTGACTACAAACACGAGAGGATATTTTGGGCCCACTGTGTCGCCACAGATCCGCACTGAGTGGCTGCAGGGTAGCATTCCCTAGGGTGTGGCATCTACCGATATTCATCTTTGGCGGTTCTTCTTGTGCTTTCTCGGTAGTTGCTTCTTTGGCAACAACCGGTCGATGTTATCCTGCCAACTGTTGTGGGCCATGAGAGTAGTCTCTGACATTGAGAGATATGATTGGGGGTCCATCATTTATGTTTTTTTCATCTCTTCCCTGAGGAGAGCTTTCTAGCGGGATATCAAGAGTTTGGAGGGATGTTGGCAGATTTTGGCGTGGTGGGCGTATGAGTACATCCCAGCTTTGCGACCACAGTATATAGGCTTGTCAGCGACAGTGTATCCTCGAGCATATGCGTGGGCTTTTTGTGCGATCACTAGGGTTGCCGTGGTATAGCTGGTCACTATCTCTACGGCTTTAGTCTGCATCACCTAGGGTGAGATGGTAGTTCACCCCTATGATGGTTCACTGTTAGAGAGGCCGGAGTTCACTATCGCTATGGTCAGTCG
Organism: Quercus tomentella; assembly: GCA_028535165.1. NCBI lineage: Eukaryota > Viridiplantae > Streptophyta > Magnoliopsida > Fagales > Fagaceae > Quercus > Quercus tomentella. The sequence goes on from JAPQVY010000089.1 coordinate 41,191,015, forward strand.
TTGATACAATGCTGGTTTTAGGCCTTATCGAGTTGGGAGTTCTTTTTGGCAAAGAGGACCTTCCATCAGGTCATGCCGGTCTATGGAGTACCTAGAAATCTGCCTCCTCTTGGCTTCTCATTTGAGTCCATTGTCCTGGACGACCAGGATTACATGACGGGTTCTTTTGACGCCTACATGGATACCAGCGGGATTATGCCACTTGGTTCGCACAGTCCTTCGTAGGGCCTATTATTGGAAATGTTCCTATGAGTGGAGGTAGAGTGCTAGGGGGGCATTGTTTGTGCTCAGGTGGCCTTCGGAGCAAAGGGTAGAGTGCGTGCAGAGGCTCTATAGGCTAGGGTGATAGAGCTTGAGACAACTGCTGCCACTAGGGAGGTACATATGCAAGAGGAGACTGCTTAGGCATTAGCTTGGGAGAGGGAGCTCTGGTAGAGAGATAAGGAGGCCCAAGCTACCATGGTAGAGAAAGAGTGGAGTAAGCTTCAGAGTAAGCTAGCCATGCTTCATGGCTATACCATGATTTTGATGAGAGAGTTATGAGCAGCTCGTATTCTTGTTCCATTTTTGCCTCATATTCCAGGCCGAGGGCCCATTGTTCCTCCATACGAGTCCGGGTATATGCTAGCTCCTCCAAGTTCGCTGGGCGGTTGGGACTCTTTTGCTCAGACTCAAGGGCCTCCTCAGGACCTAGGGTACACTCCAGGCACTTCAGGCGATGCGGGTCCCTCTACCAGCCCTTTCACTGGTGACGATGATGATAACGATACCGATCAGTATATCGGGGATGACGATTCTCAGTAAGGTTAGCCCTTGTTGTAGCATAATGTAGCCCCTGTGTGGGCATCTATATATTCTTCATGTATCTTGTAGACATTGCCCCATGATAGGCCAATTATGTATGTATATTATCTATCACCTCTTGGTAGGCCTGGACATGTGCGTATTATATCGCCCTACAGTGGGTCTTGATGTATGATATTATCTCTTTGCTTCATGGGGTACGTATGAAACAATGCCTCTTGTTAGGACTTACATGTATAATTCTGGAAAATGCCTTTAAGAGGGCTACTGATGTGTGTGTAAAACAATGCCTCTAATTAGGACTTACATGTATAATCATAGAGAAAATTGCCTTTGAGAGGGCTGCCGATGTATGACTTTAGGAAAAGGGCCTTTAAAAGGGCCGCTGATGTATATGAAAGACAATGCCTTTGATTAGGACTTACATGCATAACTCTAGGAAATCGCCTTTGAGAGGGCTGTCGTATTACCATAGAGAAATCACCTTTAAGAGGGCTATAGATGTATGTGAGAAACAATGCCTTTTGGTAGGGCTTACATGCATAATTCTAGGAAATCGCCTTTAAGAGGACTGTTGATGTGTGTGAGAAACAATGCCTTTGATTAGGACTTACATGCATAACCCTAGATAAATGCCTTTGAGAGGGCAGCTGATGTGTATGCGAAACAATGCCTTTGGCCAGCTTATGTCACACTCATTTGTTTTGCACCGCAGTTTTACGGGTTTATCGGTGAATTTTGATGATGATCGTCCTGTTGGGGGGAGAAAGAATGGAGAGATCGCATGAAATAAACTACCCTAGTTTAGGCTTTCATGCAATTCTTGACATGAAGGACACATCCTCAGTGGGATGGATCCATTCTTGTATATTGGACAAAGGGGGAGGGAACTACACAAAATAAACTGCCCTAGTTTATGGTTTTGCGGGGTTCCAAGCTTGTAGACTGGCTGAAAATGGCCTCGACTTCATAGACCATATCAAACACTGGTAATGAATGCGGACATTCTGAATGAAGTCTTCTTCAACACGCCACGTAGCGATATGCACTAATTGCTCCTATTATTGCTCGTGCAGGCTAATAATTCAAAAACAGGCTTCTTGAGGCAACATCATGAGAAACGACTCCCTCTACCCTCAAAATAAGCTAAAAAAGCTGTTGTATGGCTGAGAACGAGCTCCAGTGTTTTTCTATTGTGAACTTTTGATTACTGGGGCTGAATCGACCCCTGAATCGAGCTTTAGAAAATGAGGTTTAAGATACCTAGAGGTTCTAAACGAGACGCACAAAGATAAACTGCCCCAGTGTAGGATTTGTGCAGTCTCGGATGCACGAGGAGTTCCTAACAATCTGGTTCACTACCGGGCTAATAGCACACTACGGAAAATGCTAAAACAAGGGAATCTTTGCTCCAATGCAGTCAAAAATGTCCCAAACAGGAGGCTAATGCCCAGAATATGTGGGGGCTTGTGCCTAGGGGGCTAAAAAGCCCTGGCACGTGTCCCAAGGGTCGGCGGCCCTAAAAGGGCCGCCGCCTCAGTTTGTATGCATAAAAGCTAGGTTCAGCCCAACCCCAACTCATTCTTGATTGGCATTCATTGGAAGTCATTACTTCTTGTTGGGATCCTGCTTTGAGATGTGTCACCATTGGAGATGTTGATTTGGCGCCTACGTTTGAGGAGTATGATCATTTTCTTTCTTTTTCTTCCCCTCTAAGCACTATTTTTGTTCCACCAGTGCGACCACACTACTGCAAGAGACTCACTGATCTGTTGGGCTTCAAGAGGCTCGTTGTGGAGGCACTAACTTGGTATGGCAGCGGGATAGGAGGGAGCATGTCCTTTGATTTCCTATATGATCGGTTCCACTCATTGGAGTGCCCTATTGGTTACCGAGATGACTTTGTGGACCTAGAGGAGTGATGGACATCCTACTGGCGTCAGGCCTTCCTGGTGGCCTTCTTTGGTACGGTGCTGTTTCCTTCATCACCAGGAGTTGTCAATTTTGCCGTTCTCCCTCTAGTGAATGCCCTTCCTCTTGGTACCTCTTTCATTCCTGCTCTACTTTCTAAGACCATTAGGTCCTTGTCTTTGTGTTGGGAGACTGGTAGGGGTAGGCTAGGTTGCTGTGTTCATATGTTACAGCTGTGGTTTCTGTAGCCATCTGAGTGTTATTACTCGAGATCAACCTATGGGCTTTGTGAGTAGGAATAGAGTTCGGGCTACTGTAGCTCTTGATCTTCCTTTTTCTGGGGATACTGAGGGTTGGCTGAGATGCTTGTGCAACCTAAGTCCCACTGACTGGACCTGAAGAGTCAAGTGGGGTATCACTAGATGGTAAGGGTAGACCCATTGTGTTGGTTTACTTAGCATTCCCCTGGTAGGTATCTGGGAGTATGGGGTACTTCCCAGGCATGGCCATGTAGCAGTTTGGGGGTATCCAACATATCCCCCGACTTAATGATCTCTTTGTTGTCACTTGCAAGTACGGGCTCGTGGATATCGATGTAGTAGTGATAGGGCCTGCCTTTGAGTTCTAAAAGGCGCACAAGTCGAGCATTGACTTCCCCCTTTGTTCTAGGGATGACCATGAGTGGTTTTCTACTGAGTTTAGAGTGTGGCGAGACACCAGAGATCCCAGCTTTGTGTTTGACTTATCATTGCCAGTCTTGGCTAAGCTGCCACTTCCGACTGACATTTTGAGAGACTATACTCTGGAGTTTGAGATCAGGGTTGAGAGGGCCCTTATGGATCTGAGGGAGTGCCTGAGGGAGGCTATGAGTGATAGAGACTGCTGCAGGGAGCTGGCTGATACCCTTGTGGAGGATATTGAGGAGATGAACGATGCACATGAGAGTGAGCTCGCTACTCTTAGGGCAGAGCTTGATCGGAAGGGGCTAGCCCCTTTAGGCACAAAGGCGAAGTGTGTTCAGTTGAGATCCCGAGTTGCGGGTTTGGAGGATGAGCTTGCAGGTTTTACTCGAAGGTTTGCTGCTTTGGGTCACACTTGGGATGAGTAGAGGGCCGCACTGGAGGCTGGCAGGGCCGAGGCTAGTAGCAAGGCCTATAGCTTAGCATTGGAGCTAGTACAGGCGAGAGCCTACATCCATTCCACTTTGAGTATGGAGTATTGGCGAGAGGGCAATGAGCCTAGTGAACCGCAGTTGGCCTTCTGTCGCCTTCAGACTGAGCTGGCTGAGAAGGAGGAGGCTTTAAGAGTTGCTACTGCAAAGGTGGGCGGCACCTTGCAGGCTTTGCTAGCGGCTGAGAAACAGGGCTCTACTTCTGATTCCACGATGGAGAGGGAGTTGGTCCGTCTTCAGCATTAACATGATAGACTTTAAGAGATTGCCAGAGACTTGGGCTTTGATGAGGCCAAGTTACTTCGCACTCATGTTCATGATGACTCGATTCTCTACACTGGTTTTGGGAGATTGTGCCAGGCCATGTCTAATCGCTTGGGCCATGTTTGACTTGCTGGTATTCTTTTCTATTTATTTTGTTTCTGTACATGCGTTATGTAGTTAGTATCCCACATGTATGGAAAGGTCCTTCGTAAATTGCGTAAGGCCTTCCACTTTTTGTTTGAGTTCTTAAAGCATTGTCTAATCTGTTAGGCATGCTTAGAAACTGAGAGATGGTGGAGAGAGATGTTTATGATGATATTCAGAATATATTTATGAGATGAGATTTCATGTTTTGGTATCAGAATGTATGAAAGAAACAGGATAGCACAATACAGACATGTTAATGAATATGCAGGCAAATGCTTTGAAAATGCAAGATTGTACAAATAAGTGGTAAATGTAAAATCCATGCATATCAATATCTTATTTTTCCAAGGATACATCATGTTCTAGACGGATCTTTTCCTTTTCCCATTGAGGTACATTTCCCATTGGCATGAGCCTGAACATCTTGAGCAGCACACCAGGTCGTGGCAGTATTGTAGACAGAGAGCGATCTCAGAGGTGTCTTCATATCTTGTCTTGGATGCTAGATCCATCTAATTTTCTGATCTTGAGCAGAAATTCATATCTTGTCTTCATATCTGCAATTCTTTGTAGGGGTTCTAGGAGACCAGAAAGTTTAGTGAAGGGGAATTGTTTCTTACTTTGGCTAATGGGAGCAGAATTCCAGTTGTAGTTGTTGGAATGTTTAATTTATGCTTTGATTCTAAAGTTTTAATATTGGAAGACTGTTTATATGTACCTAATGTTCGTAGGAATTTAATTTCTACAACTTATTTAGGTAAGCATGGATATTGTGTTATTTTGAAAGACAATGTTATAATAAAGAAGAGTAAAGTGTTTATCTGTTCTGGCAATATTGTTGATGGTCTTTATATCTTAACTCTTGATAAGCATGAATTATATAATTTTCAATTAGATAATAACTCTCATGTAAAATCATTAAAGAGAAAGTTTCCTTCTAACAATGATGCATACCTTTGGCACTTGCGTTTGGGTCATATTAATTCAAACAGAATTCAAAGACTGATCAAAGATGATCTTTTAGAGCCATTGGATTTTGATGGATTTCCAGTTTGTGAATCTTGTTTGGAAGGCAAAATGACCAAACGACCTTTTAACGCAAAAGGTAGAAGTGTCCAAGAGTTACTCGAATTGGTTCATACGGATGTATGTGGTCCTATGTCAATCCAAGCTAAAGGAGGTTATGAATACTTCATCACTTTTACCAATGATTACTCAAGATATGGTTATGTGTACCTAATGAGACGGAAGTCTGAAAATTTTGAAAAGTTCAAAGAGTTTAGGGCTGAAGTTGAGAATCAATTGGGTAAACACATAAAGGCCATTCGATCTGATCGTGGTGGCGAGTACCTTCTTGGAGATTTCAAGGATTACTTAACTCAAAATGGGATTGTATCCCAATTGATAGCACCTGGAACTCCCTAACAAAATGGTGTAGCAGAGAGAAGGAATAGGACTCTTTTAGAAATGGTTAGGTCCATGATGAGTTATTCAACTTTACCAATTTCCTTTTGGGGATATGCACTAAAAACTGCAATGCATATTTTAAATTTAGTTCCATCAAAATCTGTTCCCAGCACACCTAAGGAATTGTGGAGTGGGCGCAAGCCTAGTATGAAATATCTCCACATTTGGGGATGTCCAGTACATGTGTTAAAAGGGAAGTCTGATAAGTTGGAAGCAAAAACAGAAGTATGCATGTTTTTAGGGTATTCAAAGGAAACTAAGGGTTATTTATTCTATAATCATAAAGATAACAAAGTGTTTGTTAGCACCAATGCAAAATTTTTAGAAGATGATTATGTGAATAATTATAATCCTAGAAGTAAAGTTGTTTTGGCTAAAATAGATAAACCTGTAGTTTAACTAATGGATGAAACTAGGGATGATGTGGTTGTATTAGATACGCCACAAGATACTACTCATGAGATGTCTAGTACATAGGTGCCTCGTCATAGTAGGAAGATTGTTTGGCCACTTATAAGATTTATAGGTCTGGGAGAAATTTATGAAGCTATCTCAGAAGAGGCTGAAACTGATCCTTACACTTATGAGGAGGTAATGAATGATATAGATGCACATCATTGGGTCAAAGCTATGAAATCTGAATTAGATTCAATGTATTCCAATCAAGTTTGGGATCTTATAAAGACACCTAACGACATTAAACCTATTGGTTGCAAATGAGTTTACAAGAGGAAGAGAGGGATAGACCTTAAAGCAAGGCTAGTGGCGAAAGGATACACACAAAAAGAAGGTATTGATTATGAAGAAACCTTTTCACCAGTAGTAATGCTTAAATCTATCAAAATTCTCTTATCCATTGCTACTCATTATGATTATAAGATTTGGAAAATGGATGTCAAGACTGCATTTTTTAATGGCAATCTTGAAAAAAAAAAATCTATATAATACAACCGGAAGGTTTCATAGTAAAGAATTAAGAGCATATGGTATGCAAGTTGAAAAGTACCATTTATGGATTTAAGCAAGCATCTAGGTCATGGAACATCCGATTTAATCAAGCAATCAAGTCATTTGGTTTTGAACAAAATCTTGATGAACCATGTGTGTACAAAAGACATCGAGATAAAGTAGTAATGTTCCGTTGATGATATTCTACTCATTGGAAATGATGTAGGGGTAATGTCATCAGTAAAGGTTTGGTTGTCAAACCAATTTGATATAAAGGACTTGGGCGAAGCTAACTTCATTCTAGGGATCAAGCTTTGGTGAGATCGCAAGAATAGAATGTTAGGTTTGTCACAAGCTGGATATATAATAAGGTTCTAGAACGGTTTAGCATGCAAAACTCCAAGAAAGGGTTGTTTGCTTTCAAACATGGAGTTCCTCTGTCTGATGACCAAAGGCCTAAGCCTCTTGAGGAAGAAAATATAATGAGACAAGTTTCTTATGCTTCTGCAGTGGTAAGTCTCATGTATGCCATGCTTTGTACTAGATCAGATATCTGTTATTTAGTTGGCATAGTCAGCCGATATCAATCAAATCCAGGACCAAAATATTGGTAAGCTGTAAAGCATATCCTCAAGTATCTATGGAAAATGAGAAATTATATGCTTGTATACTATGTGAGGATTTGATACCTATTGGCTATACAGATTCAAATTTTCAATCAGATCTTGATTTCAGAAAATCCACTTCAGGTTGTGTATTCACCTTGGGAGGTGGAGCCATAAGTTGGAGGAGTGTTAAGCAATCTTGTATTGCTGATTCCACCATGGAAGCTGAATCGGTTGCTGCTTATGAAGTGGCAAAGGAAGCTATTTGGCTCAAGAAATTCCTTTCTGATCTTAGTGTTGTGAGAATGAAGCAAGTTCCTATCACATTGTTTTGCGACAATAGTGGAGCGGTTGCACAATTCAAAGATCCAAGGAACCACAAGAAAGGAAAGAACATTGAAAGAAAGTACCATATCGTTTGAGACATTGTTGCTCGAGGAGATGTAGTAGTAGCAAAGATTGATAGTGCAAATAATCTAGCAGATCCCTTTACCAAACCTTGCCCCAAAGGACTTTTGAGTCACATTTGGAGAGAATGGGAGTTAGATTAGTGCACAATAGTCTTTAAGGTAAGTGGGAGATTGTTAGGATTAGTGACATTATATATGACATTATGTATGACTTAATGTTGTGATTAATAAAGTTGTTTTATTATTATCTAAAATAATGGTAACATAAATATTTGGACATTAACATATAGTCCATGAGATGCATAGTATGTGATTTCTGTGATTTAGTCACAGAAGATATGAATCACAAGTTCTTTGTAAATTCAGAATTTTAGTTCGTAGTCAGTGATGAAATTGGGCATTTCATCTGCGAAGACTATAACATATCAACTAAGATGATTTGTCTTGATCATGGAAGTGGAGACTTCTAGTTGATATATTGATATGTTTTAAGAGTTAAGACATATTGAACTGAACCGGTGTGAGATTTATTATTCTCCTAACGACTGTCAAATGAATAATAAATCTCACGACTTCTATTTACATCAACTCTTAATCCTGAGATAATAATGGACCTGATCATGAAGTGTAGGTTGCTTTAATATATCAAGAGTGAGATCTAAAGTCACGATCAAAACCTCAGTATGTTGGGCAGCCACATTTAGTGTTGATGAAATATATATTCTCAAGATGGAATTCATAATCTCTTAAGAGAGATATAAAATATTCCTTTGAGATAAGTTTAATGGGTTTGGTTATTTAGAGTGTTAGGCCTAACCACTTTAGTAAGGAGTTACTAAAGTATATATTTATGAAATTGGATTTCATAAATATATGATGAATAACTTAAAGAATTAAACCGGGTACTCAAGGATTAAGATATAGTAATCTTCAAAGCGGTAGTCTACATTCATGACTTTGTATTACTACGAATATTTTATGAAGGGGTTACATGTACAATAAAGTCTTTGGATATAATTTATTAATAAGGCCTAGAGTGCAATTATATTTATATAGTGGTATTAAATATAATTAATGGTAACTTTGAACTTGTCAAGAGTTGACAGAAAAGCCCAAGGCCCATTGAAACTTGTCTTATTTTTTTCCTTTTGGTCTCACTCTAAATCACATACTAAAGCCCAATTGGAATGGTCCAAAAGGCTAACCCAATTAGATAATCAGTTTTTTTTTTTGTTTTTTTTTTTTGATACAACATAAAATTTCTACTCAAGCCTAATCTAAGTGTATATGTGTGTGAAGCTTCCTCTTGGAGATTTGAACCCCGGCCCTTGCCCCCCACACCCCACAAGTACTTATACTTGTGGAGTGACCACCGCACCAAGGGTGCACTGTGGTAATTAGATAATCAGTTATAAGGAGAGAAACATACAGAATTTTTTGTGAGAATGAAATGGTTAGTATGTGAGTGTAGGACACTCTCTTATTCTCCCTTGAACATACATATATAAATTGATTGAGAGACCACACTTTTTGGGCACAAGTGGAATTAGAGTGAAGATTAAAAGTGTTCCCAAGTACTTCTAATCTTTGGTTTTGAATTTCACCACACCAAGGTACACTTTTTTGTTCTTATATTCTTAAATTTACATAGTACATGTTATTAATTGCGAATGAAGTAGATCTGTTAATTTTCCGCTGCGTATGTTTTATATGAGATACAAACATGTGTTTTTCTAACAGTATATACTTAGTTGGACTTGCTACACGCTGATGAGCTAGAAGGTAATTCTTGTCATGCTATTACTTCTTCTCTTCATTGTACTATGTTGCAAATATTTGTGTGGGAGTGTTCTCAGGTCACCTTAGCAAAGTGCAGGACCTTGAAGCATGTCAAAGAAAATTTCCATACGTCTCTTGACATTATTAAGGGGTTGTGCAGTGGTTCAACTGATGGCTACCCCATCATATTTTGTTGGGCCAATCTAAGGGGAGTGGAGACCAACTTGATTGAATTATTTAATCAAAAGGGTCATCTGAATTGGCATTCCCCTAGAGAATTCGAAGTTGGCTTCTCTCGTGACTCTGTATTATCGTCCTTCTTGAGTTCCCTAAGACATACGTTTGACCTTCGTCGAGGAGATGAGAATAGCATGGCTTACCTAGCTTCCATAAGCCTTGTGTGGCTTTCGGTTCCTTCATCTGGTGGCCCATAGTACACCCATTATCCTGCACACTAGATCCTCAGATAGTTTGGCTTTGATTAGGACATTCCTTCAGTCTTCAAAGAGGTTTTCCCTCCTAATCCTTCTTTAGATCCATTCTTGAGACTTCATGCCTTTGCTTACTGGTCCCGGAAGAGTCCCTAGGTCACTGTACCTAGTTCTCAGAGGGCGGCCTATGGGTCTAGCAGTTTCTACAATTATTGGAGGAGGATCTAGAAGTCTTTCATGGATTATGTTTGTTTAGGGACAATGAGGGAGGCTCCTCATGCTGACCTCTTCTCAGCTCCTTCGTCCAACAAGCGCTTATCCCTTCCTACTCCTGAGATAGTTTCAAATGCCTCGAGTGGTAGGGTTGGATTCGTTGAATGACATCAATCTAGAGGCAGTTGGATATCTTATGCTAGTGATTTTCCTCTTTGGCCTAAGTCTGCTATGATAGTTGGTTCCTTCCCGGGGGTTCCCATAAAAAAAGGGATGGCAGAGGAAATTGGTTCAGCAGTTCCACGAGGCAATGGAAAGGAGAAAAAAAGGTAAGAAAGGTACTATGCAGAAGGATGAAGGTGAGAAGGACGCTGACAAGATAGAGACTAGTCAAGGAACTAAGAAGAAGAAAGTTTTTGCTTCCTCAAAGCAACCCTTCATTTCCCAGGGATCTAGGGAGGTGGCACCTGTTGTTGTTGAGGCGAGATCCCGAGGTAAGGAGGTCATTCATCCCCCTCCTCCCAAGATCAGGATCAAAATTGATGGAGATCAAGGCACCGCTTCGAAGGATCTCGTTCAAGTACCAATTGGGCCGATTACGAGAGCACGAGCAAAGAAGTTCAAGGATGTACTCAACGGACTCATCCAAGTGTTATGGGCTCAAGCAAATTCGTGGAGGCCCATTGAGCATGATCCACATGGGCAACAAAAAATCGTCACCTTGATTCAAGTTCTAGAAGGATCCGGTCAAGGCTAAGAATTGGCAAGAAATATTTTTGGTCTATTCTAGAAGGATCGGGTTGCATGGCTATTCTAGGCGCCACTTTCTTTCCTTTTATGTTGTCTTTTTTTCCTTCTATATGACTCTAGGCGTCCAGCCTTTATTGCCTTATATGTCTTGTGTGTTTTAGGAAGGTAAGGATTTCTTTCCTTACCCATTTTCAGCTTTAATTAGGTTTTCTATGTTAGGGTTTTTTTTTTCTTGTAATGTTCAGCCCTTTAAATAGGTGCATAAGCAATGGAAAACGCAGACATTGATTATTGATAAAACTTGTGGGGTTTATTCTCTTTGGTTCTTTGAAGAACTACTTGAATTTATCGGGAATTCCCGTGGCGTTCATCTCGACTTATCAAACGGAGTTTCCACCACCATTTGTGGCGTCTTCCTTATACCGAGGTTCTTGTTTGTCATAAACAACGGGTCGAGGTCTCCCATTTTGAATCTGTCCATAGAACAATCTTGGGTTCCTTTTCATTGTTGGGTCTCGTTATTCTTGACGGGGTTCACATCAAAAAACAAGATAGAGATTCCTAAGCTCCAAACCCCTATTGGTTCCCCGAAAGGGACCACCCCAGTAGCTGTTTCTTCGCTAACCCAAGGTTCTTCGGGATCCCCTTCTATGATCCCTTGTTTTCCTGAAGGACCTTCTGGGCAAACCCGTAATAAGCAAAAGAGAGATGTAGATCCTGTAGAGAGAAAGAAAGAAGGGCAAGGCTTCATTCCACTTTCTCTTACTTTCTCTTCTTGTTGTTTGATTTTTCCTTTCTTTCTTTTTTCCCACTGTCTATCTCTGTATTCATATGTCTGTGGGTTACTTTTGCAGTCAAAATGCAAAGTTGATCCTTAGAGAATGAAGGGTTCCTCTTCAACTGGTAAGGTGGTATTATTTTTTTTCCATACTCCTTAATTGTTTAGACCTTTTGTTAAATTCTTTCGCTTCCTGCTTCAAGTGGAAATTTCTCCTCCTTCTCTTAGGGATGTATTCTAGAGAGAACATCCAAAGATCAACCTCCTACTGGTCCTAATGTAGGTGAGTCTGAGCAGGTCCCTGGCCCTGTTGATGGAGTGACTAAGGAACCCACCAAAGTTGTGGAAGGAGGTGTGATTCCTTTTAAGGGAACCGACATACCCTGTGCTTACTGTCTTTTTAGAAATTCCTTTATCTTTGGCCAAGTTAGCCCTCAAGTTATTCCTAAAAGTGAAATTACAAATTTGACCTTGAAGGCAAGAACTCCTCAAGGTGTACTAGCTTCTAGTGGCCCTTCCTCTACCTCTGGTCCTGGTATGGTTATTCTTGCTTTTCAACTTTGTCACTTTTCACAAACTCCACTTTTACTGATGGTTCATTTGTAGATTCTACCAAGGACCTAGGCGAGAAGATGGAGGAGCTCCCGAAGATAATGGAAGCAGTATCCTTAGTCCAGGGATAGTCTTCCTCACATATGCTTAGTGAAATTAGTACTTGCCCTCTCCCATTTTCTTGCTTTCCCTTAGTCTTTAATTCCTGCCCTTTATTACTGATAACTCAATGCAGGTCCTAACAAGGATTCAAGAGCAGCGGTAGATGACCCATTGAGAGCCAGGGAATATCAAGAAATGCCTTCGGCCCATGGAAGCCTACCTTTGGATACTACTAGTGAGATTGGTATTCTTCCCTTTCTCTCTTAGTTTTTTGCCTTACATGCCTTTTCTTATTAACGGTTCCTTAGTCTCTTCAGGTACTAAAGTGAGGGCCAAGGAGCCTAAGGCCACAGTTGTTGGAGAAGTCAGGGAACCTTCAGTAGTACCCGCTTAAGCCACTAGAGTTCAAACCAAGGTCCCTCAGAGTGATCTGGGAACTACAGACCTTTCTCTCCCTCAAGAGAATGACACAGTGATGGAGGAGCCCAAAGACACTACCGTTGTGGATCCTGGTGCTGGGCTCCCAAATTATTTGACTCGTTTTGATTTGTTGGAGTTCAACAACCTCCTTGTGAGTCACTTCTATTGTTTTGAGACATCCTTCCCCAACTTCATTTGCTTCTCAATACCTGCTAAGGGTTTGCCACTCCTTGAGGAGCTGTTAAGGGTTCACAAGGACTTTACTGCCAGTTCAAAGGTGGTGTTTTCTTAGGGAACATCCTTTTAGAGTTACTTTGTGCTATCCTGGTTTCCCTGAAGAATGCTTCAATTGATTCCTTGTTAGAGGAGAAAATCCTTGAATGGAGGGGGGGTCATGCAAGACTTAGTGGAGGCAAAGTTTGATCCTATTAGATTACCTCCAGTCAGTGGCCCTCATATTTTTTCAGAAGAAAGCCACTAAGGACCTGGATGCTAAGATTGCTCTTGCCAGGGAAGCTTTGGCCCATGCCCAAGAAGCATTACAAAATTTGGAAGCTCGCAAGGAGCTGTCCCTTTCAACCATAGCCACCTCTTCTTCTCTTGCTGTTCCTCAAAAGGGGTCACTATCTGCCGATCTTGTTTTAGCTGTTTTGTGGCCAATTTGACCTTGCAGCTTAGTGTTTTGTTTATGACCAACTACTAGCTCATGATTCTTTTTTAGGGACCAGTTCCTTGGTCTTGTACTTATAAACTTTTTCTTTTGACCAGTTCCTTGGTCTTTGAACTTTGATGTATTACCTCTTGAGGTTTTATTACTTTTTTTTTTTTTTCTTTTGACCAATTCCTCGGTCTTTTGTACGGTTCCAATGAACTTCAATGTATTCGTTCTCTAAGGTTTTAGTCGAGTTTTCTTATATTGTACATATGTATGCATGCATTTATTTATTTTAATGTATTTTGGTTTTGTTACTTATCTACTTCAGATAATCATAAGCAGATAAATTTTTTTGAATAATATCATGATTTCTTCATTTTTTTCAAAGACTTTTCTAAAATACATCATGGTAGCCAAATGATTCAAGAACCTATTTGCTGAAAGGTAAACCTACTCCAGACATAGAGTGGTTCCTTCATTCAAGTCATCAAACAAAAGGAGTACTATGCCCATAAGGCTTATTCAAATAAGACACTTGATAAAATAAAGGAAAAGAGATGACAAAAGGTAAGGTAATACTTGGAGACCTCAGGTGTAGTACTGCTTCAACCATTTTCCATTTATGGGATTTGTCAGGGAGCTCCCATCCATCATTGGCAAGTGATAGTACCCACTATCATGGGCTTCTCTAATGATGTAGGGACCTTCCCATTTTGGGGTAAACTTCGAAGGTCTTGGGATGTTTCTTCTCACATGCTCTACTGCTCTTAATACTAATTGCCTTTACATGAAGATCCTTGAGTGGATAGTCTGTTCATATGTCTTAGCCATTTTCTATTGATACCTTTAGCTTTGTCTTCTTGCTAGCTCCCTTTTCTCTTCTAGGCTTTCTAGGTTCGCTACTCGCTCCCCAACATGCATGCTATCTACATCTCCTTGAATCTCTTCTAACATTATTCTCTGTGTGGGAACTGCCAATTCTACTGGCTGACGGCCTCTGTCCCATAGACAAGGGAGAATAGTGAGAATCCTGTAGCTATCTTCAGGGAACTCCTATATGCCTATAGTACATCCATCAAGTGGGAACTCCACTTTCCTCTATATTCGTGCTTCACCTTCTTGAAAATCTTAAGTATGACCCGATTAGTTGCCTTAGCTAGGCCATCCCTTAAGGATAGTATAGAGTGGATCTTCTATGCTTGATGTGGTATTTCTCCAGCAAATTCTTCATATCCTTATTCAAAAATGGAGTCCCATTATTACTAATCAGCCTTTTGGGGATTTCAAATCGTATAAGGATGTACTCGCGAATGAAATTGGAGACCGCTGCCCCAGTGGCCTTCTTTAGAGGAAGTGCCTCCACCCATTTGGTGAAATGTTCAGTGGCCACTAGGATCCATATATGGCCATTTAAAGGGGGTTAATGGGTCCTATAAGATCTAGCCTCCAGGTATGGAAGGGCCATGGAGTAGTTGTGTCCTATAGCATGTTTGGATAAGTGTGTATGGAGTCTCCTAACACTTGACATTCATGGCAAGTCTTAGCAAGTTCCTTAGAATCTTTCTTCATTGTGGGCCAATAGTACCCTAATGCTAACAATTGCTTGTGAAGCCTTCTCTTGCTTGGATGACTCCCACATTCTCTTGAATGAACTTCCTTGACTGCATCCCTAGACTTTCTGGGTCCCAGGCACGTCAAAGGATCTCCATTGTATCCCTTCTTAATCAAAAATCCATTTTGTAAAAAATCGTGAGGCCAATTTCTTCAATTGATAGGCAACCTTCCTGTTAGCTGGTAGAGTTCCTTGGGTCAAGTATTCAACAAATGTGGTCCTCCAATCCTTTGTCCTAAACACAACTTAACTTCCTTCCTTGTCCATTGAAAGTTGATAGATTTGGCACTTTTCTTATAATGTGGCAGCATCTTTGCTTATTCTAGGACAATAGTATCCCATGCGTTGGATTCTCCCATACAGGCTAACTTTTTCTATGATCCCATAGGTTTGGTCATTGTGCTCCTCCAGTTTTTGCTTCCCTTCTCTCTCGCTAACACATCTTGACAAAATCCCTCCTAGCAACCTCCAATACAATTCTCCTTCTATCAAAGTATAGTCCTTAAGGTCCTTGATACTCCCACCGTGTTCAGATTTCTCCATCTTCTGGAAACATCTTCTTGAGAGTCTCCACAATAGATTTTTACTACTTGCTGATTCTTACCAATGTATTTTCTTTTTCAAAAGGGACCTGGGACCCCAAGGTAACTAGTGCATTAGCGAACCAATTTTCACTCCTTTAAGTATATTCTACACTAAAGGTTAGAAATTTTTTTCCATCTTCTGTGCCCAAGTACTATAGGATGCTAGACTTGGTTCCCTCAAGGTAAAATTTCCTTTGACTTGGGAGATTACAAGTTTAGAATTTCCCAGCACTCTCATATACTTGATTCTCATGCCAAGGGCTATGGCTAACCCTGTTAGATACGCTTCATACTCAACGACGTTATTTGAAAAAGGGAATTCAAGTTTGAAGGAAAGTTGTATGGTTCCTCCATCTTCACAATTTAGCATAATCTTTATCCTGTTTGAAGTAGCTGTTGCTGACCCATCAAACCTCATAGTCCATTTTCTTCTAGGGAGCTCCACCACTACTACTTCTCTAGGAATCTCCTCGCTCAATGGGCATTCCTCTTCTACTGGGAACTAAGCCAACAAATCTACTATAGCTTGGCTTTTGATAGCCTTGGGGGTCTTTAGACCTATGTCATATTAAGAAAGCAATAACAACCACTGGGCCACTCTTCCAGACAGCAAGAGCTAATGAATGAGGGCTTTTATTGGATGGAATCTTGTTACCAATAGGATTTGGTGAGCTGAAAAGTAGCGTTTCAGCCGTTGAGATGCATAGATGACTACTAGACATGCCATCTCTATCTTGGGATATCTCATTTCTGTGTCCTTCAAAGCCTTGCTCATATAGTAGATGGGTTGTTCGTTTCCCTTGTCATCCTCCTGGGCCAACAATGCTCCAATTGCCTAGGGACTGGATGCCAGGTACAACAATAGGGGTTTGCCACGGACTAGGGCCTACAATGTAGGCAAATGACCCATGATCTGTTGAAGTCTCTAAAAGGCATTTTGCTGCTCATCTCCCCATACGAAAACACTCCCTTTTTTCAGTAGTTTGGATAGTCCACTAGTGACCAAGGCTAATCTTGGTATGAACCTCCTGATGTTGGAGACCCTTCCCAAGAAGCTCTTGAGTTCCTTAAGCATGGTGGGTCTCTTCATCGTTGCTATGGTCGTGGCCTTGGTTGGATCTACACTTATCCCTCTGTGATGTACCAAAAAACTAAGGAATTTTCCCGCGGACACCCCAAAGGCACATTTCAAGGGGTTCATCCATAGCTTGTACATCTTGCATCATTTGAAGACTCGTTTAAGGCCCTTAAAGTGTCCTTCCTTGATTTTTGATTTTACCACGATATCATCCATGTTGCCTTCCATCTCCTAGTGCATCATGTAATGGAAAATGGTTGTCATGGTACGCTGATATGTGGCCCTTGCATTCTTAAGACCAAACGGCATTACAGTATAGTAAAAGTTTCCGATCGGGGTCCTGAATGCTATTTTTTCTGCGTCCTTAGCTGCCATACGAATCTGATTGTATCCACTGTACCCATCCATAAAAGAGAACATGGTGTTCCCTGCAGCTGAATCTATGAGGAGATCAATGTTAGGCAAAGGAAATTCATCCTTTGGATATGGTTTATTTAAATTGCGAAAGTCTACACAACTTCTGATTTGACCATTCTTCTTCTTCATAGGAACTACATTAGAAAGCCATTGGGGGTATTGAATAGGTTTAATGAACCCTGCTGCCAACAGTTTCTTAACATCTTGGGTAATCTGAACTTCTACTTCGGTATAAAAGACTCTAGCTAGTTGGATCATAGGCTTGGTTCCTTTATCAACAATGAGGGAGTGGACCACTACTCTGGGATTCAACCCAGGCATTTCATCATATGTCCATCCAAATACATCTTCGTACTTCTTTAATAGTCCTACCAGTTGTTCCTTTTCTTGTACTGATAATTGACAACTGATGAGGATGGGACTCAGGTTCCCTGGGTCAACCCCCAGGTTTACCTCTTCTAGTTCCTCCTTTAGCAAGATTTGTGCCTCTCTTTCCATATCCTTATGTTCCTCCGCAATCTCTTCCTAGGCTATCATGCAAGGTGGTGGTCTCGACACCCTCCTATAGACTGCATTTAGGTCCTGCATACCTAAGTGATATACTGCTCTTCCTTCAAGCTTCTAAACAATCACTCATTGTCGAGACTCAGATGAGCTTGCTTCCTTTTTCTTCTGTCTTTTCCTATCAAGGAGGTTCCTCAAATCATGGTTATTACTCTCCTCATCTTCTTCTTCCTTTAAGATGGGAGCCCCTAGGGTCTTATAGATAGGAAATTCTTCAGTTGAAGCCAACTTATCATAGAACATGGTTTCTACGAAGTTCATTTTGTTTTGGTTGAAGGGACTAGGATTGGTAGTGATCCTTATGGGCTTCCCGTTCAATCTCCCTTTCACGCACTGATGATACATTGAAGGGATCAAGCGATGTTTGTGGAGACATGGTCGCCCCAACAGGACGTGGTAAGAAACCTCAAAATTAATCATATGAAACCGAGTCAAAGCTACTATGGGGCCTACCCTTAAAGCCAATTGTATGTACCCTTCAGTGAATTCTACAGCTCCTCAAAATCCTATTATCTCCATGGGTGTCCCCAAAATCCTTTTGCTCGCCATTCCTACAGCCTCAAGAGTACTCAGGGAAATGAGGTTGAGAAAAGCTCTTGTGTCTGCTATTGCTCTCCTAATCTAGACACCATTTATGGTGGCAGTTAGATAAAGTGGCCTTTGACGATCTAGGTACTTCACTTCCATATCTTCATCTGTGAAGGTTATTGCGTTAGTGGTTTCTAGAAAGGCTCTGCTTGCTGAGTTTCTGTCGCGAAACACTCTACTCTTGCATTTGTTGCTATGTTCATGAGGGATTCTGTGGCGAGCCTCTTTGCTTTTGGTTCAAATCCTAGCTGATTGAACAAGGACCTAAACTTCGGATTCCTTTGCAGAGTCCTCACAGTGTTTAGGTGGATGGATTCCCCTGCATCTTCTGCCTTTATATCCGCTGGATTTTCGTGAATTACAATATGTATACATATGTATAACAATATATACAACACAACAGAATTAGCAATCATACACACTCAAACACTTGAGAGCATTTGAGAGATTAAGAGGTGTTCTTCTAGTGGATCTTTGGACTTCAACATCTTGTGCAAAGGTTGTTCAAGCCAAACAACAATGTTGGGTTGTTGTATCCTGATAGGGAATATTTTCAGCATCCAAAAATTTATCTAATGCATTAGAGTCGTCAGGCCTCCTTAAGCTAGTTAAGGTTAAGAGCATTGTCAGGGAATAAGGGATCATCAGGCCTCCCATGCGTTTGATGACCCCTAGAGCAACAGTCAGACACTTACCTGTCTAGTACACCACGGTGACTGATGAATCTACCTTGAAGAACGATTCTCCATACTTAAGTATCCCCATATGGAAAAAACGCTACGCCCAAAGATCCTTCTACACATTTGTATCCTCCAAAATTGGGAAGTTAAGTCTAAGAATCTTAGAGCATTAACTTCATATACTCCCTATAAGGAAAGAGCCTACATTCATGGCATCTTGGTCATCTCTATATCACTATATAAACACCAAGCCCCCTCTTCTCCAAGGTACGTAGAATTTCCTAACTCTCATACCTTTAGAGTTATTGGAGATCATTCAGTCAATGACTTAACTTTCAAATGGTATTTGGCCGACACCCCACCAGTGCTCTTTGTAGGTTTTTCACCTTTCATTCTTCAGGTACCCCCTAGTTACTGTGCGTCTGGACAATTGACTCACTAACGATTTTATGCATCATCATATACTAAAAGAGACAAGTCAAGAGTAGGTTTATTAGACCAGTTTTGGGATTTGCCAGAGAGACCTTGAATTTGCTTAAAGAGAGCAAAAGTAGCGCCTTTGTCCAATTGTGTTGAGTTTCTTCAAACAATATTTATTTTTTTATTTTTGTAATTTTTATATTTCTCTTGTATTTTTTATTGTATTGTACTGTACAAGAATTCAAGTCAAAGGATTCCCTACTTATGTCTCAATCCCGTATATCATTCTACTTGTGTTTTGGATTCCAAGTTGCAACAAGATGGGAAAAAAAAATACTCACGTATGTATTAGAATTGTGCCACAACACAAGATAGTCAAATTGACCTTGTAAAAGAATTCAACTTGTGAAAGGATTCTCCAATCTCTTTGGACCCCATATATTATTGAGTAACTAGTTGCGAATTCGTACGTTGTGCGTGATAATTTTTTTAAGGTAGTCTCATTATTATTATTATTATTATTATTATTATTCTGCAATTCAGACTAGTTTAATGAAGTGTAATGCATTTCATAATCATATCGCAAGGTAAATTTTTTATTATTGTAAAATTTTTTATTTAATTTTGGAAACCTTAATTCTACCATAATTGGTTGACTAATTTGTATATCTCCAACTCAATCGAACACATTTTGCATGTTACATATAATTTCTCATTTCCTTAAGGAGGGCATTCACAATCCCAATGACCCACTCTAATATTTTTGCATGCTTGGCTTTTTGGAATGCGAAATGTGTTAGTCCCATAAGTCATATGTTGTAGGATTTCCAATCAAGATTTCTAAAATATACTCCATCTACAATACACATGCAAAAACACACACACACACACCAAAATGGGCAAGGGCCTTCTCCTCTCCAAAAAGGTAGCTGCGGCCTAACTCTAATTCTAAAAGAAACTGGGGATCTCTTACCAAGTCTGCCGGATAGAAGATAATAGAGGGCATATGTGTGTCTGAGAAAAATAAAAAATAAATAGTGATTGCCTCACATCAAAGATATGCAGTAATTTCTTGTAGGGAATCCAATAATGACAATATCTCATTCCATTGCTGAGGGTAAGTTAGTCCAACATTTGAGGTGATATATTAATTGATTAATTTTTCTTACCAAAAAAAAAAAGTAACTTGAGTAAATGTTGAAGCTACACAATCTGCAATGTAAGAATATTTTATATGTATTAAGTCAATATCTTTGTTATCCTGCATGAGGTTCTCCTATAATCTTTGAAGAGTGAGCCTTTTTTTTTTTATGATAAGTTCTCTTTGAAGAGTGAACAGCCATAGAACTTTCTCAATTCTAAAATTCCAGTGAGCGACTGAGCCTGAACATATAAGCCTGCCAGATGCCTTCTTTTCCTCCATAGCTAATATGTGTGAGACCATGACATCGTCTATGTGCACTTATCCAATCGTTTGATTTGGATATTCACCTTTGGTACCTAACAAAAAGCTTATGGAACTTAATTCACAGGTTAAAAAGGACGTTGAACTTAAAAAAGTAATGTGATTCGTATACACACACACACAAAAAAAAAAAAAAAAAAAAAAAAAAAAAAAAAAAAAAACTTGATGGCGGTATATAGCATTGATTTGAATTATGAAAGCTACGTATTAGCATCTTTATCAGATTTATAATCTTGGGTGGAATTGGCCAAATCCAACATACTATTTTTATTTTACATCTTTTCTTCTTTTGAAAGAGGACCACATTTATTATATTGCGGAAAATGCACATGCGAGAAATTTAGGCATGGGTTAAAAATCAATCTTGAAGTACTTTTTTCACTTGAAGAGCCAAAAAAAAAAAATGTAACTTTCTAATAATGCTTTAAAATTAACTTGGAAGTATTCAAAATTTTCTAAACAATGTTTTTGTGATCTACCTGCTTTTCATCAATCATGGCTCGTTGTATAATGAGTATACAAACCTCTTTCTACATAACATAAACCTTTCCTCTCAAAGCATCAATATGTTTGAAGTTATTTACTACTAAATTACTTCTATTATATGCATAATAACTCATTTTTGTTTGCCTATCCAACACAATACCCTTATTCAACTGCAAGTCAACAAAAATACCTTGAGTTGCGGGAGCATGAATATTGCTTGCAAAATTTCGATTTCTCCTACATGCAAGAATCATCTTTCTTCTCAATCGTGCATAATAAGAAGACTTTATAGTACCTACAAACCATCATTTACTAATCATCATTATAGTAAGAAATCATTTAAAAAAACAGAAAGGATAAAAAATGGGAAATTTTTTTTTACAATACAAAATGTAGATTACGGACAGGAAAATTAATATTTAAAAATATCTCAAAACTATTTATTTCTTTTTTTCAACTTAGGATAATCCAACCTCTGAACTTGCAATTTAACTAAAAAACTATGATCAAATGGTGGATAATATGAACAACCCACACAACCAATAGATAATGTGAGCACTATTTAGCATAACCATTTCATTTTATTTACAATTGAGATTTAGAGATATCTAAAGAAATAATCCAGCTTCTGAACTTGCAATTTAACAGATAATTCATGATCAATTGGTAGATAATATGAACAACCTACATAACCAATAGATAATATGAGCATTTTTTAGTAGAACCATTTCATTTTATTTACAATTGGTATTTAGAGATACCTGAAGAAGTATTTCATAACAGGGCTGACATTAGTTCTTGCAAACACTGACATTTGTAGGACAACATTGAAGTTGAAAATATGCCAATTATTTAGGTCATGAACAAGGCTTGAAACATGTATTACTAAGAATCAGTTTCTCAAATGAAACTGAATAGTTTTATGTATATGTAAAGGTGAAATATCTGATGTGGATATTAATTACTGTAATTTCAGCTGTTTCAATATTAGTAATTTAAACACGTATGATTAAGAATTAGATTCTCAAAAGCAACCGAATAGTTTTATGTATATGTGAAAGTAAAATATCTGATGTGGATATTAATGATTGTTTCAGGTGTATCAATATTAATAATTTATTTATATAGGACTTTTGATAGTTCAAATATATTTTCTTTTGATTATTTTTTTTTTTTTAAGAACGATGACAATTGAAAGGTATGAAGAAGTGATTCAGTTAAATGAGGAGAGGAAGAGCCAAAGGGGAAGGGGAGTGAGAGAGGTTGGCATTAATAAGCTCAAACTGGGAAATTGTGAAAGACTATTCAGCTTGGGCTCTACAGTTGAAAGATATATAATACTATAAAGCTTGGGGTTTATGGTAGAGACTAGAGAGCATCAAACGTAAGCTATAAAAGATGGGGATGGAGAACAATTGGAAGATATATTTAATAGTCTAAATATTGTTAAGGTAAAATTCAATAACCTACCCTAAGGTTTGGGATAATACCAAGCACATCCAAAAGTTGTTAAAAATACTAATTTGGTCCTTAAAAATATACATAAAGTAATGCCGTTTGTACACTATATATTAAACCATTTTAGTTCAATTTTTTAATTCACCATTTTTTTTCTTCTCTCTTTCTTCTTCATGCCAGAAAATCTCTCTCTCTCAAGCCCAATCTCACGTTTTAGACTCATCTAAGGACCAACAAATCTGCCACCAAAACGGTTTTCAAGACAATTTACCCCCAAACCTCACATCATACACTTCCATTTAAAGCTAGTTGGTTAGGTTGAGATCTAGGAGAATGGTGGTGGCTGGGTCGCAATTCGCAATGAGTTGTGGATGGCGGTTGTTGGATCGTAATGAGTGGGGGTGACAGTTGCGAGGTCATGACCTGGTAGAGCTCATTGTTGTGCGTATAGGTTTTTTTATTTACTTGGGATTTATTTGGGTTTGAGGTGTGAATCATGTGATGTTTCAAGACGATGGGTGGGTAGTGATTGGTGGTGGTGGATAGTAGTTGCTGGATCACACGATGCTCGCCAATGTGGGAGTGGGTTTTGTTTTGTTTTTTTTTTTGAATCTGTTTGAGGTTTGATGTTAGATATTTGATTGGTTGAGTTGATCTATGTTTGATTGTCTTGTGTGATGCTGGATCTAATTGGGTTGATCTTGGTTTGATGTAGTGAGAATTTTTTTTGGAATATTCTGTAATTTTTTTTTTCCAAATGAGACTATATGGTTTTGGAAAATGGATACTAGTAGGGGTGTCAATTCGGGTTAGCATGTCGGGTTCGAGTCGTGTCGAAGTAAGGGTATTCGACTAAATGCCTTAATCCGAACCCGACTCATTTACTAATCGTGTCATGGCTCTTCAACCCTAACCTGACCTATTCAAAATAACATAGTTCAACAAAAATATAACATCCATCTAGAAATAAGTTCTTTACACTCCAAAAAAAGTACGTATACTTCAACCCAAATTCAAAATAAAATATTTCAACAAAAATATAACATCCACAGAACTTGTCAAATGCTAAGTATCAATATTAAAACAGTTTGGGCAAATAGTAGACTGATCATGACAAGTGTTTATAAAGTTTCAATTTCCAAATATATCACTTGTAAGTTTTTGTAATTACTCACTTTTCTTTTTAAGTTTAAAATATAGGCTAGATATAAAAGGTATTTGATAATTTTAAAATAAAATGAATATTTATTTGTTATACAAGTTAAACGGGTTTTGTTAAATGGGTTATTTCAGGTTGACACAAATAAATTGACGTGCCAAATGTGTCTATTGCGGGTCACACGAGTTGACCCGCATATGACATGTTTATTATCGTGTCCTTTTCGGGTCGACCCATTTATGACCCAAACCCGCTAAGGCCTAACCCTAACCCGCAAAACCCATGCTATGTTCACAGGTTGGATCAAACATTGACACCCCTAGATACTAGTTTAGTGAGACACACACACACACATATATATATATATATATGGAATATTTCTAAAATAGATAGTTTGTGTATATCTTTTGGATTGGTTTGAACTGGAGAGTGAGTGAGAGAGAAGTGTCTATGTTATGGCACAAAGAAGAGAGAAAGTGAAGAAATAGAGAATATAAAATGAATTAAAAAATTGTTTGGAAGAGAGTGAACAAATGGCATGTACACGCCATTTGTGTTTAAAGACCAAATTGGTCATTGTTAAAAACTTTTAGATGTGCTTGGCATTACCCCAAATCTTAGGGTACTATAATTTTCCCATGTATTTAAGGATATGGCTTGTGTCCAGTGCTTTTTTACACCCAACACGCTACGATGTAGACATGTGTCCAAAACTAGACATGTGTCCAAATCGTAGCATGTCCAGTACAAAAAGGCACTAGACATAAGCTTCACCCTATATTTAATACTATAAAAAAAGAGGAATAAAACTGGAAAAAAAAAATGAATATGACATAGTTGTTGATGTGGCTCAACTAGACCAAAACAATAATAAATATTATGCTTCAGTTTATATATATATATATATATATATATATATATATATATGATGTCACATACTCCTTATTATACACTCATCATATACACACTATCACATGATTGAAAATTGTGTTTTTAGAACAAAATTTCACAATTTTAACCGAAAAGCGTGAAGTCACATTTTCACAATTTTAATTTTAATTATGTTTTAAAAACAAAATTTCAAAAGGCAATGTATAGGAAGTGCGTAATAATATTTTTCGTATATAATTCTGCTTGTCTGTTGGATTCCAAGCTACAACAAGAGAAAAACTATTTCTCATGTATCATTTATGTATTATAGTTGTAAGTAGAGGTGTGCATGGGTCGGGTTGGGTCAGGTTAAGGGAATTTTCGACCCAACCCACCATGGTGGGTTAAAAAAAATCCAATCCAACCCAACCTATCATAGGGGTTCAACTCAACCCACATGGATCAGATTGGGTCGGATTGAACCCATGGGTTGGACAATTTTTATTATTATTACTATTATTATTAAATTGAGCAAAAAAATATATCTCACTTGCCACCTGAGTTGATAAACAAAATATGCATAAACTAGTATTCTAACTCAGTTATAAACAAAATATATCTAACTGAGTTGATAAACAAAATATACATGAACTAATATCCCAACTCAGTTATAAACAAATAAGAGTGGATTGAGAGAGTGGGAATGGGAATGGGAGGCGACAGAGAGAGAAATAAGATTGTTAGAGTTTGCGAAGTAATTGAGTTTTATATAGGAAGAGCTGAATAGGGGAAAAAATTAAATAAAAAACTATTAATTATATAATATAGTTTTATATATATATATATATTAAATATATATATAATTTAAAATTTAAATATATATGTGGGTCGGGTTAGGCGGGTTGTGATTGTTATGACCCAAACCCAACCCAACCCACTATTAAAAAAAATTTCATAACGCAACCCAACCCATCCACCCCTAAAAACCGACCCAACCCAGCAGGTTGGGTCGGGTCAATTTTGGCGAGTTGGTGGGTTGGATGCACACCCCTAGTTGTAAGAGTGTGTAATAAGATTTCTTGATATCATTCTATTTGTACATTGGTTTCCAAGCTTCAACAAGAGAAAAACTAATACTCATGTATCATGTACATATTATAGTTGCGGCAAAAGAAATAAAAAGTCACAAACCATTTTAATTGAGAGTGATGTTTTCTGAGAGCGAGTTCTTTAGGTGTGTGACAATCATTAACTAACAGGTGGAGAAGCTTTGTGGCAATGAATCTTTGGCAAAGATAAATGAAGGACCTCCTAATCTAATAAAAAGTCCATAAGAGCAACCACATTAGTGGTTGCATAATCTTGTAAAATAGAAAAAGTAAGGCATTTTACACATTTTGATAAAATAAAATAAAATAAATAAATAAAAAACACACCCACATCAGTGAGTGTAAAATTGTGCATAAATGCACAAGTGCTACAGTAACCGTGCATAGCATATATGCACGGTTACTGTAGCTCTTGCAAATATTTTATTATTTTTTCCTCTCTCCACCTCACTCTCTCTTTTTCTTTCTAGTCTGACTCTCACCTCACGCTCTCTTCCTCCACTGATCTCCGCTGCTCTCTCAATTCTCGCCATAGCCGTGCCATCGCCAATCACCTCACTCGTCGCTGCTCATGCAGATTACCACTGCCTCGCCGATCGCCGTTGCTATCTTTTTTCTCGGTTTGATGGTTTTGGGATTCTGATCAGTGGGTTTTGATGGTCCACTGCTCCGCTGGTTTTGGGCTTTCGATCAGTGCTTTCGCCGTTGCCGATTGCCGATGGTTTTGATCAGTGGGTTTGATGATTTTTATTATTAGGGTTTTGATGATTTTGATCCGTGGGTTTTGATTTGTGGGTTTTGATGATTTTGATTAGTGGTTTTGGGATTTTGATGGGTGGGTTGATGATGGAGGCTGGCTTGATGATGGTGGTTGTGTGGATTGTTGATGATGGAGGCTAGGTATTGATCATTGATGGTGGCTAGGTTTTGATGATTTTGATTAGTGGTTTTGGGATTTTGATGGGTGGGTTGATGATAGAGGCGGGCTTGATGATGGTGGTTGTGTGGATCGTTGATTGTGGCTGGGTATTGATCGTTGATGGTGGTTGGGTATTGAGTTAAGAATGAATATTTTATTGAATAAATGTGTAGAATAGACAAACTGATGTGAGTGTTTTGTAAAAGTGGGTATGTAAAATAGAAAAAGCATGTTTTTTCTTGCAAAATGGACAGAAATTATGCATCAACTGATGCAGATGCTCTAAGACTTTACTTAAGGAAGGCGAGGAAGCCCATAAATCTATCTATCTATCTATATATATATATTCAATTAGGTTTTAAATTAGATTCCAATTGTTGTCTAATTTTGCGCCATATGTCCTATAAAGTTTTTTTTAATTTTTGTTCTAGGTGAGTTAATGAGGTGCAAAAGATGAAGGGTCTAATATAAATAAATCATCAAAAACTCAATAAACAAAAAAAGAAAAAAAGAAAGAGTAAACTCATGTGTATATCCAAAAGAAATTAAAATAAAAAAATAATAGATAGAAAGAGAGTATAATTTGAATCCATATATGTGTGTAATTGTAATTTTTTTTTTTAATTATACCGTGCATATGCACGGGGAGTAATGAAGACTAAAAGGAGAGATTTATAGTAACTAGTCTTCACTAATATTCTATGCATTAATTTTTTCCCCCTCTCCAACCAACCCACATTAAGAACTGGTTGTGAGTCTCTAAAATAAGACCTTAAAACTTTACTTAACAATCCATTAAAAAAAAAAAAAAAAAAAGACAATTAATTTTGACCCATCCATACAAATATTAATCACTCCCTCACTCACTCTTGAACTTAACAATTCAATCACCTACTCACATCTCAATTACTCCAACAGTTTTATAATTTCTTTGGGACAAAATTTAGGTACAGTATCTTAGGTGATATTTTTTAGATTCCCCTCTTAAGATTTAGCCATGTAGTTACTCAACTAAAAAATACACTTCTATCCCATGAGAAAATATTCACATGGCAGAATCTTAAAATGGGAACCTAAGAAACTATACCTAAGTATTGTACTAAGTCTTCCTCTTTTCTTTGGTATTAATGAACATGTCAATTATTATTATTATTATTATTATTATTATTTTAATCAAATTATTACGAAGATAGAGAAATAAAATGAGGACATAAAAACAGTAAATGTGGCTCTCTGTTGATGCATATGCAAATTGGGCACCTTACCAAGCGGGCCTAACAAACCAGTGGCAGGTAATTAGTTGCGGCAATGTGGCTCCAGCTACCCTTTTTCCCATCAAGAACTTGTTTGGAAGGTTTAGTGCATGCTAATGTTGACTGGTAATTCGTAAATGGTAATAACCAAATTTGGTGGATCATGTATGCACTTAGCCACGACGCAAATAGGTATACAAGACAGAAGAAAACAAGGGAGTAACTTTCATTTGTGGGAGTCTTAGAAAAAAGTTGATTTGTAAACAGTTTTACCCTCAAGCATATAGGATTGTACCAAGACTTACTCTCAAATCAAAATCTGGCTCTCCATGCCAAAGAGATTTTAGTATTTTTTGTCTTAAGAAAACTCTATTTATTAAGCATAGTTCGGAAGATTGGATAATTGGAGTGCACGTGGACACTTCTCGTATATATATTTGCATCCCGACAAGCATTAAATCTAATTAGTAAAAGATCAAGGCATGTGAAAACTTGAATCTTTTGATACGTGGCATAAAATGCAAATATTTATTAAAGTAATTAGTTGTAATATTGCATAAATAATAGACTGGATAAAGCTATTATAATATACTGATTAAGTACAATATAATAACCGAAAAATCGATTAAAACCACTCACAAGGAATGAGTTTACTTTACGACTCCACATGCTATTGGGCAATACACATCTAGACGAGAGATTACATAACCATTAAATAACATAACAATAATTTTATAAATTATAAGAAAGAAACATAATTAATACATAAAACCCAGATGATTATAACAGTGGAACATGATCAAAACTAAGGAATGAAAAAAGAAATCCCCATAAATCACGCCCGAAAGTCTTCCTGAAATAGTAGTAGTTGGGGGGTGTTCATAAATTTATGTGGTAAATAAATAAAATTATTATGATAAGAGTAGTATCATAATATATTAATAATATCATTGATCATTGATCATGCATAAATCATATGTCTCTGTCTCTCTTGCACTCAGGTGAGATTGTAGGGTATCTGACTCTATCAGTGCAATAGTTGTAGATGGTGTATTTGGTTCGGACCCATTGGAGACGCCTATACTGATAAGAGTCAAGGTCTTGGAACTCTTTCTGGTCCCACCATCTCTTGCCTTGGGTAGCACAAAACTTGGCTTCCACAGAGGCCTCACAACCATCGATATGGAAGCTCTTGTAGGTAGCGATAAATGGGGCCTTAGACCAGTCAGTCTTCTCGAGCCCACCTCTTGTGGCCCAATCATCTGCGTTCCAAAGGCTCGAGTAGATCTTCATGGGTTGGTTGAATGGGAATTTCACTCCCAAATCTTTGCAGTTTTTGAACACTCTTATCGGGATGTCATCCACAAAGAATCTGACAAATAAAATAAAGAGACAGTCAAGTCCAGACACATCACCTCCCTATTCGCCCATTCCCCAATGTCCACATTTTATAATATGTTTCTACTTTTGAAAAAGTATAAAGTGATACCATTTTTCTATTAACTATTATTATTGATTTTGAAAGTTTTGTCGGGTTCTATTGTTGAAAAAACCCTCCCATGTTACCAGTATGACCGTGAGCTGACTATAATGAGATTTTTCCAATTCAAATAGATTACAGGTGTTTGCTTTGTTTGATCATGTTCTAATTTTGTCGGAAAAGACTTTTTGGTTCACATATAAGCTATATATGTATCCAGTGATTGCGGCAAAGATTGGATGTTGATAGAAGTTCAACTTTTCTAAAGAAAAAAAATGGGGACTTTGCTAGGGGAGGTCTTTATTGCAAATAAATTTTGTTTTTTTCCGGATGTTTCGATTTAATTAACGTAGGATAAATTCATTAAAAAAAAAAAAAACATAATTTGATACTTTGAGAACCACAAAGTCTAAAAATAACTGAAAATTAATGAACAGAAATTTTGTTAACAAGGATCTAGCCTCGACATTTGAACATAAATTAATGAACATTAGCAGGTTTTTCTCAAAAAAAAAAAAAGTTAATTAAGCAGGCTTATTTCTTTGGACATATTATTATAGAATTTTAATCTCTCAATCTCAAATGAAAAGGCCACTTGAATATGAGTAATAAGTGAACTTTAAGACAAATCACATCGAGAAAGTAGAAACAAAAAATGGTCATCAGATTACGTCAATCAGGGGACCTAGATTAGAGATTTGATTTGTGAAATTTTGGGGGTGGAAAAAAAATCTTTTGAGCTATTATTTTTCCAGTTTGCTCTAATTCTAGATATTTAAATACGAGCAGCTTCATTTCAGGATCTGAAAGGTTCATTTCTAGATGCAAAAAGAGAAAGAAGAAAGAAAAAAAGTGAGTAACTTACACAATCTGATACAGATTCCAGAGAACTGAGTAAGAATGGTAGGCCTTGGTTGGGTCAAACCAAAGATAAATCCTATGTTCTCTGTCTCCCTTCCCTCCTGTAAACACATTTGTCTGTAAAATGTAGGGCTGTCCTGTCCTGTTCCCCAAGAACTCAAAATCTATTTCATCATGCTCCGAGTTTTGAGATGATAGCTGCGACATAATCAGACAAATACTACAAGTTTAAAACAAATTAAGGTGACAAAAAAAGAAAACCCCAATCTTAAAAATGTAAAAAATCTGTATTTTTTCAACCAAAATTATTTTTTTTTCCCTCACTTTCTTTGGAAAAGAGTACAACTTTACAAGACAAAATAAATGCGATGGGAATAACTCACATAGAAGGCAGTAACGGTTCCAGCAGAATCTCCTGGAACCAACTTTATTTGCATACTGAAGTGACCAAACAAGTAAGAACCTTTGGATTGGAAACCAGTACCTTTGCAAAAAAAAATAAAAATTTTTTGAGGAGAATGTAGGCTAAGATGAAATTTGTACAAGCATTTTAAATCTGAAACGACAGCATCAATATATTTCTGATTCAAAAGAATGCTTGTTCTAGCTCATTTTACCAGTGTACTTGTCTAGGTGGAGCTGAATCTCAGAGCCTCCATTGAAGTACTTAATGTGATCAAAAGCCCAAGTGGGCATATAGTTTCTGCCAAATGGGACAGCTACAGGCTTCCGTGGAGGAGCTCCCATGGCTCCGGAGACCATAAATAGGAAACCCAGTAACAGAGTCCACACAAAAGAAGCCATTTTTTCCTGCATAATAAGAAACAAAGCTTGTTTTGTTAGAGAAAAAACAAGCACACTTGAGAGGCTTCTAACAATGAAAGAAGGGAAGGAATAAACCAAGACTGAACAGAGCATTACCCGGAAAGAGAGTGAGGAGGATGTGATGATGAAAAGTGGAGGACGCAGAGCCCTTTTGTAGGGTCCGATTTTATCTGCACACTATTTTTAAGTTTCTCGTGCATTATTATTTTTGAATCTTGGACACTGTAATTATTATTATTATTATTATAATAGCAATTAGTGTATTAGTATTACATACAATCATTACGCGGTGGTGGAGGCTTACCAGTTTCTAATTTTCTATTAACATTACTGTTTCAGTTTGGGCACAATTGACCAATTAAAGGCAGTAAAGTAAGGCTAAGCACTCCCATCAGGTGTGCCAAATGTGCCAAATGTCAAATATTTGGCACATTTGACACACCAAACACAAAAACAAGCCCTCATCAGCCATTCTAAATCTCAAAAAATTTGGAACATGTCTACAGTACCGTCTCAAATATGAGACAGTACGGACAACAATGCCATTACTGTTTGGCTTTATTTAATTCGTTTTTTCTCTCTCCTCCATCATTTGTCTCTCTCCAGCTCTCCATCTGCAACCCATCTCTCTCTCTCTCTGTCTGGCATTCTCGCCACACCGTCCCGCCACACCGTCCCGCCACGCCGTCTCGCCACGCCGATCTCACCACGCCGAGAAACAGAGACTGCCCAGGCTCACCACTGATCACTGACCCACTTTACGACGAAGAGGAACTCCAGTGTGAAGGACACGGTGGCCAGAAGTGAAAACTTCCATCAGCGACGGTGACGGAGACGGTTGTCCTGATCTGATTGTCGCTCATGAAAGGTAACAAACACTGAAGGAGGAGAGAAAAAAAAAAATGGGTTTGTGCCGATTCAATTTATGATTTTAGTGTAAATTGTAATTAATTTTATAATTGATTTGGTGGATTTGGGATGTGGGTTTCTACTGGTGGTGGATGTGGATTTGTGCCGGTGGTGGGTTTGGGTTTGTGCCGATCTCTCTGGTTGTGTTTTTTTTTTTTTTTTTTTTTGAGGCGCCGGTGGTGGCCGTCGATGTTTGTGCCGGTGGTAGCCGTGGGTGATGATGATGATGATGATGATAGTGATAGGGATAGGGAGGAGGAGGTAATATATTATTTTAATGTGTAATAAATATTATTTTAATATATAGAATTGAAGTATAGAACATCTGATAAATGATATGTTGTAAAATGATGTGCTAAAATAATAAAGTGGGTTTTTGGTGTGTCAAAATGACATTTTTTTTTAGAGAGCTGATGAGAATGCTCTAAGAGCATTTCCATTCAGTCTTGTATATGCTAAAAGATGCTTTTTTTTTCTTTTTTTTTTAGCATTTTTGACCCAAGAGCTTGCTCCATCAAGAGTTTTAAATGCTATAATTTTTGGCATTGATGAACAGTGCAATCTCATATTTGAGACCGCACTATTCACCAATTATAAAATTTATATTTTTTTTTTATTCAGGTGGGGCCCACTTTCTTTTCTTCTTTGTCTTTCTCATTTCCGCTTCTTCCCTGTCTCATCATTTCTCTGCTCTCTCTCTCCCTCTGCTCGACATCTCTACCTCCCTCTTCGACGAAACCC
Organism: Quercus tomentella; assembly: GCA_028535165.1. Taxonomy (NCBI): domain Eukaryota; kingdom Viridiplantae; phylum Streptophyta; class Magnoliopsida; order Fagales; family Fagaceae; genus Quercus; species Quercus tomentella. The sequence goes on from JAPQVY010000089.1 coordinate 41,223,900, forward strand.
AGGTCGAAGCATCAAGCCAAGCCGATTTTTATTTTATTTTTTATTCACTCAACGCTCTCTCTCTCTCTGCTCTATCTTTCTCTTTCCTCTCTCACTTCTTTCTTCTCTCTTCTCTCTCTGTGCTTCGCCGATGTGGTTCGCCGATGAGTGGGCTCCGCCGAAAATTGTGCTCCGGCAATTGTGGGATGCCGATGGCTATGGCTCGATGATTGTGGTCATGGATCGTGGGTCCGATGGTTGTGGTCCGATGGCGGCGATGGAGGTTTCTTCTTTTTCTTTTCTTTTTTTTTGTTCTGCGTGGTTCTTCTTGGGTCCGATTGGGCTCCGATCGTGCGAGGCCGACACAAAACAACATGCTATCAAATCTTTGATTCGATTTTGGGTCTTGATTTGGTTTTGGGATTTTGGGTCTTGATTTGATTTACAGGTGCGAAGGAGGACGTCAAGCCGCGCCGTGGAAGAAGATGATGATGGAGAGGGAAGTGGTGTCCGTGTCCTATAGGTTTTGGTTCGGCGTGATGGGTTTGCTGGTGGCAGCAATGGTGGAGGTTTCTTTTCTTTCTTTCTTTTTTTATATTGTGGTTGGTGGTGGTGAGTGGATGTGGTGGTTGTGGGTGGATGTGGATGTGGATGCGGATGCGGAGGTTTCTTTCTGTTGTGATTTCTTTTTTCTTTTTTTGTTAGTGGTGGTTGTGGTATGGGTGGTGGGTTTTTGGTGGGTGGTTGGTAGTGTGGTGCCGGCGGTGCTACGAGAAAGAGAGAGACAGAAGAGAGAGAGATAGAGGAGAGAGAGGAAAAATAAAAAATTATTGAAAAATAATAAAGAAGCATTATTTAAATGAAATGGTAAAAAAAAAATAGAAGTTTTGATATATGTTGTATTGTAAAGTGGTGTGTTATATGTTATAAAATTGGGTTTTGAGATGCTAAATGCTATATTTTTTGACATGTTTGATGAGAATGCTCTAACCAAGTTTTTACCTAAGTTTGAGCTTAAGTTTTTTTTTTTTTTTTTTCAAATTGAGTTTGGGTTGTTCTTAATCTATTTGATTTATATACAAAGTTTATAAAATTAATATATATATATATATATATATATATATATATATATATATATGGAATTACATTAAAAACACAAGTTTTATATATATATATATATATACAAGATATAATTTTACTTTAGTCTAATTTATGTGTATATATGTGTGAAGTTCTCTCCTATAAACTTGAACCCCGGTTCTTGCCCTCCCACACTCCACAAGCACTTATACTTATGGAGTGATCATCGTGCTAAGAGTTCGTGGTAGTAACACAAGAGTTTATATACTTATATAGAATAGGTTTTAGTTTTTTTTTTTAATTTTTTTTTAAGTGGATTTAAATCGCGAACTTATTAAATCGTTTCAATTTCAAATCCTTATCTTTATTCTCCAATGCAGAAAGAAAAATGGAGAATTATTGGTAAAACTTTGTATTATAATCAATTTCAAATTTCTTATTATGACTTTCTCACTTAAGTTTTTTTTTCCTAATTTCTAAATAAAGTATTCTCTCTCAATCTTTTATTTTTAATAGGTGCCAAATTGATTTTATTCAAGTTTCGAGTAAAATGCATGAGTTTTTTTTTCCTTTTTTTAGTAAAAAGTAAAATGTAAAGTATAATCAATAGTTTCGTGTCTTTTTTTCATGTCTTTATTGTTAAAATAATAAAAACAAATAAAGGAGACAAACTAAAACTTCTTTTTTTATAATTCAACAATTGAAGATTTACGAAACTTTTGGCCAGAACAAGACTTCAAATTAGAACAATTTCATAAGTTTGAAAAACTCTAATTAACAAAATTAAAAATCAAAATCCAAATAAAAAGCAGTGTATCTCTCTCCCTTGCGGTCATTAAGACATCAAACATGAGTCATGAGAGTGTCGGCTATCAGCATATCATCCATTAGCCATTGCCATTCTCCATCTCTTTCTCTTTAGGATTATAAGCAGTTTGCACTGAACCTGGGCCCGGTTTGTTTGTTTGGCTGTACTTGATGACTCGCTGGTTCGGTGGTTACTCTTCAGCATTAGCATTGGAAAATTCCAATTTTACTCTATTTTACAATTTCAAAAAGTCACTTTATCATTATACCATACCATTTTACAATACCTCCAGCATCCCAAACTTTTATTTTCCTCTTCTACTCATTAAAATAATATATCTACATAATAAAATAATATATACCAAAAGCAACAATCTACACAACAACCACCGTCTTCATCGAGACCAATCACTTCAACCCAAAACCCTAATTGCAAGAACAAGCCTTTCCCACCACCACCGTGACCCAATCATCGACCCAGACCCACACCGCCACCACGATCTCCGATCTCCGCTAATCTACGCCGATCCCAAACCCAAAATCAACACCCAGCTTCGTCACGTCGATCCTAAATCCAAAATCAACACCCAAATCCAAAATCTCCGATCCACGCCCAGATCAACCCAGATCAACACCCAGCTCTGTCACGCCCAGATCAACCCAAATCCAAAACCCATAACCCATAACCCACGGCCCACCATGCCGATCCACCACTTGACCCATGATACACTGATCAGAGCAAACCACACCCACATCAGAGCAAACCCATCGAAGCCACATCGAACCCATCGAAGCAAACAACATTGAGAGAGAGGAAAGGGAGAGGAAGATAGAGAGAGAGACGAGGAGGACAAAGTTGAGAGAGTGGGAGAGTCAGAGCAAATGAGAGAGAAAAGGAATAAAATAATATTTTTATTTTTACAATATTGCTACAATGCAATTCTACATGTAGAATTGCACTGTAGCAGTATTGCAAAAAAATTTGCAATTCTTAGGTTTACAATTCTCTAATGCAGAGCATTTTGGAGCTGCAAATGTCAAATTCTCCTTACATTTGGCATTAGCATTCCCCAAATTCTCCTTACATTTTAGGTCCGCTCCTTCCCTTTTGTCTTTTTATTTGTAGCCTATATTTTCAGCATAACTCATGGGCATAGAATAGATGGATAAAAAAAAGTTAGCAGGTATTTGTAATTACACTGCTCATTCATTTATTCAACTATATCATTAAATTCAACTGACATACATAAATTTTCACCGTGAGATGAGACCGCCAATTGCTTAGAATTTGAAATTCGTATTAGGGAAAAAAAGAAGAAGAAAAGAAATAAGAATTGAATATTAGAAAATGGTCCAAATTAACCATATGTGTGGCTTTAATTATCAGGGACAACCCATATAATTTTTTTCCCTTTTCCAAATGGACTTCTACAGCCCAGTCCCACCCTTCTCCTGTCCTGCCCTTCCCCCAAAAAATTTTTTTTTCCCCTTTTTTAGCATTTCTAAGAAAGATGCTTTTTTTTTTTTTTTTAAATTTCTGTTTTTTCCAACTCTCTTCCAAATAAATTGCTAATCGAATAAGATATATGTGATTTGAATTTAACATACACTAAAAATTAATTTGCATTTTGACTTGATGATTAAAAAAAAAAAACAATTATCAATCAACGGATATCATAAATTAAAATTCTATAAAGTATGTAAAAGTATTAATCTAATATTCCCTACTCCTAGTGATACAGGTAATATTATTTTGGAAATAGAAAAAATAAATAAAGAATGGGGAGGTGTGGAAATAGTACCATCATTTATTAATCCGTTGAAGACCTTATGCAAGACCTACCCACTAATTTACCTACATAGAAGTGGTTGCATCAGTTGAAATTCTTAAAGACTGCAATACTTCAACAACTAAAAATAAAGTACACCATAAATTATTAACAGTCTTGTTCTGATGAAATTTTTTACCTTTGTACTTACAATAAGTCTATTTTGATAACACTCATAAGAAAAAAAATTAGTGTTGCAAATTATTACACAATTTTTTTGTCACAAATTTAATGTGAAAGTGTAAGTGGTGAAGAAAAAAATGATAAAATTATATGTAAGTAATAAATAATTACTCATAATCAATCATGTCAGATTTATGACAAAAAGTTATAGAATAGTTTGTAGTCCAAGAACCACTCCATTTATAAAGGTAGGGATTAATCCTTTCACACATTTAACATACATAGAACTATATATTGACCAAGGGGATCCATAATCCCTTAATCTGAATGTGGTGGGGGTCTAGTAGTCATTTACCCTCATGGCAAACTCATCAACACTGGGCTGTAGGTCAATGAGAGGATCTCATGGTATATTTTACCAAAGGATGTGACCTGCCACCATGGTCATACATTTTTTAAGTTACCACAAAAAAAAAAAAAAAAGAACTATAATCACCAAAATTTAATAATTTTTAAATAGTGTATATATATAATTTTAAGTCTTAGAATAAAAAAAGTATATTCAGCCTCCTAAAATTGAAAATTTTGCCTAAAAAATAGAATGCACATCGATCACACTTTGATTAGTGGTATCAGTTTTTTTTTTTTTTTTTTTTTTTTTTGATTTGTTTGCCTTTTCTTTTTAATCATTCAAATTATTGTGACCGGATTTTGACCTTAATTCAAATCACTTTTCGGGATTTAAAGAACATATAGTTCGATTTTAATAAATGATTGAGTTGAAATTTAATAAGAAACAATTGTTCCTTCTTATTTATTTATTTTTTTTATATAACGTTCACATTAAACAAATGTTAGTTTAGACTTTCATATTTTATTTTAGAGTTGAATTTTATTATATATCATATTACTGAGTGGTAAGCAAAAAAAAAAAAAAAAAAAAATTGCAACAAAAAATTTCATTGCAATAGACTCCAAATTTTTAATGACAATTTTGATAAAATAATATATATGATTTTGCAATAAACAATTTACTGCTTCGATTTGAAATAATAAGTTATTACTTTACAAATCTTGTTGTAATAGATTTGAAATAATGGAGAAAAATAATTTAGATCAAATTATTGCAAGGATATATTCATTTTAATAAATAATTATTTCATATTTGTCATTGCAATAACTTGTAAAATAATTGATATATAATTATTGCAATGAAATACCATTGCAATAGGTAGTAAAATAATTGATATCTGGTTATTGCAATGATATTTTAATATTTGTCATTGCAATAGATTGTAAAATAATTTATATCAAGTTATTGCAATGATAACTTAATATTTGTCAAACCTTGCACTCCTAGCAAAACAAGGCTGGCGGTTACAGGTGGGACAGGAGTCGCTTGTGTACAAAGTCTTGAAGGCGAAATATTTCCCAAGGAGTGATTTTATCAATGCCTCAATCGGTCACAATCCTTCTTATACATGGCGTAGTATTATGGCGGCACGAAATTTGGTAAAGGAAGGAATAAGGTGGAGAATAAGTAATGGTGCAAACGTTAGGGTGTGGATGGATAAATGGCTGCCTGTGCCATCAACTTACAAAGTAACATCCCCACGGCTGTTTATGCATGAAGACACACGGGTCCAAGAACTAATAGTTACCTCTACTGTCAGTTGGAAGAAGTCAATAGTTGATACTCTGTTTCTCCCCCACGAAGCTGAAGCGATCAAAGGCATCCCAATAAGCTCTCGGTTTCCTATAGACAAGCTAATATGGACTGAAACGCAAAATGGCATCTTCAGTGTGCGTAGTGCGTATAAGCTAGCAATGAAGATGGCAGTCAATGGAGTTCGAGGGGGCAGTTCTGATAGCAGCTCTCTTAGGCATTTCTGGAAAAGGATATGGAGCTTGCCGATCCCACATAAGGTCCGTCATTTTGGATGGAGAGCATGCCGTGAAGCCCTACCCACTAAAAGAAATTTGATGAAACGTAAGGTGATACTAGAGGACATGTGCGAGATTTGTAACGAAGCCTCGGAGACGACTGGGCATGTCTTATGGAGCTGTTCGAAAGCACAGGAGGTTTGGGGTTGTTCCAAGGTGACGATGCGTGTTGCTAGGACAGAGGGAGTCTCATTTTTGGACATTATATGGCAGTTGCTAATGATAGATGAGGGTAGCGATGAAGCGGCTGCAAGGGTGATTACCATAGCATGGGCTCTGTGGAACAATAGAAATGAGATGCGAAATGGTGGAGAAAGGAAGTCGGGACAAGGGCTGGTACAGTGGGCGATGGAATACCTTGCCGAGTATGGAGCAGCTATGGAACTGACAAATTCAGTGGGACCGGTGGTGGAGCTTCCAGTGAAGTGGACTCCGCCAAGAGAGGGGTGGTTTAAGATTAATGTCGATGGAGCCATTTTCTCAAAACAGAAAAGTGCAGGGATCGGGTGTTGATCAGGGACGAGTTGGGGAGAGTAGAAGCTGCTCTTAAGTAAAAAGGTTGATGCTCCTTTAGGCGCTATGGAGGTAGAAGCCAAAGCTCTTGAGGCTGGCTTGATGTTTGCGACGGATGTGGGTCTTCAAAATGTGGTCCTGGAGGGGGACTCGTTAGTTTTAATAAATGCTTTATGTGGGACCTCTTCTCCACCAGCTTCTGTGGAACCAATTGTCATGGGTGTAATGGATCTGTGTAGGGAGTTTAGAAGTATAGCCTTTTCTCATGTACGTAGACAAGGAAACAAACCGACACATCTTTTAGCTAAGCACGCATCTAGCGTTGCTGATTTTATTAGTTGGATTGAAGAGGATCCTTACTACATTGAGCAAGCTCTTATCCAAGATGTACTGTCATTTTCACGTATTCAATAAAATTTCAGTATTCTTATCAAAAAAAAAAAAAAACTTAATATTTGTCATTGCAATGGATTGTAAAATAATTTATGTCAAGCTATTCCAATGATAACTTCATTTCAATAAGCTATTTTTTTTAAAAAAAAAATTCATTGCAATAGATTTCACAAATAATTGGTATCAAGTTATTTCAATAATTGAAATCAAGTTATTGCAAAGATTGGTATCAAGTTATTGCAAAAAGATGATAACAATTAAGGTGTCTTTCTAGATTGGTCACTATCTTATAATACTCATCTCTTAAATAGTCTCTTTCTAATTCATTATATTGTCTAAAAAACTGTTTTCTTCTGTTAGCATATTCAGGTTTTAAGTAATCATTTTTTAATAATCATTTATCCAAAACAAACTCACCTGAAATAACATTAAGTCGGGGTTCTTCTGGTCCTAAGATATCTGTCTGGGTAGGGGAATTAGGATTGTATTGGTACATAGGTTGGAAGACATTTGGAGTTGGTTGGGCTGCATCTATTGTGTAGAAAGGGGTTTCAACTCGTCCCTATGGATAGATTCCTTCAACTGTAGTATTTATGGGATGGGAGGCTTCTTGGTTTAGATTCATAGATCTGTAATCAGAAAAAGAGGTTCTAGGTGTAAACATATATCAGGGTTGTGGGGCCAGAACTTGTGACCTCGGCCCACTTTACGTTAAAGCCTAAGGCCCGAGCCGAGGAGGGACATTGCCGAGGACATACAATGAAAGTCCAAATGGCCTAGAGATATAGCCGAGGACGACTCTGTCCTCGGCATCCCAAGACGCTCCTAGAAAAAAGGGCGAGTACGGTATAGGAGTGGTGCATGGAAAAGCCAAACACCTCCGCATTAATGTGGAAAGGACCCTTGAATAGTGTGGCGACAAAGGACAAGGGAAAAGCAACCATTACTGCAATGAAGTACTCTGCGCCTGACAGAGCAATGCTTTTCAGTTTTTACAACCACCCCCAACCACTTTGGGTATGGGTTGATAGGACAAGTATCAGTCCTAGAAAGTTGAACCTACACGTGGACGTAGGAGGGAAGAAAAAGGCTAGTATAAAAAGGAAAGAGAAGCAATTATGGAGGAAGGGGGACAGATCGTCTCCCAGGCCATTGAATCCTGAAAAAGGGAGAGTAATAAGAACACCAAGCCCCTCGAACGAGGTCTAAGTACCGGAGCCGCTTAGGCCGTGCCGGGGGAAAAGTCTTATTAGATACGCTAAGTTCACTCTCATGCGACTACCATGAACACCATGACCAACTACTGTCCGATGACCAAGGCCTAGCCTTTCAGCCCACGCTCTACAAATTTTATTGTTTGGGCCTTTAACGTGCGAACCCAATATCAGTTTGGGGTCGTTACAAATTGAGTCCTTATAAGGGTGTTCTACTTCTCATAGAACTAGAAGATCTTATTAAGTTATTAGCTTGTCTTTCTGAACCAAAAGATATTACTACTATGCCGTCTGTCTTTTGTGTTATAAAATCAGGTCTATCGTTTTCTATCTTTTGTGAGGGAACAATGGTGTCTAAACTCCACTGTTTAGGTAGTGTAATCTCATCCTATCTTATGGTTTGAGGTATTTTTAATCTAAAATTCTTATACCTCATCTTATCTTATGGTTTGAGGTATTTTATTTGATTAAGAAGAAATAGTCATTGCAATAACTTGACAAAAATTATTTTATAATCTATTGTAACAATAAATATTAAAATATCATTGTAATAACTTGATATAAATTATTTTACACTCTATTACAATGATAAATATTAAGACATCATTACAATAACTATAAATTGAACAATTTATTGTTGTGACAAAAATGAAATAATTATCTATTACAACGAATATATTGTTGCAATAATTTTTTATTGCAATAACATATATAATTATTAGATTAAAATTGTCATTAAAATATTTGGAGTTTATTATAATAGAATTTTTTGTTTCACAAATCCATTACCTCAAATTTTATTGCAATGGCACAAATGTTTTTTCAATGATTTTTTTCATTGTAAAGAACTTTTTTTTTCTTATAATGATTTTGGTTTCATCTTTTTGACCCTCCGCTCAACTTTCTGCCCATGGACATAAAGATAACAAACTATAAACTTATCATTCTTAAGCAACTTATTCTCACTCCACACCGCTCCATTCTCAGACAACTTATCCCCAAGCAAAAACATAAAATCTCATCATTTGATCTTCGAAGATATCTTCCAAGCCCAACCCAAGGAGATTCAATAAGCTCATAGCAATGTTGACCTTTCTTGTTCAGATGGCATATAAAAATGTGTCCCTCAAGAAAATCCCAAAATAGGTCTTTGTTGAACTCCACTTTTGAACCCATTTTATATTGGTAAGATAATGGTGGAAGTATATTAAAAGCTTTCTCTCACTCACCCATCTATCATGAAAAATAGACAATATAGAGCAAGAGTTCTTTTCTTTAGGTTTACAAACACTAAGAACATTATTATTGTAAGTAAATTGTAAATTACACCCCTAAATTTGGGGGTGTTTAGATTTTATACCCTGAATTTCAGAATTTGGATTTTACCCCTTAAAGATTGTGGGTGTTTGGATTTTACATCCTAATGTTTTAGAATTTGGATTTTACCTCCTAAAGTTTAGGAGTGTTTGGATTTTGACACTTCCAAATTCTGAAACTTTAGGGTGTAAAATTCAAACACCCCAAAACTTTATGGAGTAAAATCCAAACACCCTTAAAATTTAGGAGATAAAATCCAAATTTTAAAACGTCAGGGTGTAAAATCCAAACACTCCTAAACTTCAGGGGGTAAAATCTAAATTTTGAAACTTCAAAGAGTAAAATTCAAATACCCTCAAATTTTAGGGGTGTAATTTACAATTTATCAAACTTAAAAATACTGTTTACCAAAAAAAACTTAAAAATACTAAATTCATTATATTGCGTAAATTAATAGGTTAATAGCAGATATTTAAAATTATGGATTATGCTTAAAATAATAAAAGGGATTTAGAAAAAAAAATTACATCAAATTAGTTGTGATTTTGTTATATAGTATTCTAACATGGGAGTTTTTTTTTTTTTTTTTTTTTTTTTTTTTTAATTACTTAAAAATTGCTAAGAATTTCATTATGTAAATGATAATTGATGAATTTTATTCTATTATGGATCACCAAACATAACTTTAATTTGAGATACTATTCCTCTTTTTCTTTTTCTTTTTTTCTTATTTACAACAAATTAGATAATTTTTGCATACAAATTAGAGTTTAGATAAATGATAAGTTCTCTTCAATTATATATATATATATATATATATATATATCCAAAACTTTTGATTTTTTTTTTTTTTTTTTACGGCTCCTTATTACATTATATGTCTACATAAATTAATTCTATGTATACATTTAAAAACACCAAACAATTGTGACTTTTTATTTTTCAATAGACAACTTTTCGGTCAACAGGCACACTTTCATTCAATAGGCATATTTTCGATCAATAGGCACGTTTTCATTCAATAAGCACATTTTTGATTAATAGGCACATTTTCGATTAATAGACACATTTTCGGTCAATAGACACTTTTTCATTCAATAGGCATCTTTTCGACTAATATGCACCTTTACATTCAATAGGCACTTTTTTCACCCAATAGGAACCTTTTCGGCCAATAGGCATTTTTTGGTATATCCAATATGAAGGGTTATAATCTTTCAATAGGTACCTTTTGGCAGAAACTTTTTCATTCAATAGGTACATTTTCGGTCAATAGACACTTTTTCATTCAATAAGCACTTTTTTGGTCAATAGACACCTTTTGGTATATCCAATATAAATGGTTATAACATTTCAATAGACACCTTTTGGTATATCAAATTTGAAGGGTTATGACCTTTGAATAGACACCTTTTGACATAGATATTACAACCTATCTTATATATACCTATATATACAACACAAACTAAACTAGAGATGCAACACTCTGTCTCTTATTCATTCTCACAAAAAACTAATAAATAAAACAACATTACTTTCTTCTGCCTAACTAATAAAACTTTTTGTTATTTCTTTCAATATAATTTTTTTTTTTTTTAATTTCATGCATATTTGCTTACTACTCCAACTCAAAAAATAGTGGCTTTTTTTTTTCATGAAACTTATTCAGTAGCTATTCTTGTTCATCGCACGGGTTAGCGACTGGTATAATATGAAAGCGAAATGTTTGACTTTTATTGACCACTCCTCATTATGCCCCATAGCTACATAAATTAATGACACATATACATTTAAAAACACCGAATAGTTGTATCTTTTCATTTTTCAATAGGCACATTTTTGGTCAATATGTATTTTTCGGTCAATAGGCACATTTTTGGTCAATAGACACATTTTTATTCAATAAGCACATATTCGGTCAATATGCACTTTTTCATTCAATAGGCATATTTTCGATCAATAGACATCTTTTCATTCAATAGGCATATTTTTGCTCAATAGACACATTTTCATTTAATAGGCACATTTTCTGTCAATAGGCACATTTTCATTCAATATGCATTTTTTCGGTCAATAGGCATCTTTTCATTCAATATGCATTTTTTCGGTCAATAGGCACATTTTGGTATATTTAATATATAGACTATGACCTTTCAATAGACACATTTTGGAATATCAAATTTGAAGGGTTATGACTTTTCAATATACACCTTTTGACATATATATTACAACTTATCTTATATATACCTATATATACAACACAAACTAAACTAGAGACGCAACATGTATGCGCGTGCACGCGCACGCGCACACGCACACACACATATATATAAACTCATGACTTACTTTAATATATATATTTTTTGTGACGTAAAATCTTGCCAAGCTGGGGCCTTTTGGATTCACCATTATTGTCAAGTAAGCTCTAAATGCATAAGCTAGCTACACAAACCCCGTGCATTGTGAGTCCGGATAAGTTCCCAGCTAATAATCATGTCAAACTTAGGACGTTCAGGTTTACATGCAATTTGTCTAACGTGTCCGTCAACTATTGAGGCAACCCAATAGAACAAAGTTTCTCTCCAAAATAGTTTGGAGAGAAATTCTTCAAACTTGTTATATATTTCTTTTTTTTGGTGTGAATTTTGAAAATCTAACCGATGAATCTTATGCTCCTTATAATCTTAATATGCCTATCAAATTTTGTTCAAATCGGATGTTATTTACTATTCGATCAATAAACTTATTTTTCATACACAATTTTAGATCACAAAAACGTAAAATTTTAATATTGTTTGATAACATAGCAAAGATATTTAATCTTCTTGAAATTTTGCAAACATGAAAAATATAATAAGAACATGCAATCCAACGGTTAAATTTTTAAAATTCATACTCAATATAAAGATATACGAAGAGTTTGTAGAATTTCTCTGCAAACTAGTTTGGAGAGAAATTTTGTTCAACCCTGAAGAGTGCAAAATTTGGGATGATGGATCCATTTAAGTAGACCTGACGGTACTAGACTAATGGGCTGACAAAGATAAGGCAACAAAGGGGCATCGGATGGATGTGACACATGACGGATGGACTCCTCCCCATAATAGACGGATAGTCCCTCGATATGGACGGATTCAAGTCACATGAATATAAGGTAGACGGATACCAAAGCCATGTGGCACCTACATGGTTTTGCATGGGCTCCAAGGAATTCTAAATGGAAATAAATTGCATCCCACGGTTAACCCTAATCAGTAGAATCCTAAATTGAGAAGGATCCCGTATTATACACACATTTATGATGATCTTCCCCATAAGGAAACACCTTCCTACGCAAGAAACGGTGGTCGGTTTTACACTACTATAAAAACCCAAAGCCCTCAGAAAACAAGGTACACATAATTCACCCCAGCTCAACACTCTAAAGTTGTGAAGAGATTTCTAACTTAACTTTCGGAGGGTCTTTGGTCGATATCACACTAGTACTCTCCTAAGATCTTTTTGTTCTGTGTTGTGCAGATGTTGTCTAGAGTACGTGAGAATTGTGTGACTTACTGACGATTTTCGACATCATCAAACCCAATATATGTTTTGAGTTTATCTTGAATCTCTTTATACACGTATCAATACCATACTTTTAGTCCCTCCAAACAAAATAACCCTATTTCCGCGGCTCCCAATGCCATTGGCCCATTATACTTTATTGTGTCTACCGACCTCATTTCGTATACGTGACCAAACTTACCAAAGTCCACCACGAGTGACATAGGAATAATTGAAGTCTTTTTGGGCAACAAAAATCCGCCCAACCTTGTCCATACTCCAAAGTCTCATGGAAAACAGCAATGTTAAGTTCAAAATGGTCCCCCACTCAAGCGCCAAAGTAAGGCAAAGTTCCACCCCCCATTTGTGAGAGTAACTGACTTTTATCACGTTATTTTTTACAATTATTTTATATGATTAATTAGGTTTAGTTATTTATCATTTTTATATAAAGGGTTCGTTTGGATACAGCTTATTTCATTGAAAATTGAAAAATAAAAATAATAAAAAAATAATAAAAAAGTTACTGTTCACACGTTTGGTACTGTTCATAAGCCTAAAATCACTGTTTATAGATAATAAACAGTGCCAACATGCGTCCAGGGGAAAAAAAAAAAAAAAAAAAAGGCAAAAAATGCAACGCAAGAAACGCAATATCCAAACGCCACCAAATTCATTATTTTTTTTACATCATTTATAATTTAGCAAAGTTTTTTCACTAAAATCTATGGTACTAGATTTTTTTTTTTTTTTTAATTTTTTCTATGAATGGTGCTAGATTTTTTGTTTGGGTAGAAATCAAATTGTAAGATAGTTTTTTATTTTTTTTATTGAAAATTGTAAGATAGTTGTAGCACTAAAATTAGTGGTGGTAGATTATTTTTGTTTTGTTTGTGTAGGACGTCGGCTCGCTGGCTTCTGCCAAATTTCTTTCCTTTGTTAGGAGTAGAGAGCAGAGAGACAGCTACTCGCCAGTGCATACCTGAATTTCACTGAAAGTACCCATCATGACTCATGATAGGACAGCCCTACACAGCTACACTACAGTACGTATTCTCTTAGAAAGAGTGTACACCCAAAAACTGGAAAATACTTTACGCGCATATTATTTTGAGAAAGCGCGTGTTTCTTAGTGAGACATCATAGATGGTTAGATACGCTTAATTTGATTTCCTAAGGAAAGATTATATTTATATATATAAAAAATTAAGGTTATAGTAAATTAGTAATTTAAATCCACATAGTTTTAAAAGTAATGAATTTTTTTTTTTTGAAAATAAAAGTAATGAATTAAAACTTATAATTCAAAAGATAACAAATTAAAGATGAGATTTAGAAAAATGATAAAATAAAATTTTAGACTATTTAATTTAAACAAAATATTGTGTTTAGAAAGTTAAACAAAATATTGTGTTTAGAATTTTATATGGACTAAAAGTTTAATTTATTACATTTTTAAACTTTAAGGTTTACTTTTTCACTTTTAAAAATCTCATGAATTAATTTTGTATCTTTTAAGCTTCAAGATTTAATTTATTATTTTTGAATTATAGATTTTAAATTTGGAAAAAAAAAATTCCCTTTTCATCCTTATATTTATGGGATGTTTTCACTTTGTTTATTGTGTTTTCATAAGTTTCATTTTTAATTTTTGAGTTTTTGAACAATGTTTTATTTTGATCCTTAACGTCATTTAATTAACTGGTGGATTCTAGTTAGCTTAACTTGTAAAGTCTCTGATAGATTCATTTTGTTTATTGTGTTTTCATAAGTTTCATTTTTAATTTTTGATTTTTTGAACAATGTTTTATTTTGATCATTAACGTCATTTAATTAACTGGTGGATTCTAGTTAGCTTAACTGGTAAAGTCTCTGATGGATGAATAAGAGATTTGAGGTTCAATTACACCTTACACAAAAAAATGATTGACATCTTGATTTAATGATAAAGAGCAAAATCACAGAAGCGAATGTCATAAGTTAAAACTCTATAAATAAATAAAACCGTTTAATAAATATTAAAAGAATCACGCTAGCACTTAGATGGCAAAAAAAATTTACGTTAACATCCACTTTCGAGTATCAATTCATCTCTCTCTCTCTCTCCACCACTAATCTCTGGTACAAAGTTGTTCACCTAGGTCAAAGTTGAGTTCTCAATTCTTAACAAGGTAAGATCAATAAGGTGTTGTATTTGTGGCGACACAACTAAAGAATACGGTCAAATCAAGTGTGACATTGCTTTGGTAGGGTGAAATCAAAATTGACTAGAGATGGTTTTTCTTAGGGGGGAGGGGGGATTTTGGGGTCGATGAGATGGTGATGACATTTTGGGTGGTTGCGAAGGTAATTTTGTTGTATGAGTTGGATAATTTACTATATATTGAGTTTGAATTGATTTGATTTTAATTTTCCCCCACAAGCATGCGCCCAAACTAGATGTGAGTTTTGATTTATTTTTTAGTTTATTTATAAAGTCAAGTATTTTCTAAATATAATATTTTTGTTAATTTTTATTAAATAAATAAGCTGATTTTCAACAAAAATACAATCCAAATACAGAAACAAGTATAATTTAGAAAGGAAGATAAAATAAAATATACTTTAAGTGTATTTGAGAAATTGCATGATTTTTAGAGAAATAATATACTTAAGGTGAGTATGACATCTTGTATTTTCTATCAGCTTATATACTTAAATGTACAGGTAGAAGGTAACTTTAAACAAATATATTAACTTAAAAAAAAGTTATTTAGTTATTTATTAAACAAGAGATAAAAAATGAATTTAAGTAATTAAACCGTCAACAAAAAAAAAAAGAAAAATAAAAGACATTGTTACAAATAAGATTTTGATATGAGGCCAAGAAATTATAAATAAGAGCGTGGGGGGTGGTTGCTCGCTGGTTGCCAATGATGTAGATGGAAAGAGTTGAAGGGGAGGGAGGTGGGGTCGGCATGAATGACAGTAGACATGTGGGTGGTCTGGCAACAGTGTCAACCTGGGCACATGACATGAATTGCGGTTTTGATTTGATGAGTGAGCCCTTCTTCGAATTGTTTGTTGTAATTATATCAGTCTTCATCTAAATCCAATATCCCCTTTAGGTTATCGAATCTGGTAGTGATAGAGAGAGCTAGGACATGGTCCAATCCTCCTGTGGTGTGGTGAGAGGATTGGGATGGGACTTGGTAACTGACTCTTCTGAACTGGCCTCGTGTCTTGTGTTCCAGCTCTATCCAACCTGCCCTACCCAATTCTAGGCCGACTTCAGAATCTAAACACCACAATCTTTTTCTTTCTTATTTTTTTATTTTATTTTATTTTATGAAACTAAACACCATAATCTTTTAAGTTACAATTTTGTCATAATTAGGATGTGATACGAAATGAGCCGGTGGAGAAAAAATAAATTTTATTATTTTCTGTGAAACTGATAAAAAAATCGATCATATTATACCATATAAAATAATTGTAAAAAATGAGAGATTTATGTTAAGGAGACAAATAATCAATTATATTATAACATACAAAATAATTGAAATGTTGCGAGCAAATATTATGGTCCTAAAGTTGCCAACCCATTAAAATTGCACTTTTCTTCATCTTTTATGCAATGAACACTTTGAATGCATATTCGCAGTCTTTGGAATCCTTTGGTTTACTTAGTTGTGATGTTAAATGTTTTGCAAGTTTATTTCATTGTATTAGGTTTTCACATGTTCGTAGAGAAGGATTGTTGTATTCTCACATTAAGAGAAACGACAATGGGGTTGCTCATAGTCTGGCTAAAAATGCATTATGCATACCAGATTTTCAAGTATGGATGGAAGATGTCCCATCTCATATTAGTTCGATTTTACAATTGGATGTAGTTGAATTTTTTTAATAAAATCCATCAGTTTCTTTCTCAAAAAAAAAAAAAAAAAAAAAAGGCTTTCTTTCTTCGTTCTCAAAAAAATAAAAAAAGTTTTCTTTCTCTTTTCTTTTTATTTTTTTCCTTATCTTATTAATGATTTTTGGCATATGCAGTTACCCTTTTTATTTTTTGGGTAGAATGCTGTTTTTTTTGAACTCATACTTCACTCATAACATGGAGTAACGCTTTTGTCAGATCTCACAAAATTAATATTATTCTAAGAACCTTTACAAGCACAGAAATTTGATAAAATTCACATCATTTGACCCATCACAATACAAAAAGGTAGAGAGATAAAGTTTGTGAACATTTTAAATTAAAGAAAGATATTAGATGATAGTGATGAGGAATTTGTGTGTTTCGAATTTGACTAGAAAATATGTAACACATAAAGGTCCATTATTTTAATGGAATGAAATTATCATTTTCGCCATGACGGTTAATGGATTAAAGATTCAAAGTTTATCCAAAATTTTGAGATTATGACTTTATTATTGTTGTTGCATGGGTAATTTTAGGTAAAATTATATATATATATATATATATATATATATATATATATATATATATATTTAAAGATTTATATATTAAGATGACAAATTTTGACTCTTCTTCCTCCAAATTATACCAAACTATATAAACAAAATTTCTTCCACCCTATTACTTGATAAATAGATGATCATCCACATATATTTTACTCGCATGACCCATTAAATGATTTGTAATTTTGTATAACTTACTTTGACTGTTAAAAATGTTATGTGATGGATGATTATTTAAACTGTGATGAAATCATTTGACTTTTTGGTGTTTCTAATATTACCACATAAACTTTTGAAATAGAGAAAGTTTGGCAATAAACTCGGTTTTAGCATAAAGCTACAATTCCATTTAGTATCTATTTATTGGATGTGAATTTTGACAAATCCACTGTTGAATTATATTTTTGTCTTATATCTTCCATGTTTGCAAAATTTTCAGAAAATCAATGATCAATAGTTATATTATCAATTAAATGTTTAAATTTCAAGTTTTTGTAATATAAAATTATGTATAAAAAATAGGTTTATAAATCAAATAATAAATTAATGTGATTGATACTAAATTTTACATGTGTATTAAGAACATAAAAAACATACAACCCATTGGTTAGATTTTTAAAATATATAGTTGTAGGGACACAATTTGCAGCCCAGGCCCAAAATGTATGGGATACTGGTCCAGTGAACCCAGTACAATAAATTTGTAGAGAGTGGGTAGAAGAACTAGGCTTTAGTGAATGTGATAACAGTTATAATGAGTTTCCAAGGCAATCAAACGGAAACGAACCAAGTTGGTACAAGAAAGTTTGTCCTCGGCACAATTCGAGGAGCTCTGTTCTAGTATATATTGGATGATAATGGTTACAGGAGTTCTTGAGATTGCTACAGTGCTTTCTCTCTTCATCCCCCGACCCCCTCTCCATGATGGGTCTCTCCTATTATATAGTCCCCTTTGAACGATCTTGGCCTTCCACTTGTTGATCATCCAAGCCTATACTTGAGTGCCTGTCCCATCAGACACCCTCTCTGGCGTTCTGTGAGTTGCAGTAACCGAGATAGCACTGTTCAAGGGTCTTGTCCACATAAATGCGATGTTAGCAACTTTCCCTTAAATATTCCTGAGTTCCTATCCTTTAGAACTTCCTAGAAGGTCACTCTGACTATTTAGGACTTATATCTAACCGTGCTTTAGCTGGTCCGAGGATATATTCCTCCTCGGATTTGGACTACTGCTCTCTCGGCCAAAGCCTCACTCCCCATTGTATGATTTTGGGCCCATGACCCCACAATAGTCATACTAATTTTTTAAGTGAGGGTTGTAAACTACAACCAAGTTTGTAGTCAAATTTTGTCATTTGAAAATTCATATATTTTCAAGTCATCATTATAATATAAATCTTCTAATTTGACTTTTATAGTTACAAATAGTGTTAGACTATGTTAGTTTAAGAGTCCATTTGGATTGAGTAAAAACAAGAGGGATGAAAAATAGGGTAGATAATTGTTTTCTGACCGGGCTAGCTTTTTTTGAAGATGAATCTTCTCTCCAAATTGGGGAAAAAGTGAGCTTAAGATGGGAAATTTCCCATCTACCCCTCTTCCCCCCTCCCCCTCCCACCCCCCCCCCCCCAGATGTTGGTTTCCTCTCCTTTTATTTTATTTTATTTTTTCCCCAAGATATGGTGAGTTCATCAATTTTTTAATGTTATATTTTTTCCTTATAAACTATTAATTTTTTTTTAAAAAATGTAATAGGGACATGAGAGTAAATTTATACAAATACAATATTCTATATTTTCATTTTTTAAGAGATAATTACAATATGCTGCTAACTCCATAGTTCGGACAATTTCCCTTTTAAAACTCCAAGCACTTAATGCATAGGGAGGTGCCAGTTCAACTATTTCTTTAGCAAAATTCTTACTTCATAGAATCATTACTTCTGTTTTATTTTAGAAATCTTTTGTTTTATTTTTGAAATCTCTGTGCACGTACGTATTCATGCAAATCAAATATTATATACCTGTCTATCCAAAAAAAAGAAAAGAAAGTATATACCCAGACCTTAATAATTGCCACCCATTATTGTTAGTATTTAAAAGAAGAATCAAGTCTTTTTTTCTTTTTCTTTTTTCAATACTTATCAACGCTGGTTTGTGAAGTCAATTCCCTTCAACGTTCCTATCCAATCTGGTTTTGGGTCCACTTTACTGGTCGTTAAGTTCTTTTTTTTTTTTTTTTTTTTTTGAGATAGATATGAAGTTCTTTTAAACTATAAGCAATTATTAGGGTCCGTTTGGATACAACTTATTTTACTGAAAACTAAAAACTGAAAACACTATAGCAAAATAAATTTTAAATGTGTGAAAAATTACTGTTCACTCTGTTTTTTACTATTTAGAGCACCCACAGTAGATGTGGGATATGTGCCAAATGCTAAATATTTGGCACATATCCCACACCAAACCAAAAAAACAGCACCCCATCAGATATGGTAAACGTGGTAAAATTATACCACTTATGTCCGTACCGTTGCAAATTTGCAACGGTACGGACAAATGTTGTAAACCAGAAATTAATATTTTATCCGACTTTTCTCTCTCCTCTCTTTTTTTTATTTGATTTTCTCTCTTCCTTCTCAGAATCTGTCTCTCTCTCTCTCCCAAGTTCCCAAGAATCCCAACCCGTTCTTCCTCTTCTCACAATCGGACGCGAGCAAGAAGAAGGCAACGCAGAAGAAGGCGGCGGCGGCGGCCAAGAGAGGAGGAAAGGCAGCCGCGACTTCGTCAAAATCGGCAGCGGCGGCGGCGGCGGCGTCGGATTCGCAGAACGGAGCAGATTTGATTTTTGATTTCTGATCTCTCTCTTTAGCTT
This sequence comes from Quercus tomentella, assembly GCA_028535165.1. NCBI lineage: Eukaryota > Viridiplantae > Streptophyta > Magnoliopsida > Fagales > Fagaceae > Quercus > Quercus tomentella. The sequence continues at coordinate 41,243,977 of JAPQVY010000089.1, forward strand.
GATTTGTTGGGTTGTGGGTTCACAGTTGTATGATGATGGTGACTAATTAGCTTGATTTGTTGGGTTTGCCATGGTGGTGAACGGCTAAGATTGTGGTGGTGCCGTGGTGGCAGTTGGTGAGCTTGTGGTGGCTGTTGAAATCAGAAGCATGAAGGCTAATTAGCTTGATTTCTGATCTCACTCTTTCTTATTGTGTTTGGTTATTGGTTGATTTGGGCTTCGATTTGTCCGATGGGTGGGTTTCGGTTTGTGTCGTTTGTGGTGGCTTGGGTTTCGGTTTATGCAGTAGGTGCGTTTCGGTTTGTGCCGTGTGTGGTGGCTTGTGTTTCGGTTTGTGCCGTGTGTGGTGGCTTGCGTTTCGGTTTGTGCCGTGTGTGGTGGCTTGCGTTTCAGTTTGTGTGGCTTTTGTGGGTTTCAATTTGCGTCGTGTGTGGGTTTTGGTTTGTGTAGTGGGTGGGCTTCAGTTTTTCTGGGATGTGCAGTGGGTGGTGGCTCTGGCTAATTCGGCGGAGCTGTGGCCGTGGCTAGTTCGGTGAGGCTGTGACTGGGTTGGATAGGTGGTTGTGCAGTCGCTGATGATGATGATAATGGGGGATAATATATTATTTTAATGGGTAATAAATATTATTTTAATGTATAGAATTGGATTATAAAACATCTGATAAATGCGATGTTGTAAAATGATGTGGTAAAATAATAAAGTAGGTGTTTAATGTGGTAAAATGGCATTTTTTTTGCCACATCTGCTGTGGATGCTCTTATAAGCCTAAAATCATTGTTTATGGACAATAAACAATGCCAGACACGCGTCCAACAAAATAAAAGAGGTTTTCACTTTACTTTTCCACCTCAACCAAATACAAATAAGAGAGAGCTAAAATTTTTTCTATCACCTACTTTTCCATCCTTACTATTTTCTATCTTCCCACTTTTCCATTCCCCAATCAAATGCACCCTAAATTGATTAGAACTCACCATATCTTTTTGGATAAATAGCCTAACACTAAACAAATTTTGATTGGCTTTTTATTAGGAAGTTGTTATAAATTAATAGTTTAATTGATACTAGATGTTTCCAATAAAAACGTCAAGGATTCAAACAATACTCCCTTAACTATCAAATTATAAAAATTTAGAAAAAAAAAAAAAAATCTTAGAGGATGTATATTACACATTTTGATAGTCAATGGACCCATTTAGAAAGAGGTATAACGATTGTTTCTCAATTTTATTGACTATTTGGAATTGCTAGCTAGGGTTGTAAAGTAATTAAGTTTTGTCGAGTAGTGAATGTTCAAACTTGACTCGGCAATAAAAGTAAAATGTTCAAGCCCGGTTCAAGCTCGAACTGAGCATATGTTTGAACTTGGGCTCATCAAAAAGTCCAAAAGCTTGAGCTCTGCTTGGCTCAACTTGATTCATTAGTCAAGCTAAGCACGAGTTTAATAACAAGCTTTTGATCTCGAGATCTAACACAAGTACATTATCAAATGCTTAAACTCTCCAAAATTCAAGTATAAAAAATATTATACTAGATAGTTACATCAAGCTTATTACCATGTCAAGCTTAAAGTCCTTTAGTTTTTTTTTTGGGACAAGTAGTCTTATCTCACAATTAATTAAAAGTTCAGTAAGATATGAGTTTATTTGCCTAATCTATATCAAGCTTATTATTAAGTCCATAAATAAACTTAAACTTGGTTTATTTTGTATTAAGCCTTTATTGTTCACAAGCTTAATTATTCATGAGCAATTTTTTTTTTTTAAGTTTATTATTTTTTGTTCCTATGAATTGTTTTGGCTTATTTATTAAATAAACCTAAAAGTAAAGCTTAAACTTTGCTTGTTTACAAACAAATAAATATGAACAAAATTTTAATCGAACAAAGTCCAAATTATTTATGAACAATTTAGTTTATTTACGGCTCTACTCCAATTGCAACTAGTTATTTCGAATTTACAACCTACCTCATTAATTCTTCCTCAAAAAAATAAAATAAAATAAAAACCCTACCTCATTAATTGCATAGCCCCAACTATTTACGCTTCAAGTGACTTGTGGGTAGTCCCCGTAATTGTATGTAAATCTTCTACTTTTAGTTAGCTTTGTCAAAAAAAATTTCTACTATTGCACATTTAATAAATAATAAAATATAGAAGAAAAAAGAGGGAGATTTTCCTGCCAAGCATGACCGATCAACATATAACAGTTTTCACTACAGTGAGTGTGTAACAAGAGTTAACCTAGAAACAAATCAACAATAGTAATTTTGGACGGTTACAAAGAATGAGCTTCAGAGAAACCTCATCCCCCCCGGCTCTACCCCATGACCCTGACGATCCTGAAAACATCTACCTACGCGATAACTCACGTAAAAAGACATGCGCAGAGGCGATCTAGGATGCCAATATGCTAGAAGCACGTTATGGAGTGGGAGAAGAAGACAATGAAGAACTACCAAACCAGGAAGAGAACGTTGAGCAGCAGACACAAAGTGAAGACACCCAACCCGGTACTGAAGATGAACGCCCTGATGAAACCTGGGAAATGCAACTCACTCCAGAATTGAAGAACCAGCTAGCGGGACCATGGAAAACAAGCGTTATCCTCAAGCTTATGGGACGACCACTGGGATATCGGGCACTCCAAACCAGGTTAGCCGATATTTGGCGCCCCACAGGTACGACACATTTAATTGACCTTGGTTATGGATTTTTCATTATGCGTTTTGATGTGCTTAAAGATTACCAACATGCTCTCATGGATGGACCATGGTTTGTGGGAGACCATTACCTGCATGTGCAGGCCTGGGAAGCGGATTTTCATCCGCAAACTGCCAAAATATCAACCACGGCGGTTTGGATCCGTCTAGAACAATTACCCATTGAATATTACCATCCTGAGTTTCTCAAACACGTGGGCAAAAAACTAGGAAAACTTTTGAAGGTTGATGCCATTACTAGCGCAGTCATTCGAGGAAGATTCGCTAGAGTGTGTGTCCAAATAAATATGGCCAACCCGCTGCCCAAACGTGTGAAAATAGGTTCATTTTGGCAAGACATTGTATATGAGAACCTCCCTATGCTTTGCTACAGATGTGGTCGGATCGGACACCGAGAAACGCAGTGCACAAAAGGCATGCCATCTCCAACCACCGTGCTACCTCACGAGAAAGAAACTCACACCCCAACCGTTTCACCGCCTGAGCCAACCCACGTGTCAACCCCTTGGAAAACGGTCCAAACACGCCGCACCCGGACACGTGGACGCCCAACTGAGATTACTTTACGCGGTAAAACCAACTTAACCGAGACTTACCCATTGATTCAACCACGTGGTCAAGCTTCATCATTATACACACAGGGGCAACGCACTCAATTTACTGAGTTAGTGAAGGGACTTAAACTTTATAATGCGAAATAGCCACCTGGTTTTAACTGTGGCGAGGTGGCATCTATGGGTAAAAAAGCTCAGTTACTGCAGCCACATGAGAAAGAACAGCAGTGCATGCAAGCCCCAGGAGATGCCGATTGTTCACGTCTTCCATTCCAACTGAGTGATGTGGCTGTGAACGACTTGCGAACTCCTTGCATGGCCAGTTGTAATGCAGATCATCTATCTCCTCAAGCTCAAACCATGCAGCAAGGGCAAGTTATAATTCCTACTATTCTAGCCGAGCCAACCTCTCTTGACACAAACCAAACAAATGGCTCCTTCATCGGACCAAGCATCATCCTCACCCACACCAACGGATCCCGACCTGTGTCTCACACCAACACTTCAAGGCAACTTACCTCTCTTAACCATACTCCTCTTGAACAACCACCCCCCTCCTCTCCAAGCCTACGAGCAGGAGATGGAGAACCTAGAAAAGCTTTGGAGCGGACTGTCTCTAGAACAAACTCTCGACGGGACAGTGAGCTATGTCCGCATTTCGGTTCATCCGCGGACAACCATGAACTGGAACCAAGCGACTTAAACTCCGAGCCTGCCTCTGAGGCTCGACCCACCTCCCCATTCCAACCCCTACCGTAGCCACCGATCCCATGTCCGAGTCAACAGGTCCAGCCATCCTTATCACACCCAGGCAAGGCGGACACAAGCTTCGCCAGTCAAGCATCGGAGCATTCCGGTGAGCTCCTCCAGTGTAGACTCCCTAGACATACTGCCCGCAGCCATTTTTCGCTTCCTGGATAGCGGCGAAATAAACATCGCCATGCGGGAAGACGAGCCCAACCTATACATAGTCATGTTCTCAAACTGCAGCCTACCATTCGACGTGCCCGGCACGCACTGGGCCAAGCTTGGCGATGTGGAAGCACTGTATCACATCATGACCACCACAGCGAGGCATCAGTGCCTCCCTCTGTCGACAGCGAGGATTCCCTCGACATGGGAAGTCCCGAATGAGTCCCTGACCCCCTTTTCCACATCCATGAAGATGATCGCCTGGAACTGTTAAGGCGCCGGAAATGACATGTTTCATGCCCATGCCTATGAGCTCCACCATAGGCACCGTCCTAATATCCTGATTATCATCGAGCCCCGCATTGCTGAAGCTAGGGCTCAAGGGGTGATAGACATGCTCCCGTACTCTCACTCTCGTCGTGTGGACCAAGCTGGTTTCTTTGGAGGAATCTGGCTGCTTTGGAATGAAGGCCCCTCCTTTAGTGTCGAAATTATCACCTATAGTGATCACAGTATTCACGCTCTTGTGAAGGTACCTTCTCCACCCCTTTCTTTTTTACTTACTGCTGTGTACGCTCCTCCCCATTTTAATAAGTGTAAACCGTTTTGGGATTATTTAGAAAATCTTGCTAGGAATATATCTCTTCCGTGGATCCTTCTAGGAGATTCTAATGATATGATTTCGGAGGATGAAAAACTAGGAGGTCTTCTTGTCAATAGAACCCGCATTGCGGCCTTTAGAAACTGCTTGGATAAATGTGGGCTCATAGACCTAGGTTTTCATGGCCCTTGGTTCACGTGGACCAACAAAAGCCCGGTTTGACAGTCCACCATAAAGGAGCGGTTAGATAGAGGTCTGGGCAATGCCGAATGGACTTTGCTCTTTCCTACCGCTGAAATCCACCATCTCCCTAAGGTCAAGTCTGATCATTGCCTTATTATGCTGAACACTGACCCATCGAAGCCTAAACTCCCGAAACCCTTCCGATTCGAGCAAATGTGGTTGACCGATCCCACTTTCCCGTCCTTTGTGGAGGACAGCTGGCAAGCCTCAGAACTTATCCCTTCTGCTTCCTCATCCTTATCTAGGTTCCCTCGGCGCTTGAATGCGTTGACGGAAAACATTCGTTCCTGGAACAAAACTCATTTTGGAAATGTGTTTTATCGTAAAAACCGCCTGGTAGCCAGACTTAGAGGTATCCAAGTGGCCTTAGCCAGGAAACCCTCTGCCTATTTGTACTCGTTCGAAAGCTAGCTCACTCAGGAGTACAATATTGTTCTCCACCAAGAATATTTATATTGGCGTCTCAAATCCCGAATCATGTGGTTAAACTATGGAGATGCCAATACTAAATATTTTCACATCAAAACTATTCAACGTCGCAGTCACTTACGAGTGATAACTTTAAAGGATGGCACGGGATTATGGCTCACTGGAGAGCCTCTAACCCATCACATTCACACTACCTTCAAAAATTTGTTCCAGGCCTCATCATCATATTGCTGCATCACCCCTGGCAATGAGAGGCTCTATTGCCCCAATAGTCCCTTCCGTACCCAAGCTCAGTTACTTATTAGGATTCCCCAACCTGATGAAATTCTTCAGACCCTCCAGGCTCTCCCCCCCTTAAAGGCCCCCAGACCGGATGGCTATCATGCTCTTTTTTTCCAATCAAACTGGTCTAGTATGGGTCCGAGCATTATTCAAGTTATACAAGAAGTTTTTGAGCATCTCACTATCCCCCCTAGCTGGGGGATCACAAACTTGGTCCTTATTCCGAAAGTTGCCCACCCCGATTTGATCACGCAATTTCGTCCTATCAGTCTCTGCAATACCCTTTACAAATTACTTTCTCGAATTATTGTTCATCGACTCAAACCCTTCATGGAAGCAGTCATCAATCCTTGTCAAGCGGGCTTTTTGCCTGGCCGTCGTACGAGCGATAATATCATCATTGTTCAGGAGGTTATTCAGACTCTTATTTCTAGGCGGGGTCGGATGGGGTACGTTGCTCTTAAACTAGATCTCGAAAAAGCTTACGATCGACTTAAGTGGTCCTTTATCCAGGAAACCCTTGAATTCTTTTAGGTGCCTTTTAATCTCATTACACTCATCATGAATATGATCTCTTCTATGCGATTCCATATTCTATGGAATGGATCCCCTCTCCCGGAAGTGGTGCCCAGCCGAGGCATCCGACAGGGCGACCCTCTCTCCCCATACCTGTTTATCCTTTGCTTGGAGAGACTGTCCATCAAGCTTAATGAGGCTGTCCATGATAAACTTATCCACCCATTAAACTTCAGAACTGTGGTTCGCCTCTCGCACCTATTTTTTGCTGATGACATCTTCTTGTTTACGAGAGCCACAGCTAGGGATTGTAAAAATCTTAGCAGACTCTTACTTGATTTCTGTGAGACGTCCGGCCAGCTTATGAGTGCCACCAAATCTAAAACTTGGTTCTCTCCCCGCACCTCTAGGTGGATAAAAGATCAAGTGGCAGGTATCCTCGGCCTCCCTACCACAGACCGCATAGGAACCTATCTTGGAACACCTATTTTTACCACCCGTCGAACAGCTAGCTCCTATCAATATCTGGTGGATAATATCTGTAAGAAAATTGAAGGATGGCAAGCTAGGTATCTTTCGATGGCTAGCAGAGCCACCCTCATCAAAGCTTCGGTTACCTCTGTCCCGCTTTATGCCATGCAAACCATGCTTCTCCCGTAAAAAATTTGCCACCATATAGATAAACTGAGCTGTCACTTCCTCTGGGGGGACACCGATCATCACAGGGGTTGCCACACTGTTAACTGGGAGACTATCACACTCCCCAAAGAGGCTGGAGGATTGGGCATATCCTCTTCCCGGCATAGAAACAAAGCTATCCTCATGAACCAGGCCTGGCGCCTCTTTTCCAATACCACTTTGCTCTGGGCCAGGGTCCTAAAAGCAAAATATTTTCCTCATGCTATAGTGTTTACTAGTCCCCAAACATCAAGAGGATCACACATTTGGACCGCTATCTCACTAGGGGCTGAGCTACTTCTTAAAGGCATGCGATGGATTGTAGGAGATGGAAGGATTATTCGAATTTGGAAAGACCATTGGCTTCCTAACGGATCCCTGCGGAATTATATTGAGGGTCCTCTCCTCCCCAAGGAGGACGACCGCTGAGTCAACTCTCTTTGGTCAAACCAGGTTTGGTCTTTCGACTCTCTTAATCTTCCCCTCCCCACCCAACTCCAAGACCTTCTTCAAGGCATTCCTGTGGCCCGCTTTACTAGCCTTACTGACTCTTTTCTATGGCCCCACAATAAGGGCACGTGTTTCGTCAAATCTGTGTCAAAATTCCTTTATCAGCACCAACAAGCCCCTTGGAACAAAGCCCTTTGGCAATGGATCTGGGTATCCCTTTGCCCCAAAAAGATCCAAATGTTTCTATGGAAGGCTCTGCACGACCGTCTCCCCACCAAAACATACCTATCCTTTGGTCGTCCATCTGTAGATACCCGCTGTCCCAGATGCCACTCACCTGAAACGACATTACACATTCTTCGTGACTGTCCTTGGGCAAAAAAGGTCTGGCACCAATCCCCAGGTATCCTGCCCATGTCCTTCTTCCAATTGCCGCTTCAAGACTGGCTGAGATATAATGCTACGGTAGTTAGGACCTCTTTACCCCACCACCCCCTATGGCAGGTCTATTTCCCCCTCACCTGTTGGAAACTTTGGTTAGCAAGAAATGAAAGAATATTTAAAAACAAATCCCGCTCCCAACACAGCCTTATCTACTCCTCTGTACAAGCGGCGATAGAGTTTCATTTCCTCGTCGGTACCACCAAACGAGCCTCGGATCTGATTCCTCAGATTATCAGCTGGCAAGCCCCCCCTACCTTTTTCTTAAACTCAACACTGATGGTAGTGCCCTTGATAACCCTGGATTGGCCGGAGCAGGGGGTGTTCTTCAAGATCACCAGGGACAATGGATCTCAGGATTCTCAATGCATGTGGGTCTCACAACAAACAATATGACTGAGTTGGCGACGGTCAGACAGGGATTGGCAATGGCGTGGAATATGGAAGTGAAGCTCCTTTAGCTGGAACTAGATTCTAAAGTGGTCCTAAACTGGCTAACAAATACAAGTATGAACTATCCCACTAATATTCTGCCTCTGATCTGTGATTGCAGGAACCTCTTGGATCAGGAATGGGAAGTACTCAGGCAACACGTGTACCGTGAGGCAAATGGCTGTGCAGACGCTCTAACAAAGCGGGGGACCCATCACCGAAATCTGATGACTGTGTATAGTGAATGTCCCACTTTTGTTTATGTATCATATGAGAGGGACCTGACTGGCCTGGGGGAAACTCGGCTTTGTACCCCTAGCACAGTTGTTGGTGTTGTATGAACTTAGTTTGATATTAAATAAAACCTCCCGCTTTCCACCAAAAAAAAAAACATATAACAGTTTTCGATATTTCTTTAGCAAAATTCCTGCTTCTTAGAATCATTACTTCTGTTTTATTTTAGAAATCTTATGTTTTATTTTTGAAATCTCTGTGCACGTACGTATTCATGCAAATCAAATATTATATACCTGTCTATCCAAAAAAAGAAAAGAAAGTATATACCCAGACCTTAATAATTGCCACCCATTATTGTTAGTATTTAAAAGAAGAATCAAGTCTTTTTTTCTTTTTCTTTTTCAATACTTATCAACGCTGGTTTGTGAAGTCAATTCCCTTCAACGTTCCTATCCAATCTGGTTTTGGGTCCACTTTACTGGTCGTTAAGTTTTTTTTTTTTTTTTTTTTTTTGAGATAGATATGAAGTTCTTCTAAACTATAAGCAATTATTAGGGTCCGTTTGGATACAATTTATTTTGTTGAAAATTAAAAACTGAAAATATTATAGCAAAATAATTTTTAAATGTGTGAAAAATTACTGTTCACTTTATTTTTTACTATTTATAAGCCTAAAATCACTATTTATAGACAATAAACAATGCCAGACATGCGTAAAAAAAAAAAAAAAACTGAAAACGCGCAAAAAAGCAAAACGTGACCGTGGACGTGAATCCAAACCCACACTTAGTGCCGGTTTGGATACACGTCTGCGTTTTCAAACGCGCGTTTACTCTTTTCTCTTTTTTTTTTTTTTTTTAAGCCGCAGTTATTGACTTTCAGAGACAAAAATCACTGTTTATGAACAGTACATGCACTGTTCATACACTGTGCATGCACTGTTTATAGATTTAAAAATATTAAAAATGGATCCTACGATACTATTTATATATTTAAAAATTATTTTACTACAATATTTTTAATTTTCAGTTTCAGTAAAAATAAATTGTATTCAAACGGATCCTCAGGTTTAATTATCAAGATACTGGTCTTTGCCAAAACATGTGGCATTAATGTTTTGACAGGTTTTGATGTGCAATTTTGAGTTCAGATTATTGTGCTAAAATCATGTTAGGTGTCCCAAAATCTTGTTAGGTGTCCCAAAATCTTTCACGTGTCTTTTCAAAATTTTATTATAAAGGTGTCCAGTTGTCAACCTGTTGGTGGTTGATGCGGCATATCAGCTTGTATAGATTTAGAGTATCTCTCAACAATAATAATTAACCACTAATAATTTGTTGTGAAAATATTATAAAAATGTTATTAATATAGCACTTATCTTTTTGTATTTTTTCTTTATATTTTCTAATAATAAAGTAGGAGAAAGGTGACTATAGTATGTAAAAAGAGGGAAATAATTAAAATAAATTAAGAAAATATGATATTTTAACGAAATAAAATTTAAAATAAATAATATGATGTGTGTATTTTGAAAAGTAATCAAACAAAATAGAAAAAAAGAGAGTATGTTTTTATGCTAAAATGTACAAATTGTTTTACATAAACTATATGAATGCTTAGCTAACTAAAATCATCCTATATGGCAGTTTTTTTTCCCTCTCCCTGAGGTAAGAACAGATATTAAATAGAACTGATAAAAAACAGATACTATGCTTGATCTTAGTATTATACCATGTAGCATGGCAGTCTTATTCGTACATTAAAGTGGACCATTGCATTTGCATGCAGCCAAGAACAAGGATGGAACCATCCAGAGACCTTGGGGCCACCCTGGTCTTTTAAAAAAAAGTTCATCATACTTTTTCTCAACCACTGATTCATGGTTTTTGTTAACGTTGGACTTGTATCATTTAACTATAATGTTATTGTTGAACTCATAAACTGTTCTTATAGTGGGTTTATGATAACTCATTGTTCCTCTTCCTTCGAATTTGCAATTGTTTTAACTGTTAAACACAGGTGAATTCAATATTATTTTTAATAATTTACTCCTTGACATACGTTATTCTATTTTAAGTTATTGCCCGACATTCATAATTTTGTTTTTATTTTACTGCGCTGCTGGATCTACAATATTCTGCTATTTACTTCTTTTTTTTTTTTTTTTTGGGAGAAAATTTACTTTATTGTCGTATATGAATTAAAGTTCTTTTGTTATTCTTACTTTTTTTCTTGAATCTTGGCCTTTTTTTTAAGCCTAAAAGTGTATCGGCAGTCATTGGTCTTCTATAGGCTGGTGTCGAGTCCTCTACTTAATTTGATTCCCAAAAACATACCTTATTCTAGCAAGCTAATCCTCCAACAATTGACAGTGACCATGCAAAAATAAACAAAAAAACCCCAACATTATATCAACAAATTTTATAAAATTTTTACTCCTAATTGATCTAAAAAAAAAAAGAAAAAAAAAAAGAGGCTAAAGTTACTACCAATTTTAAAACAAAAACCTTACAAATTAGCCTGCTGATAAACATAATTAGTGTCACATAATAAAAACAATAAATAAATACTATATACTGAATGAATGTATTGTATTTTCCAAGTAATAAAATATATAAGAGTGCCTTTATATAAGAGGCAGAGTGTGTAGTACAAATATGTGTGTAGTACAAGTAAACAATGTGGACTTAAAGCCCACAACCTATTACACGTTAACAGCCCCACTCAAACTCAAGGTGGGTGTGAGACTAACTTGAGGTTGTCAACCAAAGCACGAAGGCATCACTTAGGATGTGACTCGGTAAAGATATCTGCAAGTTAATCTTTAGAGGAGATCGAGAATTGCTTGAGAACATCATGGACAAGATGATAATGGATAAAATGAATTGATCTCAATGTGTTTAGTTTGTTCATGGAAGATATCATTGTGAGCAATATGAATGACACTCTAGTTATCACAATAAAGAGTAGCAGAGGATGTGGACATACCTAAGTCCATAAGAAGCCATCGTAGCCAAAGGAGCATAGATGTGGTATCAACAAGGGCACGATATTCTGCTTCAGTATTGGAGCGGGCCACAAGGGTTTGTTTCTTACTTTGCCAAGAAATCAGAGAAGAACCAAGAAGGAAGCAATAACCAGTGGTGGACCTGCGATTAGTGGCATCTCCTACCCAATCAGCATCAAAGAATGCACGGAGAACAAAAGAAGACTGAGCAGAGTAGAAAATGTCATGGAAGAGAGTGCCCTTCAGGTATCGAAGAATACGCAGAACAACAGTATAGTGAGTCGATCGTGGAGCAGACAATACTGGCTCACCTGGTGAACAGCATAAGAAATTTCTGGATGATTGACAATGATATAAACTAGGTGATATAAACTAGACTGCCAACCAATCGTCTGTAAAGAGATGGATTAGATAATGGTTTCCCCCTTGAAGGAGTCAGATGCGCATTAAGTTCAACTGGAGTGTCAATAGTCTTGCTATCAGTGAGTCCAGCTTGAGATAAAAGTTCAGAAGCATAATTGACCTGAGTAATATACAGACCATCTATGGAATGAGTAATTTCAAGACCTAAGAAGTAGCTGAGATGTCCAAGATCTTTCATCTCAAACTGCTGACTAAGATGTCCTTGAGTTCTTGAATGCCACTGAGTGACGAGGTGGAATGTCTTGTGCAAAATCTTCAGGCAGAGCAGGAGCAGGGGACCCAAGCTCAGGGTTGGGTGGCTCATCTTCGACCTGTTTGTCTTCCACTTGTTTATTAGAGGGTGATCTGGGAGATGCATTAAAAATATCTGGTGGTTGGATAGAGAAGTCTATAAGAGGATCAAGAGTGACTATAGAAGGAGTATGTGGCTCATATGGAAAAAGATCTAAGATAGAGGAGGAGGTAGATAAGGAGGCACGGAAATGAGAGAGATCGACAAAGGAGCGATGTTCCCAAAAGACAACATTGCGGGAGATATGAAGACGATGACAAATAGGATTATAACACCGATACCCCTTTTGAATTTTGCCATAGCCAAGAAAACAACAAAGTCTAGACTGAGACTTAAGTTTGTTATGCTCATATGGCAGAAGAAGAACGAAATAGGCAGAATCGAAGGAGCGAATGTGGTGATAATCTGAAGGTGACCAAAAACAACGCTCATATGGAGTTTGATTTTGAATGACAGGATTGGGAATACGGTTAGTAGCATGAACAGCACGAAGAGTAGCTTTGCCCTAAAAAGAAGTAGGAGCTTTGGCAGAGAGAAGGAGAGCACGAACAGTGTTAAGAATATGAAGAGATTTTTATTTGGCTCTACCATTTTGCTGAAACGTACCTGGACAAGTTAGTTGATGACAGTGTTATAGGAATGCAAAACAGCTTGGAAAGCATATTGAGTGTATTCAAGAGCATTATCAGATCGAAAATTTTTGATATGTTTGGAAAATTGAGTTTCAACCATTTTTGCAAAATTAGAATATACTTGCAATAATTCAGAACAATGTTTCATATGAAAAATCCAGCTATAGCGGGAATAATCATCAACAAAGACAACAAAATATCGAGATCCACCAATACTAGAGATAGAGGAAGGCCCTCAGACATCAGAATGAATTAGGTCAAAGATATCAGTGGACATTGATTCACTAGCATTGAAAGGCGAAGTTGGTTGTTTTCCTAACTGACATGAAACACAATCAAATTTTTTTGTGGACACTAAACCTAACAAACCTCTAGAAGCCAAGTGTTGTACTCGAGAGGAAGATGCGTGACCAAGTCGGGTATGCCAAAGTGCAAAGGAAGGAATAGAAGAAACTGCAGCAGCAACAAAAATAGGAGCAACAGGTGGAAGACGAAGGTTGTCCACGGGAAACATATGCCAAACTCTAGGACCGGTCCCAAGCTCCTATCTCGTCCTCAAATCCTGCACAATACACCCAGAATAATCAAAGATAATGCGATAACCCAATTTAGCTAATTGCCCCACAGAAAATAAATTGTAAGAAATGTTAGGAACATTGAAGACCCTAGGAACTAAGAGGTTGGAGGTCGAGATAGAACCTATGTTAAGACCAAACATTGTGGAATCATTAGCTGTGTGAATATTAAGAGGGTGTGGTGCAGGATCAAGTTGAGAAAATCAGGATGAGTGAGGTGTAATGTAGTTGCAACAAGCAGAATCCATAAGCCAAGAGGAAGGAGACATACTAGATAAAACTAAGAGAGAAGAGGAATAAGATGCATTACTAACCATACGAATGGTATTAGCGATGATGTTTTGAAGGTCAACTGTGAAAATGGCGATAGTGGATCCAGATGACTTAGACTGTGTAGAGACGGGAGCCATTGCTTGGACACTCTCAGTGTTAGCAACAGTAGCAGCAGAAATGGAAACAGCTGATTTGTTGCGATGATAGCAAGTATCAATATTATGGCCAAGACATTTGCAAAAATTGCAAAAACATTTGTTGGATTATCGGCGACAATTGTTGCAATAAAAAGAAGACCTGTCCTTATTCTTCATTTAGAAGCAAAATATGCAAAAATGGATTGTAAAAATGAAATTTACGAGAAAAATTGGGTAAGGAGCACTTAGATTGCAAAAAGTCAACTTTGACAAAAAGCCGATGTTCAACGCTGGTCAAAGTCAATGGTCGTTGACGCAATAGGTCAACGGATGACGTAGCATGCTGACGTGGCAGATGATGTATGCGGCTGACGTGGTAGATGACGCATGCGGCTGACGTGGTAGATGACGTCACAAATGATGTCAGCAGGTACTTCACCAGTGCGTGAGGTGCATGCCGAACTTGAAATCGGAGCGTGCAGCGTATGGGACAGCTTGTCGAATCTTTGAGCGGTTCGTGGGGACGTGTGGGCACTCAGAAGGTGTCGATTTTGGCAGCGTTGTGTAGATCGATTTATGATCTATAGGACTGTGTCGCTAGTGTCATAATCGGAACTTTAGAATTGACAGATCCAACGAAGGCAGTGACCTTGGCAGCAAAGAGAGATCTTCTGGTGGTGATGATTCAACCTGAAGTGCCTTTGACGGTGGTGGAACAGTCAGAAAAAGGGCACAAATGGGTTTACTGACCAGAAAAGGTTGAGGCAGCAGAGAATGCCGAAAAAGACAAGACTGCAAGACACCAAAAAGGTTAGAGCAGTGGCTTTGATACCATGTTTGAAATAGTGAATGAATGTATTGAATTTCTCAAGTAATAAAATATATAAGAGTGCCTTTATATAAGACGCAGAGTGTGTAGTACAAGTAAACAAGGTGGGCCTAAAGCCCACAACCTATTACACATTAACAACTGTAATTTGGGGTATAGTTTAGATAGTAAAGTGTAAGTTTCTCAAATTTTAAAATGAATTTATTTTTTGGATAAGGAAAGTGGATTTATTTAAAGTAATTCATTGTTATACGGGTATGGACATTATAAAGCTATTATAATAGAGTGATAAGTAAAACAATAACCAAAAAAAAGATTAAAACCACTCGCAAGGAATGAGTCCACGACTTCACATGCTATTGGGCATTACATGACTAGACGAGAGATTACATACTATTAAATAACAATAATTTATAAATAAAAAATGAAAGATAATTAATGACAATAGTGGAATTGATGGAAAATAAGGAAGGAAAAAAATCCCTATAAATCACACTTGAAAGTTTTCTATATGAGTAATGCTATAGCTACAAACTATTTTATATTATTTTTAGAATCATATGTCCCTGTCTCGCTTGGACTCTAGTGAGAATGAAGGGTATTGACTCTATGAGTGCAATTTTTGTAAATGGTGCGTGACGAGTAGCATACAAATGATTGTCCATCATTCACAAACCATCACTAACAGTGATGAGTAAGGGTATGGCCGAGCGTGCATGCATTAACTCCAGGCAGTAATCAATAAGTGAGCAATGAACAGCACAAAACCGTTACCTTCATCCAATAATGCAGAATTAAGGATCAGTTATGAGCAAATAATGTTAGAGTTAAATTGCCATCATTAAGCATTGATTACCTAGTTGCAACATAACGGTTTGCTGAGTATTAATTCAGCCTAAGGCTATATAAAGTCAAGAAAAAAAGGTAAAAGAACACGAACACACACAACTATACAAATTATAGTTTTTCTAAAAAGAGAATAAGCTAACTTAAGCATCGTAGGGTCCTTTGCAGGCCCCACATCGGTGCCCTTATCCACTGAGTGCTTTCTGTGACATAGGTTTTACAGGTCGTCCATCAACTGACGAGGCAAATTCCTGTTTTATCAGGTTGGCGTCGTCTGTGGGAAACGATTGAGTTGCAATTCTCTCAAGGAAGTCATCATCGTATCTCTACCAGCAAAGTTCTTTGAGACATATGGACATTTCCACTTCATCACATCCTACGGATCCAACTGTAATGGCCCAACAGATTCAAGCACTCACTGCTAATGTGCAAGAGTTGATGAAACATAATGAAGAATTGAAGCGGAGGGCGTTCCCGAAGACTCCTAATATGTCGCAGTCTCGACGTAATCGCAATGACAATGATGATGAGGCTAATAGTCTAGAGAATAGCAGATCAGAGCATACCACGCAGTCAACTCATGGTAGTGACCAGATGATGAAAAACATGAGGAAGGAGTTGGACGAGGTTAAGAACGCCATGAAAGGGAAAACAGCAATAAACCTAGATGGCATGATCAAAAGGACTAACTAACCTTTCACAACTAGGATTCTGGAGTGCCCCTTGCCTCCTAAATTCCATCTTCTTCAACTGGAGGTCTATGATGGTACTAAAGACCCTCTAGACCATATAGGAGCATTCAAAACACTTCTAAGTCTCTAACAGACCCCAAATGAAGTTATTTGCAGGATATTCCCAGTAACCCTTAAAGGAGCAACACGGGTATGGTTTAGTAAATTTCTCGCAGTGTCCATTGCAAACTTTGACTAGCTAAGTGACTCCTTCGTCCGTTACTTCATTGGAGGCCAACGCCATAAACGGCCTACGTCTTACTTGTTAACTGTAAAGCAGCAGGAAGGAGAGACCTTGAGGGAATATGTGAAGTGATTCAACAAAGCAGTCTTGGAAATTGACGAGGTTGACGAGCAGGTGATAATGGGGACCTTCTAGGCTGGGCTGAACAACACTGACCTCGTTTTCTCCCTAGGGAAAACTCCTCCAACCTCGATGACGGATTTGCTGTTTAAAGTGCAAAAATACATGAATAGTTAAGACGCATTTATGGCAAAGGGACTAATGGGCAAACGAAAGAAGGACAAAGGCGTAGAGTCCCAAAGCAAGAAGAAGGAGCGCGTAAAGATAGTCATACGAAAGCTAAGACTAGCAAAAGTAGTCAGAAGGCATCATCAAAGAAGAAGTTAAACTTTACCCATTTGATAATGCCTGTGGACAAGATCCTCATGCAGATAAAAGATGACCCTACCTTGAAATGGCCTAAGCCATTAAGCTCGTCCTCGAAGCGAAGAGATCCGAAGAAGTACTACCACTTCCATAAAGACCATGGACATTACATAGACGAGTGTCGGGATCTGAAAGAACAGATATAGGAATTGATCTAGAGGGGAAGGCTCCAGAAGTTTGTTAAGAAAGACTATCAAGTTTGTCGAAGGACAGATGAGAAATCCACTGACGACTAAGCAGAGGAAGATTGAGACAATCTCAAACCATGGGAGAGATAAGGATAATCACTGGGGGACCAGTTGCTGGAGGATTATACAAGTCCCTGAGGAAGGTGATTCAGAGGCAAGTGAACAGCCTTCATGTCAATCACCCAATGACAAAACATCGTTGCACTGGGAATGATGACATTGTCTTCTCCAAGCGAGATGTGAAGGGGATTAAGCAACCCCATGATGATCCCCTAGTCATTATGTTAACCATTGAAGGGTTCAATACTCGAAGAGTGTTGGTGGATAATGGAAGCTCGGCAGACGTAATGTACATGACGGCTTTCCAACAGATGAAGTTGGATCTAAAGTGCCTCAAGCCTTTTGGATCTCCGTTAGTCAGCTTCAATGGAGATCGTGTTTATCCGAAAGGCATAATTTCACTACAAATCACAGCAGGGACCTACCCTGCTCAAGTGATGAGGATGGTAGACTTCTTGATTGTCGATTTCCCTTCATCCTACAATGTGATTTTTGGGTGACCAACCCTTAATCGTCTTAAGGCAATAACTTCCACATATTGCCTGAAAGTGAAATTCCTGACCCCCTACGGAACTGGAGAAATCGTAGGGGACTAACTTTTGGCTTAGCAATGTTACCAAGCAGTCTTGGCATCTAAGGAAAATCACACTAGGATGGTAGAAGACGAACCACCCAAACCCATAGAAGAGGTGGAAATGTAATGCTGATAGAAGGAGACCCCTCCAAAACCACCAAGGTAGGGAAGGAGCTTCAACAGACTTTGAAGGACGAATTGGTGGGGTTTTTGAAAAAGAACTTGGATGTCTTTGCATGGAGCCATAAGGACATGCCGGGGATCGAAAAATGAGTGATAGAGCATAGTCTTAATGTTGACCCAACAAAGAAGCCTGTCCAGCAAAAGAGACGAGTGTTTGCTCCAGAGCAGAACAAAGCAATCATGGAAGAGGTGGAAAAACTTTTAACTGTTGGATTCATTAGAGAAGTCTACTATCCAAAGTGGCTTGCAAATGTGGTTATAGTAAAGAAGTTCAATGGAAAGTGGAGAATGTGTGTGAACTTCACTTATTTGAACAATGCATGTCCCAAAGACAATTTTCCCTTTCCCAAAATTGACCAGCTTGTTGATTTGACGGCTAGCCATGAACTACTAACCTTCATGGATGCTTTTTCAGGTTATAACCAAATCTTAATGAAGGAAGAAGATCAGGGGAAAACTGCATTTGTCACTAGCCAAGGCTTTTATTGCTACAAAGTCATGCCGTTCGGACTGAAGAACGTAGGAGCCACCTATCAAAGGTTGGTGAATCAGATATTCAGCAAGCAAATAGGAAGGAATATGGAAGTCTATGTGGACGATATACTCGTAAAAAGCAGGGAAGCTAGAACCCATCTTGCAAACCTTCAAGAGGCGTTCGATACCTTGAGAAGGTATAAGAAGAAGCTTAACCCTGTGAAGTGCCTCTTTGGAGTTTCATCTGGAAATTTCCTAGGCTTCATGGTGTCTTAGCGAGGAATTGAGGCAAACCCAAAGAAGGTCAAAGCCATACTCGACATGGTTTCTCCCAAAACAGTCAAGGAAGTGCAAAGACTGATGGGGCGAGTAGCAGCATTAAATAGGTTTGTCTCAAAGGCCATTGACAAGTGTCTTCCTTTCTTTAAATGTCTTAAGCAGGCTTTTCAGTGGACGAACGAGTGTGAGGCAGCCTTTTAGGGCCTCAAGGAGTATCTGGCCAAGCCCCTATTGCTAAGCCCATCAGTTGAAGGAGAAGATTTGTTTTTATACTTGGCAGTATTTCCAATAGCCATCAGTTCTGCTCTAATCTACAAGGAATCAAAGATACAAAGGCCGGTATACTACACTAGTCAGGCCTTCCAGGGTGTCGAAGTGAAGTATCCACGCATGGAGAAGATGGGCTTCTCGCTAATTGTGGCTTCAAGAAAGCTTCGTCCATACTTCCAGGCTTATACCATTATAGTTATGATAGACCAACCAATCCGAAAAGCAATGAGCAAACTAGATGCTGCAGGTCGTATGGTCTAGTGGGCAGTTGAACTAAGCTAGTTCAACATTGAGTACAAGCCAATAACAGCAATCAAAGCGCAAGCTTTAGCAGATTTCATAACGGAATTCACTCTTCTAGACCCTGATCAGGAAGCTGAGTATTAAACAGCTTGCTCGGATGGCTCGTTAGTAACAAGACTCGGAGGCATTGGTGTTATAATGACGTCCCCAAAGAATGACGTCCTTAAGTATGGGGTTCAACTCCAGTTTCCAGCAACGAACAATGAGGTGGAGTATGAAGTAGTACTTGCCAGCTTAAGGGTTGCAAGAGCCTTGGGAGTCAAGAATTTGAGATTGAGGTCTGATTCTAAGCTGATTGTTGGGCAAATAAGCAACGAATATGAAGCAAAGGAGGAAAGGATGAAGAAATACCTATAGCTGACGAGCCAGCTCATTGACGAGTTTGATAACGTTAAACTCGAGCTAATCCCGAGGGAAGAAAACTTAGCTACTAACGAGGTAGCTAGACTTGCCTCAACTGAAGATGCTTAAGCAACAGTAGGTTTGCTCATGGAGGTTCAGACGACCCTCGGTATTGACGGATTGTAGACCCTTGCGATTCAGAAACCAAGCAACTGGATGGAACTAATCATATCCTACATTAGAGACGACCAACTCCCATCTGACTCATCAGAGGCGAAGAAGGTCAGAGTCCAAGTAGCAAGGTTCACTGTTTTGAATGGAGAAATCTACGAGAGATACATGAAGGCGTCTGTGGTAACCATTCCAGAACACGATCCCTGGTGGGAAAGACGATTAGGGTAGGCTACTTTTGGCCAACTATGCAGAAGGATGCAGCTGAACTTGTGAAGAAGTGTGATAAATGTCAGCGGTTTGGCAACGTATAGCATATACCTGGGGAGTTATTGACGAGCATCTCTTCACCCTGGCGATTTTCCATGTGGGGAATAGTCATCGTCGACCCTCTCCCTTTGGGAAAGAGGCAACTGAAGTTCCTGCTTGTAGCCATTGACTACTTCACCAAATAGGTTGAAACAGAACCATTAGCAGTAATCACCGAAGACAAGATATAGACCTTTATTTGGAATAACATCGTCTGTAGGTTTGGGATCCCTAGGACGATCATATCTGATAATGGTCGTTAGTTTGATAGTTGAAAATTCGAGTTTTGCACAGAACTAGGGATACAAAATCACTACTCGTCACCTGGGCATCCACAAACTAATGGGCAGACAGATGTAACAAATCGTACTTTGCTCAAACTCATCAAAGCACGACTTGAGGGGAAAAGGGTGCATGGCCTGAAGAGTTGCCTGGGTATTATGGGCTTACAGGACAATAGCGAGAACACCAACATGAGAAACTCCACTCAAGTTGGCCTTCGGCATTAAAGTAGTTATTCTAGCTGAGATAGGAGTCTCTAGCCTTAGGCAAGCTCATTATGACGAAGGTACAAACAATGATGAACTGAGACTCAGCTTGGATTGTTTGACTAAAGTTAGAGACGAGGCAGTCTTAAGAATGGCTCGATACCAGCAAAAAATGCAGAACTACTACAATCAGAGGGTGAAACTCAGAAGGTTCAACCCTGACGACATGGTGCTGCAGAAAGTCTCCCAAGCTATTAGGGATTCAGTGCAAGGGAAGTTAGGGCCTACTTGGGAAGGTCTATACAAGGTCGTCCGTTACTCCAGACAAGGAAGTTATTATTTGAATGATTTGGAAGGCAATCCACTTCCTTGTCCTTGGAACGTGGAACACCTCAAGAAGAACTATTAGTGAAAGCTATTGCCTGGCCTAATAAGCTTTGCTTTGCTTCAACCATCCTTTTTTTCATTAAAGTTTGACAAAATGTCAAAACTAAAGTTCAATGACGAAAGGAAAGTTATTGAAATCTAGCAACAAATCACAAACGAGAATGAAAAAACCTCGAATGACGAGTGAAACTCATAAAGTGTGGTAAAAACTCAAAGGGGTTAAAACCACAAAATATGGTAAAGACTCTAATGACGAGTTAAAATCATAAATGTGGTAAAAACTTACAAGATAAGTTAAAATCACAAATTAAAATCATAAATGTGGTCAAAACTTTCAAGATAAGTTAAAATCACAAACGTGGTAAAAAACTCACAAGATGGGTTAAAATCACGGCAAATGGTAAAAACTCCAAATGACAAGTTGAAAATCATAGACGTGGTAATGACTCTAACAATGAGTTGAAATCACATGGTAAAAACTCAAAAAACGAGTTAAATTATTAAGCGGAGTAATAAAAGAGCAAGCGTGAATCATAAGAACTTCGAAATTCTAAACAAGATAAATGTATTGTTTCTCAAAACAGGAGGCACCCATTGTTTCCAAATTTCAAGCCTCAAAACAAGAGGCATCCATTGTCTTTAAAATGGAACCAAAAAAAAAAAATTACTTAAATTTTTGGTTCAAGGAACATTGACGATCTCCTCAACGCGGTTTGCCTCTGTCTGAGCCTTGTCATTAGCTGCTCCTGTAGCAGCACCCTTTCCTTCAATAACCTCGGCAGCTTCAGCAATGGTTTCACCTTCTTTTTCATTGGCCTCGTCAGCCAGGATCTCAGTGTCAATAGCTTCAAAGTCCAGATTTGCAAAATCAACTACATGGCTATGGTGCTTCATCATCCAAAGACGAAGAAGTTTGAAGCCCTTGAAGTACTGCTCAAACTGCATGTCAGAGAAGCGATCAGACTCCAGGAACTTGGCAATCACCTTCTCACCCTCCTCGTCAGTTCTTAGAAAGGCATCTTGGACTTCCTTTTCTTTCTGAATGATGAGCTTGTTCTCAATCTTCAATGCTTCCTTCAATTCTTTCACCTTCTCCTTGGCCTTGGGTGACTGGTCCATAGCTTCAATCAGATCCTTCCTTAACCGCAAGCTTTCGGCCTCGACGAAATCGACCTTGGAGTTGGCCACTACTACCTTCTCCTTGCTAATCAAGTAGTTCGATGTTAAGCGAAGGGACTCACCAAGAACCTAAAAAATAATAAAAGGGTTAGTCATTTTTAACAGATATAACTACTTGATGAATGATGAAGAAACGTTGAACGAAATACTTGCACTAGTTTGTGAATATGACGGCTGACCAGTTCGTGAGAAGAGATAGATGAGAGACCCCTAAGCTCATCATCAGTAATGACATTATGAGCTCGTCCAAGGGCGGTAGTAGGGTCATCCCAAACATTCTTGCCAACCTTGGCGTTCCTTTTAGAGCGTATGGCTGGAGGGCTGAAAGTTGTCATCTCGAGGGAAGGAGTAGGAGAAGAAGGAGTACGAAAAAGTGATTGGAGGACAGGAGTTTGGTCTTTCCCTTCATCTAGCTTGCGTTTTTTTGATCTAGGGGTAATAAGAGACAGGGGTTCATTCTTCAAGTTCTTAACATGGGCATACTTGTCTTTACTGTACCTAGTGGCCATTTTTGCAAAGAGAGGGTTAGTAGGGTGAAAATCTATAAGGTAAGACAAGAAAGAACTAAAAACCTACTCTTCTCTTCCTGGGAAATTTTCTTCAAAATGTACACAGAAGGCTCGCGTCCAAGACAACACTTGTACAGACGACGAGGGTCAACCAGCTTGTCGAAATTGTCAACTGTGAAGGCAAACTCAAGGGTTGCCTTAATTCGTCCTTGGTAGTGTTCCTCCAACAAAGGACGATTAACAACTGCAAAAGAGGAGACAAAAAAGAGATCAGAAAAGCAGTATAACTCAAAACAATCTGTTTAATGAAGAGGAAGAAAGAGACGCACCAAGAGAAGGGATTTCCCATTTCCGTAGCAACCACGGACCTCACCCCACAGGTCTTCAGACATGGTTTCCCATCCAGATCCAGAAATGAAGAAATATCGTGACTACCTGTCACGAAAGGAATTAGGGAAGCTACGAACGATTCTAGACTCCCTATTCCAAGGTAGAAGTTCAAAATACCCATAATGGATTGAAGTCTTCAAACGATATAGGTAAAGAAACTCATTCAGGGTAATCATGTCCCCATTATGGACAAACATCCAGATCAACATGCAACCAATGATCGTCCTCCATGCATTAGGGACGAGCTGACCAGGTGCAACATTCAAAGCAGAAAGGAGCTGCAAAATTAAAGGATGAACTGGAAAACGAAGGCCACATGAAAAAGTAGCTTCGTAAAAACTCACCTTGCCATGGGCAAAGGTGCATGCTTTCTCATTAGGACGAGGTAATCTTATAGATACCTCCTTAGGGAATTGAAACCTCTTGTGGATAGATTTCAAATGACTCGTCTCTAAAAGGCAAGACTCAGAGAGAGCATGAAAGGGGATTGAAGATGAAGGAATTTTTGAAGAAGAGAAGGGTTTTGAAGACGATAAAGGTTTTGACATTATGATTTCAAAATCTTTGTCAGAGGACTCACCACTTGACGACAAACCAGTTTCTAACTCACTGGACTTAACGTCGCTATCCTTGTACTTTATAGCAGTTATCTCTTGATGATGGGCGACTAGAGAACGATGAAGCAAAGGGTAAAGGCCAATCAAAACAGGCTTGAAAGCCCCACAGTTTTGAGGAACAATAAACCTACTTGGGGACGGCGTCCAGTAGAAGACTCAAGAAACACTACTAACCTAGCAAAGAAGAATGAAACAGAGGGAGTCTCCTTCCTAATAAAATCAAAATCAACCATTAAGAGAGAAACATGAGCCTTACCATGTGTAAAGTGCAAGAACTCTCTTTTAGTTTCAGACTCCAAGCTTAGTGTATAACGAAGAAGAAGAAGAGGAATATGTGAAGGCTTCTTGATAAAAAAGGAAATGAATTCAATGCGCGGGAACTCAAGGAAAACCTACACATGTGGACAACACAAACACGGAATGTGGTGATTAGCTGATGAAAATGTTGCCCCACAATAAATATGATGGGACGAGGATCTCGGGGCACGTACAAAGTGATCCACCCAAAACGGACTTTCCATATTCCTTTGCTCTTCTACATGATTGATGACAAAGGAATAAAGGGGGCAACTGACGAGTAGCATACAAATGATCGTCCTTCATTCACAAATCGTCATTAACAGTAACGAGTAAGGGTATGGACGAGCGTGCGTGCATTAACTCCAGGCAATAATCAATAAGTGAGCAATGAACAGCACAAAACTGTTACCTTCATCCAATAATGCAGAATTAAGGATCGGTTATGAGCAGAAAACATTAGAGTTAAATTGCCATCATTAAGCATTGATTACCTAGCTGCAATATAATGGTCTGCAGAGTATTAACTCAATCTAAGGCTATATAAAGCCAAGAAAAAATAGGTAAAAGAACACAAACACACACAACTATACAAATGATAGTTTTTCATAAAAGAGAATAAGCTAACTTAAGTATCGGAGGGTCCTTTGCAGGCCCTACACTGGTGCCCTTATCCACTGAGTCCTTTCCTGCAATATAATGGTCTGCTGAGTATTAACTCAATCTAAGGCTATATAAAGCCAAGAAAAAATAGGTAAAAGAACACGAACACACACAACTATACAAATGATAGTTTTTCATAAAAGAGAATAAGCTAACTTAAGTATCGGAGGTCCTTTGCAGGCCCTACACTGGTGCCCTTATCCACTGAGTCCTTTCTGTAACACAGGTTTTACAGGTCTTCCATCAACTGATGAGGCAAATTCCTGCTTCATCAGTGCAGACCCATTGGAGACGCTAACTGTAGTGACAAGAGTCAAGGTCTTGGAAGTGCTTCTGGTCCAACCAACTCTTACCTTGGGTTGGGTGGCACAAATACAATACTTGATCTCCCCGGAGGCCTCACAAGTCACAACCGTCAAAATGGAAGGAAGCAATAAAGGGGGCTTTGGACCAGTCAGTCTTCACATGCCCATCGTTAGTACGTGGCCCAAACATTTGCATCCCATAGTCTTATATATGAAAGTCCAATTTGACTTTTGAATGGAAAGAGAATTAAAGAGCATATCTCCCACGAAAAGACCATGCAATTTTGTCACCATACTAAAGAAAATATGATTATTGCAAATCTCTATAATTAAGGGCAAACAACTCCAAGGTCAAAACCCATCCATCCTCAAAAATAGGGGATCTGGTCATAATCTTGAGTTTGGAGGAACCTTAGGCTAGCACCGCACCAGTGCCGTAATGGTCTTCTTATTTTTCTTTGTTTTACAGCATAACACTGAGTTGAGTTAGGAGGTGATGTCCTGTAAATTTGTTGCCGACGGAGATGGTTGAACTTTGAGATCCGGCACAAATTGATATCCCTGAACTCAGGTGACTCGATTTACTTCGTTGTTAGAGTCAGGCAACTCCTTTTGGGTGGTCGCCGGTGATATATTTCAAACAACGAAAATAGTAGCGTTATTGAAGCTCTAATCAATGGCGACTCTACATTTAACATTTAAGTTGAGCACCTTTATATATATATATATTATACTAAACTAACTATTTTGATTACCCTAAAAAAATATTGAATAGCCTGATTTTAGAATTACAAAAATTTGGGTTCAATAAAAATGATAGTAATGTTGCGTCCACATCATTTTTTACAATAATTTTTCAACAAATTCTAGGCGATAAGTTGTTACTAGCTTTAATTTGGGGTCAATACTAACACCATTTACCCATTAATAACAACTTGTTACATAAGATTTGTTGTGAAAGTATTGTTGGTGTTGCATCACTCCAAAAATAATTCTGTCCCCCTCCCTCGCCAATATAATCTTTGACGATGCCGAAAATCGTCAGTAAGTCACACAATCCTCACGTGCTCAAGACAACACCTGTGAAACAAAAACAAAGAAGAGCCTAGGAGAGTACTGGTGTGGTACCGGCCAAAAACCCTCCGAAGGTTAAGTTAGAGAACTTTCACAACTCTACAGTGCCAGAACTAGGGAAATTATGCGTACCTTGGTTTGTGATGGTCTTGAGGTATTTATAGTAACATGGGGTTGACATCCGTTCCTTGGTTTAGAAGATATTTCCTTGTGGGAGAGATCTTCTTTATTTCACGTATCTTACGGGATCCTTTTCTTATAGGACTCCCTTGATTAGGGTTAATCGTGGGGCACAAAATATTTTCTTATATACTCATACATGGAGGTCAAGTAAGGCCATGTCAGACTCGTCAAATGTTCACTTATCCCCTTCAGCTTCCTTCCTTCAACTTCTTATCTCATCTATATATTCTAGTCGTCTCGTTCAGGTGTTTGTTGACCTCAGGGTGCAGCCATCAGCTTTGAGGTGGAACCGTTGACTTTATCTTATCGTTGTTTGGTTATGAACGTGCAAGTGAGGCTGACGAGTTCATTAGGACCATTGCCTTTGCCTAATATGGATGAGTTTATCAATACTACACAATTACCCTTATCAATCTTTAACACCTTAAAAAAAAAAAAAAAAAAAAAAAAAAAAAAAAAAAACAAAAAACAAAAAAACAACAACAACAACAACAACAACAACAAAAGAATAGCTTTAATAATATCAAAAATAGCCCAAACAAAAATAAAACTAGGCCAAACAAGTGACCAAATTATTTAACAAGAAGCTCATTCAAAAAATAAAAATAAAAACCATTAATCATTCAAATTCATAACTCGTTTAACATGTTATATAAAAATAATCATTGATTTTATTTTCTTGAAAAGAATTGCACCAAGAAAAATTATGTGGCTGTGAATTCTCCTTGGTGGCATTGGTAGCTCTAATCTCTTCAGCTTTTTAGTTGTAGAAGCTCTGTGCTCCTTGGCGACTTGGCTTTCAGTCATAGCAAATATCCCTCTCACCTTATTACTCTCATCTTAACATTCTTAGTTCTTACTTTATCTCTTATCAGTCCATTTTTCCTTTTCCTTTTTGTTAGTAGAAGGATTTTGTAAAACTTCATGTATTTGTGTGTTTTTTTCTTTTGTGATATCGATATATTTAAGTTCTCTTTTTATTTGATTTTGTATAACTTAAGTTTCTTAATGACTACTGACTACACTAGAGAAAATTCCTAGAGCCACCACTACCATGTTGTCTTAGAAAATGCTTAATTCCTTGAAAACACATAAAATGTTATTTATATATATGTGGGTAGGGTTTTGATTTCTTCTCTTCTTTTATTTATTTATTTATTTTTATTCCTCTGTTTTTTCAATAAATGTAAAAATTAGACACCCTAATTGGGTAGGAAAATGGTGAAAAATAGGTCAACCAAAGGACATACTATCCAAAAAAAGACATACATCTAAATCAGTAAAATTGGATATCAAAGTATTCTGATCCCATTCGAATAGAGAGAGCATAGAAGCTGAGACTTAACCACTAATACTCCAGCTTAGCATAGAAACTAAGCTGGAGAACTACCCTCTGCTGTATCTTCAAATTAACAGCATAAACCTGGATATCAACCCTTTTTTCCGGGACACAATCATGTTACAAACAGATAGCAACATAAACCAGCAAGATGGGAAAAAGGAGTTCTGTACAAAATAGTACTAGAGTAACTTCCTACCCCTCATACAATTCACTCGGAGTATACGCCAACTTAGAAAACCCTGGCATTTAAAACAAGAAGCAACAACATTTACAATTAATTATTCAGTACTTAAAGACTAAGCCTTTGGCCATGGTGCATGCAAGCTACTTTGTTTCCAAGAAACTTTTACCCGAGGATGTATTGTACAGAAGATTACAGCATGGAATAAGATGTACTAGATCGTTACAAGTGAATCCGATCACAGCCCTTGCAATTTGGAGTAAAGATCCTGTACGTTACTTGACCTGAAATGATCAGATTTTTTATTAGGACTTGACTAGGCAAGTGTTTCAAAATACTCCACTTCTTAGCTTCTAGCTTATATATCTAATCTCTTAATACATATTGTGGTCCCCAAAGCTGTGTGAGCTGCTGTCCTGGACAAAGGATTTGGGCTCTCAATTTACTTATTTGTGGGCTTCTTCACAGTCTTACGGGTAGTTGCTTCAAATGCAGCCTTGACAGTCCAATTTCCATCGTCACTTTGATTTTAAGTCCAACACCCCTTATCCTCTAATCTCTCCTCTTCCCTTCTTTCCCCTTTCTCCCTCTTACTCCCTAAGTTTTCTCTCCCCTTTTTCCCCAAATTTTCCGACCAACCCCTTTTCTCTCCCCTTATATATATAGTCTCTCCTTAGTGGGGGTTTAAATCATTGCTTTTTCACTAGTTCCCATGCAATTCTACTTTTACCCGGAATTCCTAGAAACAATTATTTCTTTTGAAGATTATCTCGAAACTTGCTCCAAACACTAAATGACGTTCGGCAGCAAACTCCCCAAAGGCACTAACGGTACCCGATAACTGACTTAAATTTAACCATTTCCTTGTGGATCTCCCACTTTCTTATCAGTCGATAGTGGGCCTAGCTCGGCCCGAACATTGTGGTATTCCCTGAACGATACTCTCTAGGTCCTGACGTATTTATCGTTGAATTGGGTCTATTCCTATAGGATTTAAGCCCAACTTAATCTTCTTATCCTGCGTTGGCTACTCAGGCTGATCTTAGGTCTAAGTTAAGTGGCTCGGTACTGATTACTTGGGCCCGAGCCCTCTACACATATTATTGGAAGAGTCTTGCAACCAAACCAACCTATTCTTACTTTTTACTTTATTTTCCTTTGGTATTGGCATTTTAGGGTCCGGATTTTATGCACATTAATTGCGGTCACATAACAGAATCTGGCATTTTGAGGGTTCCACTCGAGTTACCGATGATTTAAAATAATGCAGCAACATATACCAAGTATGTGATAAACTTTACATGACATAATATCTAGCAAATCTCAGACCTTCATATTATAAACTTCTCCTGTACAAGGTGAATGATAACAATTAAAATAAATCACCATGTGCTCGCACCGTGAGTAATCCAGCACCAAACATGTTGAAAAATATTGAAGGAATTTTTTTTTTTGGGTAATTCAGCTTTTATTTAATGAAACAAAATACAGATTACAAAGGAAAATCCCAAAATAAACCAGCAAAGGGAGGATAAAGTTACTTGACCAAAATCGTTGAATACCATATAGAACAGATTGAAGAAGTTGTAGCTTGCTAGCAAGAGATAGCTTCCTTGATAACCATGATTTGATTTTGCCTTGAATTTTATCAATAAGTGGCAGACAGTCCTTCAACCTTAATCTACCAGAGATAGGAGGTAATTCCAAGTATCTAACTGGAAGAATATCCTCCTTAAATTGCAACACATCCAAAATTTGCCCTTTTACATCTTACGGCACAGTTGAGAAGAAAACTTCACTCTTGCTCGGATTTATATCCAAACTAGAGGCTACTCTCTTACTAGATTTATTGTGGGAAGATTAGCAGTAGTAAATATGAGGAGGTCATCAGCAAAACTCAAGTGGGTAATCTTCAAGGCTTTGCTGTAAGGATGGAACTTAAACTGAGTAGGTTCTTGAATCTTCCTTTGCATGATCCTTGTGAAAGCTTCCATGGCAATAACAAAGAGATAGGGAGAAATAGGATCACCTTACTTGAGTCCTTTACCTCCTTTGAAGTAGCCAACCATGCTTCCATTTAAAGATACAGAAAACCTTGGATTGGTGATGCACTCCCTTATCCACATTACAAACTTCACTGGACAACCAGCAGCTATCAAGCACATAATAGTAAAATTCCAATTTACAGAGTCATAAGCTTTCCTTAGGCCTGCTTTAATAGCACATCTACCAAGACCATAAATTTTGTGATAGCCTTTAACTAATTCATGGGCAAGTAGAACATTTCCTGAGATATTTCTACCTTTAGTGAAAGCAGTCTAATTAGAGTTTACTAGAAAATTTAAGCAAGCTTGAAGCCTATTGGCAAGGACTTTGGTGATGCATTTGTACACCACATTACAGCAAGAAATAGGTCTAAAATCAGCTACAGTTGATGGATTTGGGATCTTCGGTACCAGAGTAATTAGTGTAGAATTTACCTTAGTAAGAAGCTTCCCTGATCTGAAGAAAGATGAAATGGCTGCAACAAAATCTGATTTTACAATATGCCATGCATGCTTAAAAAATTCCATAGTGAAGCCATCTTGTCCAGGTGCTCTCTCGCTTCCCATGGATAATAAAACTTTTTTTTTTTTTTTAATCTCAGTCTCTGTGACCTCTCTCTACATGAATGACTTCATATCCTCAGGAATCTGATCTTGGAATAAAGAAGAGACGGTTTGAATCATGGCAGCTTCATCCACATCATTTGAGGATCCCAACAACTTCTGATAAAAATCAACCACAAGATCCTTGATTTGGTCAACTTCTTCTACTTGATTCCCATTAACATCCAGTAAGCATTTAATGGCATTTTTTTCTTGCCGAGTCTTAATTAACAAGGCAGTGAAAATAGGAAGAACTATTATCCCCCAAGTTAAGCCATTTATTCCAAGATTTTTGCTTGAAAAAAGCCTCTTCTGCACTACTAATTGAAATGCAAGAAAAAGGGGCTATTGCGGCGGGCCAGAACCGCCGCTAAAGCCCAAAAAATCCGCTAAAGGTACATTCGACCTATAGCGGCGGGTGCTATTGCGGCGGGTTGTCCCGTCAGTGTTGCAGTGCCGCTATAGGTCAATTGCGGCGGATGAAGGTTTATCGCGGCGGGCACAAAACCGTCACTATACGTGTTCAGAATTCATGACATTGACTTTTAGCGGCGGGGTCATGCCCGCCGCTATTGGTGTCTACCTTTAGTGGCGGGCATACGGCGCCGCTATAGGGAATCATTTAAAGCGTAAAATGTGCACCTTTAGCGGCGGTTTTTGCCCGCCGCTATAGGGCCTTTTTTCTTTTCTTCTTTTCTTGTGGGTTTTAAAACCACATTTTCAAAAAGCTGGAAACTAAGCTATACCAAATAGGCCTAATCAACAACAAACTGACCTCAAAATCCAACACCAATAAAAAATAAATTACAATACTACAACAAATTAACCAATTAGATCTCAGAGGCACTAAACAAAAAAAAAATGTAAAATTAAATCATCTCAAGCGACTCTTCCTCATCTTTTCATTATTAGTAGCCACCCTTATGTTTCCACTTACCCAAGTTAATATTCTCATTTCATCCACACTCATTTTATGAATATGTTACTTCTTGATAGCTGAACATTCAGCAACCATATAGCATAAATTGTAAAATTTTCCCTTTCAACTTAACTAGTATTCTATAATCACACAATACACCCAAAGAACTTCTCCACTTCATCCACTCTTATCCTATAAATCACACCCTCTTCAATATATACGTCCTTAAGAATTATCAATCCATTTGTTCTCACACTAGTTACAACTATGTTATATATATCCTTAATCTTATCTAAACCCACCCCATAATCTGTCTACACAGTCTATAGTCCTCTATCATACACTCTCTTAATCAACAAAACCCGTACAAAAATCATTACAACCTTCTCTTTCTAAATAAGAATGAAAGTATTATGCAAGAGAAAAAGATGAATATGAATTATCGATCCATTTGTTCTCACGCCAGTTACAACTAGCGTTGTACATATCCTTAATCTTATCTAAACCCACCCCATAATCTCTCTACGTAGTCTATAGTCTCTATCATACACACTCTCTAAATCAATAAAACCCGTACGAAAATCTTTACAAGCTTCTCTTTCTAAATAACAATGAAGGTAGTAAAGATAAAAATACAAATACATAAATGCATTTTAAGTAGAAAAGTAAAATCTTAGCATAGTTACCAGGAGACCAAGAGCTTTGAGCTTGGCATCAGCCTTAGGAAATTTCATTTTATTTTTCCACAAAAGCTTCTAAACATCCTTATTCAACCCATTACACTCATCACTCATCTTCTTCTTACCACCCAAAACACCATCTTTATCTTTACTTTTATGCGTGCCCAAAAACCTACAAGCTAAGCCATAAGGACACGGCTCCTCTGAATCCAAAAACGGGCACTCCCCTTCTATATCCTCCGGTTTCTGCATTTCAAAACCAAAACCAAAAATCAAATTTTTATCACTCAAACAAGAAACTACAAACTAATTCAAACTCAAATTCAATTCAAAAACCTGAGCTTTAAAACCTTCAACGTCGTGGCTAAATCCGCACTTATCATTGTAAGGACACAAAGTGATATCTCCGGTTTTCGCAATCAAAGGACAGATATTTTTTGATGATTTTTGATCCTACAATGTTATCGAAACGCTTCGTTTAGCATATACAATATACTGTATGTATGTATGAATATGAAAAAAAGCAAAAAGTTAGGGTTTTGAGAGAGAGAGAGAGAGGACCTGACGGCGTTCACGTTTGAGTTGGCGTTTGGATATTTTGTCTTTGACAAAGGGGAAAAAAAAAAAGCGAACCTTGGACATCCAGTAATATTTTTACATTAACTTACAAGTTACAACAGCACAAAATTTTATCTTTCAACTCTCACGCAGTATCAAAAACTATTGAGATTACCATTCCTAATTTCCTATATGACTTCTTCTCTTCTTTACTAATGTGTGGGGTTACCGTTGTTATATGAAAATTACTACACTACCTTATTTTTATTTTTATCAGTAAAGGGAAAAAAAAAAAAAAAAAAAAAAAAAAAAAAAAAAACTTTTAAACTTACCATCTAACTCAACACTAATTGTAAACACCAATAATTAACTTTAATTAGAAGAGTATATTTTAGAATCCTAAATATTCATATTGGAAATCCAAAGGATAGTTTTGACTTTGGTATCAACATTGTCAAATAAAAATCTTTGTTCCAATGTGTGTATTGTTCTATAATCCACCAATCACGGTATGTGACATGTCTCTTCTTCTTTTTCTTTTTTTAAATTAGACATATGACATACTATAATTGATACAATATAAAGTGGAACAATTTTATTGGGACATAAGATTTTTTGTTGGTCCTCCAAAATTTTTTGGAGGTGAAAAATTCCAGGCAAAATCCGGTAATATTCACTATCCCACATGAGATATGAAATTGTGGGGAAGTATCTAAGTCCATTAATGCTAAAATCAAAAGTATCCCCATTTTTTGGGTTAATAACAGAAATGAACCAGCCCAAATTCAGGTGGCATATTCTAAATGGTAAATGCCACTGGTAAATGGAAAAAATAATTAATAACTACTCCTAATTTGACAAAAAAATTAAATCTTAATTACTAATTTGACAATTGAAGTAAAAATATCTAGGGATTAAACTAAACTTTAGCCTTATTTTTTAATTAGCCAAAAATAGAAAGTCGACATATGTGTTGGAGTCTAATTTCAAAAATCTCCCATTGAATTATATGATAATATATGATATTCACAACCAAACAACGTATATGATATCCAGACTAAAATATTAAAATACAATATCCAGGAATTCCTATCAATTTCTTCAACATTGTGTTTGAAAAGAATTAATCAAAGCATAAGAGAACAAAACAATAACAACAACAACAACAAACTAGCAAGAATTAAACACGCACAAAAATGTCCATTAAAAAATTCACACTCGACATAAACGAATGCCAACAAAAAGTCAAAAACAAAAAAAATAAATTCTTTTCTTGTCTGTTATTCACATCATATACAAGTATAAACAAAACTATCAATTCCTTTTACCCTCAAAACGAATCAATCTAACCCTAACTCATGTTAACCACCGAGGTTTTTTAAAAAAAAAAAAATTACCTCAAAACAAAATGATAAAAATATAAAAGCCCAACGGTAAGTAAGGTTACAGTCAAATAAGGCATCACTTAGGAAGCACGAACACTTTATTTGAGTACTTTGAACAGAGAGGAGACCCACCTGGAGATGATGGCAAGTATGAAAGTAAAAGCTGGAGTGGTCTTCAGACCCAACTGAGCGGCTTTGATGGCGGCCACGTAGCCACCAGGGCCACCGCCAATGACAACGACGACGTTTTCCTCAGATCCCGAAGCGAATCCTCCACCTTCGCGATGTCCGCCGCCTCCGTAACCACCTCCACCACGGCTGTAGCCTCCGCCACCACCGCCGCCTCCGTTATCACGAGACTAAGCCTCGTTGACTGTGATGTTGCGGCCGTCAAGGTTCTGGCAGTTCATTCCTTCGATCTACCGGTTTCACGGTCGTTGATGATCTGAAAACAACAAAAACCACAACAACAAAGAGAAAACACACCAGATCTAGTCAGATCCACATCCAAAAATCATCAAGCTAAGCAAAAAAAAAAAAAAAAAACTAACAAAACCGACCGATCTTCGCTTTTTTTTAAAACAAAGCTGAAGATGAACGTACCGATTTGTATGAGTAATAAAAGAATCAGTTTATAGTAACAGAGAATCAAGTAACAGAGAAACAGAGCAGAGCAGATCAGATCAGATCAGGATTTTTTTTTTTTTTTTTATTTGGATCGGCGGCAAGGATGAGGCAATTGGATCCAAGCGTCTGTGTAAAGAAGAAAAGAAAAGAATGAGGGTGAGGGGGTGAGGCGGCTGAAGTGAAATGTAGAGAGTAGGGTTTTTTCTTTTTATGTTTTAAGTTGATGTATAAAACGACGTAGTTTTGTAGGAGAGAAAAAAAAAAATATTAAGACGTTTCTAGCATGGTTTGATAGAAACTTAAAAAATGAAAAAATAGAGCTGTTCAGAAGGCTCGAACCTGTGAACATGAAGTTCAAACACACACGTAATTACCACTCAGGCAACTTACATTTTACGATTGAACCTTACCTATAATACTATATATAGTGCATATAATAATAATAATAATAATAATAATAATAATCCTTTTTGGTCTTTTTTTTAGTCATCAAGGGTATTTTAATATTTTTCAGGCATGGGGTATTTTGGTCATTTTATGGTTTTAGAGTGTTTCGATTGTTATAAATTACTAATTAATGACAATATAATTAATACTTCCAATTATGTAAATATATTTTAATACTACAAATTAATGAGTATAATTTAATAATTAATAAGAGTTAATATAATACTTCAAATTAATAAAATATAATTTAACACTACAAATACAAATTAATAAAATGAAATATATTATTTAATAAAAATATATTTTAATAATTCAATATGTTCTTAACATGCATGCCGATTGAATGTAATTTACCACTTGATTTTTAAACTCATCTTTTATGCGTTATTTTAAACTACAAAAATTTGAATTTAAATAATTGATTGATGACATGGCTATTAATCTTTCATCACCTTGAAATTTTTTAAGCATGAAAAATATATGAAGATAATGTACTCTAACGGTAGATTTGTCAAAATTCACATTGAATTAAAAAATGCGGGGTTGGGTTCAAATTACACTTGATGTAACTCTAAAAAATATTACACTAGCCAATAACTTATTGTTAAATTCATATTATGCAAATCCAACCGTTGGATCATATTTTCTATATGTTCTTAACATGCATGCCAATTTTCATGTCAATCGGATGTAATTTACTATATGATCTTTCAAGTCATCTTTTATGCGTTATTTTAAACTACAAGAACTTGAATTTAAACAATTGATTGATGACATGACTGATGGTGTCACAAATCCAAGTCCATAACTCGTCCATATGTCTCGTCCAACAAAAGAAACTACAATAGGCGGAGAAAATTCCAAGCGTTCTGGCGAACCTCGTCCATATATGGATGAGTAATACCTCATGGAACCTACTCATCATTTACGCAGGGCAAGCCTTCCAAGATGGTCTCGTCCATCTTTCACTAAAGATGGACGAGCTCATCGTGGAAGTCTCGTCCAGCTTTACTAAGGATGGACGAGTTCATCGGCCCGTCCAACCCAAGTAACTTCCACAGCGGTTATGGAAGTTACCCCTAATTCTCCGGACTCCTCGACATTGGGAACGGTTACTAAACAGATAACCGTTCCAAAC
The DNA here is from genome assembly GCA_028535165.1 of Quercus tomentella. Taxonomy (NCBI): domain Eukaryota; kingdom Viridiplantae; phylum Streptophyta; class Magnoliopsida; order Fagales; family Fagaceae; genus Quercus; species Quercus tomentella. Next base: position 41,280,060 of record JAPQVY010000089.1, read on the forward strand.
ATACTATATAAGGCTTCTTCGATGAAGGGTAAGGGGATTCAGACAATTTCATTTGGAGAGAATACTTATTCCTTACAGAGTTCAAAAGTAACTAACTTCATCATCGGAGGATTTTTGGCCGGTCACCACCGGTCCCCTCTGATTCAGTGTTCTTTGTATTACAGGAGATAGCCCAAAGATCATCGCTCGAGTCTTGTCAACCCACTGATATCCAAGGAATCATCAGTTGGCGCCGTCTGTGGGAAGAGATTGTTTCATAGTTTACTTCTCCGTGACAAAGGGTTGATGGTTCGGACTAGATCAAGGGCTACTAGCCCAAGCCATCAGGGAAGCAGCAACCCGCATCGCGATCGCTAGTCTGCACCGGTCATGCAGTCATCTGCCCAACATGCACAATCTATGGCAGACGCTATGGCGGAGTTGACTCGCCAAAACCAAGAATTACGAATGGAGATTAATATGAGGAGGCAAACACATGAAGAACGTGAAGGAGGACAAACACAGAATTATGGCGGAAGAGAGAATACCGAAGTTGGAAGTCAGTTTAGAGGCACCACTTCACGAACGGTACCACACTTGAAGGAAGAAATGGACCAAATGAAGAGAGTTATGGAGGAAATGAAGGAGAATATGAAAAGGGCAAATCCGATAGAAGATTTGGTTCACAGGACTGATTCTCCCTTTACGGCTTCCATCAACGGTCACCCCCTACCATCAAAGTTCAAGTTGCCTTCTCTGGATTCATATGATGGAACACGTGACCCGTTTGATCACATAGCCACTTTCAAGACCACCATGCATCTTCAAGGGGTGCCTGATGAGATAATGTGTAGAGCCTTCCCTACCACCCTTAAGGGTTCAGCGCGAGTTTGGTTTAGCAAAATACCTCCAAATTCGGTGAGTTCTTTTGAAGAGTTGAGCAAGTTGTTTGTTAACAATTTCATTGGGGGACAAAGGCACAAGCGTTCCTCGTCCAGTTTGTTGACAATAGAGCAGGGAGAGAACGAGAGCCTTCGGTCATTCATCACCCGTTTTAACAGAGAAGCTCTCAGTGTGGATGAAGCAGATGATAAGCTTCTACTGGCAGCCTTCCATAACGGGGTGAATTCGGATCTGTTTATACACAAGCTCTATGAAAAAGAGCCCCAGTCCATGGCCGAACTCGTCCATTCGGCTCAGAATTTTATGAATGCAGAAGATGCAATCATTGCTAAGAAGAGGAAGAGGTCTGAGAGAATGGACGTAAATCCCAGTCGCCATCACGAGCAAGGTACTCGTCCAAAGAAGGGACGGACGGAGGAAAGGAGAGACCAAGAAAGTAAGAAGCCAGGTCCTTCAGTACGAAACCAGCAATATACCCCTTTAAACGCCCCGCTTGAGCAAGTCCTTATGCAAATCAAGGATGATCCTTCCCTGAAATGGCCAGAGAAATTGAAGGGGGATCCCAACAAGCGCAACAGGAACAAGTATTGTCGTTTCCATAGGGATCATGGTCATGACACAGACAAGTGTTTTGACTTAAAGCAACAAATTGAAAATCTCATAAGGCAAGGGAAGTTGAGGGGGTTCCTTGGACGAGACCAGAAGGACGAGAAACAGAAGGGAAAGATGGAAGAATCATCGCGACCACCACTCGGGGAGATAAGAGTCATCATTGGGGGAAGTTCAACTGGACAGTCGTCCAAGTCCAGGAAAGCATACTTGAAGGTAGTACAGAGCGTCCAACTTTCTGGACGATCACCGAGAGCAAGGTCTACGGACGAGCGGGCAATCACTTTCACGGACGAGGATGCTGACAGAATTCATCACCCTCATGATGATGCTCTCGTCATCTCCTTACTAATTGCAAACTACACAACCAGAAGAGTGCTTGTGGACAATGGGAGCTCAGCTGATATTTTATATTATCCAGCTTTTCAGCCGATGAGGTTAGGACGAGAACAGCTCCGTCCAGTGAACTCCCCCCTAGTAGGTTTTGGTGGGATGAAGGTGCAACCAGTGGGTATCATTTCCTTATCCGTGGTAGTGGGGGCATATCCACGACAAATCACCATGGATGTGAACTTCCTTGTGGTCGATTGTCCATCCTCCTACAATGCCATAATTGGGAGACCAACTTTGAATAGTTGGAAAGCCGTTACCTCAACTTACCACTTATCAGTCAAGTTTCCAACAGAACACGGGGTAGGACAGGTACAAGGTGACCAACTGGCAGTAAGAGAATGTTACTTGGCCATGCTGGCCATGGATGAACAAGTTCAAGCAATGAATATTGAAGAAAAGAAGGTTGTAGCAGAGCCTACTGAAGCATTGGAAGATATTTCCTTGGATGAAGATAACCCTGAGAGGTGTACCAGGGTTGGAGCAGATTTAGAAGAGAAGATTAAAAAGGACCTCGTCCAATTTTTGAAGAAAAACATTGATGTGTTTGCGTGGAGTCACGAGGATATGCCGGGTATAGACCCTAGTGTCATTACCCACCGTTTGAATGTATGTCCTTCCTCCAAACCTGTGCGACAAAAGAAGAGGGTGTTTGCCCCTGAGAGAGATAGTGCAATCAAGGACGAGGTCCAAAAGCTGATGGTAGCAAAGTTCATTCGGGAAGTGTACTACCCGGATTGGTTGGCCAATGTAGTAATGGTCAAAAAAGCAAATGGCAAGTGGAGAATGTGCGTGGACTTCACCGATCTGAACAAGGCTTGCCCCAAGGATAGTTATCCGCTACCGCGCATTGACCAGTTAGTAGACTCAATTGCAGGCCACAAATTGCTTAGCTTCATGGATGCCTTTTCAGGATACAATCAGATAAGAATGGACGAGGCTGACCAAGAGAAGACATCTTTTGTCACCAGTCAAGGCTTATTCTGTTATAAGGTGATGTCGTTTGGTTTAAAGAACGCAGGGGCGACATATCAGAGGTTGGTCAACCACATGTTTCGTCCGCAGATTGGGCGGAATGTGGAAGTCTATATAGATGACATGCTGGTAAAAAGTCAGGACGAAGGAAGGCATCTAGACGACCTGCAGGAGACATTTGAAACATTGAGGCAGTATCACATGAAGCTGAATCCTAGCAAATGTGCCTTTGGAGTATCATCAGGGAAATTCCTTGGCTTTATGGTATCCCACAGGGGAATTGAAGCGAATCCAGATAAAATTCAAGCAATATTGGACATGAAGCCACCGCAAAATACCAAGGAAATCCAATCCCTCACTGGACGAGTCGCTGCGCTTAACAGATTTGTCTCTAAAGCTACTGATAAATGTTTGTCATTTTTTAAGGTTCTCAAAAAAGCATTCGAATGGACCGACGAGTGTCAGAGAGCTTTCGAAGATTTGAAGGAATACCTTACCATGGCACCGCTGCTGAGTCCATCAGTGGAAGGAGAGGAATTATATTTATACTTAGCGGTAACCCCACACGCCGTGAGCTCAGCATTGATAAGAGAGGAAGATAAAGTGCAAAGACCTGTATACTATACAAGCAAGGCATTGAAAGGAGCGGAAGGACGGTATCCACAACTGGAGAAATTGGCCTTCGCACTAATCACCGCTTCAAGGAAGCTGAGGCATTATTTCCAAGCACATGTTATTAATGTTATGACAGATCATCCGCTCAAGAAGATAATGAATAGACTGGAAGCTGCAGGACGATTAATCCAGTGGGCTGTGGAGCTAAGTGAGTTCGATATCAGGTATCAACCAAGGCATGCCTTAAAAGCTCAAGCCCTAGCAGATTTTATTGCGGAGTTTACCCCAAGTCATAATGAGACAGAAGACAGTAAGAGATGGATCGTCCACGTGGATGGTTCGTCTACACGGCATGCAGGAGGAATTGGTGTGGTCCTGCAATCCCCAGAGGGAGATAAACTGAAACATAAAGTCCGTCTACAGTACCAAGCGACTAACAATGAAGTCGAATATGAAGCCCTCCTCAAAGGGCTAGAACTGGCTAAGTCCGTGGAAGCCAAGTCCATATGTGTCATGGGGGATTCCCAACTGATCATGGGGCAAGTGAATGGAATGTATGAAGCGAAGGAAGAACGAATGAAGAAATACCTTGGTAGGGTGATGCGCCTTGTGAAAAGGTTTGAAAAGGCTGACTTCGTTCAAATCCCAAGGGAGGAGAACGTGGAAGCTGATACTATAGCAAAAGAAGCCTTAGTAGATGAATCATTAGAGAAGTCAGATGAAGTTCAATATATGCCAAGTATAGATGTCCAGGAAGTACAATAGGTGGATAACCGAGAAAATTGGATGACTCCTATTATATCATACTTGAAAGACGGACGACTACTAGAATAAAAGGACGAGGCCAGAAAGGTGAGGGTGAGATCAGCTAGATACGTCCTTATGAATGAAGTGCTATACAAGAGAGGTTTCTCTCAACCTTACCTTAGATGCTTAGCTCCGGACGAAGCAAAATACGTGCTAAGAGAAGTTCATGAAGGGGCATGTGGCAATCACTCAGGAGCCAGATCACTTGTCCACAAGGTCATCCGTGCAGGGTATTACTGGCCGAACATGCAAGCTGATGCTAAAGCATACGTTAAGGTCTGCGACCAATGCCAGCGATTTAGCAACGTCCCCAGGCAACCATCGGAATACCTCACCTCAATGGTGGCACCGTGGCCCTTCGCACAATGGGGACTGGACATTTTGGGTCCCTTCCCTTTGGGAATAAGGCAGATGAAGTTTTTAGTGGTGGGCATCGATTACTTCACCAAATGGGTGGAGGCAGAACCGTTGGCAAATATCACACAACAGAATGTGAAAAACTTCGTGTGGAAGAACATTGTATGCAGATTTGGAGTGCCGAAGGTATTGGTGTCTGACAACGGACGACAATTTGACAATGCACTCTTCAAGGACTTTTGCTTACACTTTGGAATTCAGAACCATTACTCCTCGCCTGCACACCCCCAAGCCAACGGTCAGGCTGAAGTTGCAAACCGATCCTTGTTGAAAATCATCAAGACTCGGCTTGAGGGGGCAAAGGGAGTATGGCCAGATGAATTACCAGGAGTTTTATGGGCATACAAGACCACAGTGAGGACCCCTACAGGGGAGACTTCTTTCAAGCTAGCCTATGGAAGCGATGCAGTCATACCTGCAGAAGTACATATGGCTAATCACAGGGTGATGATGTATCAAGACAAGGATAATGAGGACCAGCTTCATCTGAACCTCGATCTAATAGACGAGGTAAGGGCAAACGCAGAACACAGGGCAGCAAAGTATAAGAACCTCATGGCTAGACAGTATGATGCGATGGTGAAGCCTAGGCGTTTCAACATAGGAGATCTCGTCCTGAGAAAGGTCTCTTTGTCAACCAAGAACCCAGCACATGGGAAGTTGGGCCCAAACTGGGAAGGACCCTATAGAGTTATCAACTGTAAAAGGCAATGATCCTACTACCTGGAGGCCCTAGACGGGAGAAAGTTGGAACATCCTTGGAATGTGGAGCACCTGAGGAGGTACTACCAGTAAAAGTGAACCTATGGACGAGACTGGGTCTTATCTTTCTACTAACGTACTACTATGTATGATGCTGTTTGTGTTTGATACTACTATGTTTGGTGTTGCTTGTGTGTGGAGTTTGAAACTACGATCTTATTACTTATTATAGTTGTGTTATGGTTATGGACGAAGTCATGAAGTATGTATTTATTAAATAAAAAGGCATCAGTGTGCATGTGCCTTGTCTGTAAACAATATTTATGTTATGTACAAAATGTTGTGTGAAATTTCTCCATGATATTGTCGTCCAAGTCAATCCTCAAGAGGGTTGAAAGATCCAAGACGAACAAAATCTCTGGACGCAGAGATATAACGTCTAAATTTTCTTGAATAAAGCAAGGAAAAACCACATCCACACTCGTCCAACTCTTGGACGAGGCGGAGCCAACTGAAACAATCCAAACTCTGGATGAGAGAAAAAGTTGGCAAAATAAGTAAGATGGTATGTAAAATTAGTTTGCAAGTCTTAAGACGAATCAAGCTAATTAAAAATACTACCTGCTGAGACGAGTTAGACTACATGAAAAATATATACTCGACATGGACGAGCTAAAGCTGGAGCTAAAATAGCTTAGCAGCATTCGTCCATGCAAAGAAAATGAAATCACTTGTCCATGCAAAGAAAATAAAACTTCATTCAAAGGGTGGACATCCTACATCCAAAAACCCTTGATTAGTTTGAAAAACAGAAATAGTTTACTTAAAAAACCCGTCCTAAAACCATGGACGAGTATAATGTATTCTTGTTACAAAAAAGAAGGTCCAAAAACAAAAGACCAAATACAAAACCAAACAAAAAAGAAAACAAGGCCACTAAGGTTAAAAGTCTCGTCCTAAGAAGGGGGAGCATTCACAGCAGGCTCGTCTTGAGGAGGCTGAGTACTAGCGTCGTCTTCCACGTTGACGTCATCAGAGCCGGTCTGGAGAAGAGAGCTTGTGGCAGCAGCAAGGTTAAGCTTGATTGCGCTAAAGTCAACTTCAGGGAAGTTCTCAATAGCGTCCATTCTGAAATCTTCAAAACCAGTTGCATAATTGCGATCCAAAGTGTCTGTATACACTTTGGACGACTTGAACTCAGCCACAGCGTCCTCTTTTGCCTTGGAGAGACGAGCATTCAATTCATCGTTCATCTTCTGCAAGTGATCAATGCGCGTATCCTTCTCCAATGCATCAGTCCTTAGCTCCTCAATCAGCTTGTTACGTTCTTTGACCTCGTCCTTAGCCTTTTCAGCAACCCCAGCACATTTTTTACAGTCAGCATTCACCTGCTGAATCCTCGTCTCCAACAAGACTCTCGTCTTGTCCAGCTCTGTTGCCTGTCTAGACGCTGCTATAAACTTTGACATGGCCTATGAATAGACAAAGCAACATAGAATGATTAAATGAGGAAAGGTTGCTAACTGAACAAAGACGAGAGATACTGACATACCTTGAAGAGGTCATGGACGCCTGAATGCTCAAATTCCTTCAAGCCCATGTTATAGCACATGTTTATATCCTCGTCCTTGACGGCTATCTGGAAACGTTCCCAAGCCAGGTCTTCGTTCTCAATGATGTTCGTAGAAGGCTGGGACGAGCCAGGCGTAGTAGACTTGGCCAAAGGAGTTCTGGGTGGAGTCTTGGACGGAGTGGACTCAACTGGGGTGGACGAGTCCACATCGACTATCTGGACGGCAGGCTGAGACTGAAGAGGTTTGGACTTGACCACCTTGGACGAGCCTTGTTTAACCCTTTTGTCTCTACGACTGGGGAGCCCTCCCAAGTCAATGTTCTTTGGCAAGAACTTTCTTTTGTCCCCAGCCGTTGGACGTGTCTGACCCTCAGGACGATCCTGGGCCTGACCCTCAGGACGTTTCCCCTCTCCTGCAATTTCCTTCCCTTTGTTCTCTTTCATTGTTGACATTCCTAAGACGAGATGAACAAATTAGGAATGTATACATAAAAAAGAAAAAGAAAAGGAAGTTTAGCTAAAAACTTACTTTTTCGCACAGTAACTTCGTGGGCGATAGCTTTGTCTGAAGGCTCGGGACCTAAACCCCACTTGGCTAGACGTCTAAGCGTGACAAGAGAACGAAAGCTCCTGTCTGTATGTAGACGAGCCCTGTGGACGCGGTCACGGTGAAATTTGCTCAAGGACGGACGTTTGGCAGCTACAACACAATGAACAAACAAAGGTTAGAAATTGTAAATGTACCAAATAGAAGTAAGAATAAAAATAAACAAGGGGAAGGGACGTACCTTCTGGACGAAGGTTCCCTAGGTCCCCAGTGTAAGGGGGGAAGGGATCCCTGCCAACGTCCACAGGGTTCCCTGCCCAGAAGCCTGAAACAAAAATGAACTCCGTCTTCCACTTCCTATCAGACGAAGCTAGGGACTTAATCAGCCTACAATCATTCCCCCTAGCAGTAAATTGATAAAAACCCTCAGATTGACTTATGGCAGATGGTTTATAACAATAAAGGAACTCGTCCACTGTAAGAGGACGGTGCCCACCAAAAACTTCCCTCCACAAAATTTGCATGGAGATAACTAATCTCCATGCATTAGGATTGAATTGACAAACACCTAAACCTAATTTGACTAATAACTCTCTAGCGAAGGCATTTAAAGGAAACCTAAGGCCACCTAAGAAGTAAGATTCATAGACGCCTATTCCAAAACGGGGTTCACAACACCACTCTCCACGGACGGGCAGCCTAGGGTTAAACTCGTCTGGGATTTGATACCAGGATTTAAGACTACTTAACCTTTGTTCGTCCGTCTTAGAATGGACGCCTACAGCGCAACTAAAGACGGTTTCTTCCTCGTCCGTAGGATTGGACGGAGAACCAGCTTGAGAGCCAGAAGCTCTCCTAAGCTGTTCTTGGACGACCTCAAGAGGGAACCCAGGGGCTCCAAAAGAGTAATTCTCATCCGTGCTTCCTCCACTCTCATCACTAGCGCTGCTAGAACTAGACCTATCACTAGTATCCTCACAGTAATCGTCTATAGCCTTATTAAGGCTATCAGTAGACGAGGAAGCAACAGACATCTCTAACAAGAAACTTAAAACCTAAAGACGAGGAGAAGAAGAGTACCTGGCTCTAGACAGAAGAAGACTCTAGACGAAGAGGAACTCCTAGACGAGGCTCTAGACGATGGATGTCAAGGAAGAAAATCTCTGGAATGAGGAGGGTTAAGGGAGGCATTCCACTATTTATAGGATGCTGACCTGAGTAATCGAAACGACCCAACCAATACGAAAGCGACACGTGACATCTACCTCGGAAAAATAAATCGACGGAATCAGTCGCCAATAAAAAAATGACACGTGGTGCAATAATTATTAACCAATTATATACGTCCAAGGACGTCCAACCCTTTGTACGACTCACATGGACGAGGGGGCAACTGATGGTGTCACAAATCCAAGTCCATAACTCGTCCATATGTCTCGTCCAACAAAAGAAACTACAATAGGCGGAGAAAATTCCAAGCGTTCTGGCGAACCTCGTCCATATATGGACGAGTAATACCTCATGGAACCTACTCATCATTTACGCAGGGCAAGCCTTCCAAGATGGTCTCGTCCATCTTTCACTAAAGATGGACGAGCTCATCGTGGAAGTCTCGTCCAGCTTTACTAAGGATGGACGAGTTCATCGGCCCGTCCAACCCAGGTAACTTCCATAGCGGTTATGGAAGTTACCCCTAATTCTCCGGACTCCTCGACATTGGGAACGGTTACTAAACAGATAACCGTTCCACACATACTATATAAGGCTTCTTCGATGAAGGGTAAGGGGATTCAGACAATTTCATTTGGAGAGAATACTTATTCCTTACAGAGTTCAAAAGTAACTAACTTCATCATCGGAGGATTTTTGGCCGGTCACCACCGGTCCCCTCTGATTCAGTGTTCTTTGTATTACAGGAGATAGCCCAAAGATCATCGCTCGAGTCTTGTCAACCCACTGATATCCAAGGAATCATCAATGACTATTAATTTTTGATCACCTTGAAATTTTGTAAGCATGAAAAATATATGAAGATAATGTAATCTAATGGTAGATTTGTCAAAATTCACATCGAATTAAGAAATATAGGGTTAGGTTCAAGTTACACTTGATGTAATTCTAAAAAATGTTACACCAACCAATAACTTATTGTTGAATTCATATTTTGAAAATCCAACCATTGGATCACATTTTATATATGTTCTTAACATCCATGCCAATTTTCATGCCAATCGGATGTAATTTACCATTTGATCTTTAAACTCATCTTTTATGCGTTATTTTAAACTACAAGAACTTGAATTGATTGATAACATGACTTTTAATCTTCGATCACTTTGAAATTTAGTAAGCATGAAAAATATATGAAGATAATGTAATCTAACGGTAAATTTGTCAAAATTCACAACGAATTAAGAAATATAGGGTTAGGTTCAAGTTACACTTGATGCAACTCTAAAAAATGTTAAACCAACCAATAACTTATTTTTGAATTCATATTTTGAAAATCCAACCGTTAGATCACATTTCCTATATGTTTTTAACATGCATGTCAATTTTCTTGCCAATCGGATGTAATTTACCCTTTGATCTTTAAACTCATCTTTCATGCCTTATTTTAAACTACGAAAACTTGAATTTAAACAATTGATTGATGGCATGACTATTAATCTTTGATCACCGTGAAATTTTTTAAGCATGAAAAATATATGAAGATAATGTAATCTAATGGTAGATTTGTCAAAATTCACATCAAATTAAGAAATATAGGGTTGGGTTCAAGTTACACTTGATGTAACTCTAAAAAATGTCACACCAACCAATAACTTATTGTTGAATTCATATTTTGAAAATCCAACCGTTGGATCACATTTTCTATTTGCTCTTAACATGCATGTCAATTTTCTTGCCAATCGGATGTAATTTACCCTTTGATCTTTAAACTCATCTTTTATGCCTTATTTTAAACTACGAAAACTTGAATTTAAACAATTGATTGATGACATGGCTATTAATCTTTGATCACCGTGAAATTTTTTAAGCATGAAAAATATATGAAGATAATGTAATCCAACGGTAGATTTGTCAAAATTCACATCAAATAAGAAATATAAGGTTGGGTTCAAGTTACACTTGACGTAACTCTAAAAAATGTTACACCAACCAATAACTTATTGTTGAATTCATATTTTGAAAATCCAACCGTTGGATCATATTTTCTATTTGTTTTTAACATGTATGCCAATTTTCATGCCAATCGGGTGTAATTTACCATTTGATCTTTAAACTCATCTTTTATGCGTTATTTTAAATTACAAAAATTTGAATTTAAACAATTGATTGATGACATGACTATTAATCTTTGATCACCTTGAAATTTTGTATGCATGAAAAATAAATGAAGATAATGTAATCTAACGGTATATTTGTCAAAATTCACATCGAATTAAGAAATATATCGTTGGGTTCTAGTTACATTTGATGTAACTCTAAAAAATGTTACACCAACCAATAACTTATTGTTGAATTCACATTTTGAAAATCTAACCGTTAGATCACATTTTCTATTTGTTCTTAACATGCATGCCAATTTTCATGCCAATCGGGTGTAATTTACCATTTGATCTTTAAACTCATCTTTTATGCGTTATTTTAAATTACAAAAATTTGAATTTAAACAATTGATTGATGACATAACTATTAATCTTTGATCACCTTGAAATTTTGCATGCGTAAAAAATATATGAAGATAATGTAATCTAACGGTAGATTTGTCAAAATTCACATCGAATTAAGAAATATAACGTTAGGTTCAAGTTACCCTTGATGTAACTCTAAAAAATGTTACACCAACCAATAACTTATTGTTGAATTCAAATTTTGAAAATTCAACCGTTGGATCTCATTTTATATATGTTCTTAACATGCATGCCAATTTTCATGCCAATCGGGTGTAATTTACCATTTGATCTTTAAACTCATATTTTATGCGTTATTTTAAATTACAAAAACTTAAATTTAAACAATTGATTGTTGACATGACTATTAATTTTTTATCACCTTGAAATTTTGTATGCTTGAAAAATATATGAAAATAATGTAATCGAACAGTAGATTTGTCGAAATTCACATTGAATTAAGAAATATAGCGTTGGGTTCAAGTTACACTTGATGTAATTCTAAAAAATGTTACACCAACCAATAACTTATTGTTGAATTCATATTTTGAAAATCCAACCGTTGGATCATATTTTCTATTTTTTTTTAACATGCATGCCAATTTTCATGCCAATCGGGTGCAATTTACCATTTGATCTTTAAACTCATCTTTTATGCGTTATTTTAAATTACAAAAACTTAAATTTAAACAATTGATTGATGACATGACTATTAATCTTTGATCACCTTGAAATTTTGTATCCATGAAAAATATATGAAGATAATGTAATCTAACGGTACATTTGTCAAAATTCGCATCGAATTAAGAAATATATCTTGGAGTTCTAGTTACACTTGATGTAACTCTAAAAAATGTTACACCAACCAATAACTTATTGTTGAATTTAAATTTTGAAAATCCAACCGTTGGATCACATTTTCTATATGTTCTTAACATGCATGCCAATTTTCATGCCAATCGGGTGTAATTTACTATTTGATCTTTAAATGGGAAGACGAAAAAATAGAGGGAAATTTAAATGTCTATTGCGGCGGTCCAACTCGCCGCAAAAAGGAGTACATATTGCGGCGGGTCAACCCGCCGCTATATCTAAGATTAATGCCGCTAAAACAGGTCTATTGCGGCGGGTCATTCGCCCGCCGCAGTAGTCTGCCGCAAAATACTTGAGCTATTGCGGCGGTTTATTGACCCGCCGCTATATCTAAGTTGAGTGCCGCTAAAACAGGTCTATTGCGGCGGGTCATCAACCCGCCGCTATAGTACGTCGCAAAATACTAGAGCTATTGCGGCGGGCATATGGAACGCCACAATAGATCTCATATACAGCGGCGAGCCAAAAAAGCGCCGCAATAGGCGACATATAGCGGCGGTTTTTGCACCCGCCGCAATTGCTCAGTTTTCTTGTAGTGTACTCATGGAGTAATTCATCCTCTACCCTTTTGGATCGCAAGCAACTACCAAATTGCAGCATTTTCCTTTGAAAGTTCTCAAGCTTTCCTCTTGCCATCTCAACCCTTTGAGTGATCCCCCCAAATAAATCATTATTTATTGACTATTTTGAACTCGTCTCATTATTGGACATATGACACTTAATTAATTATTCTCTAATATTGAATATCACTTAATATACACAATTATTATATTCAACTCGTCACTTAATCAAAGCTATTATGCTAAACATATTATTTATTTATTTAAACCATTATCATGATTCTTAGATTGTGGGCTTTATCTATTTGTAGGCTTAAAAATGTACCAGAAGCCATTGATCTATGCGGCCCAATGTCGAGTTTCGGATTAAACTCCCCAAAACAAATCCGGGTTTAGCAAAGTCACCCCTCCAGCAGAAGACATGTGGCTACGTGCAAAAATGGCCCTCGACACTAAGATGCCATCTTCGGCCGAATCATATTTGATGGCCAATTGGAGCACCGACCACCGAGAGAAAACAAGGTAAATGCCTTCCCTGAACATTGCCAATTTAGCCTCCATTGCTCTTTCTCTTTCACTCTTTGTCACTCAAACCCTTGATATATATTATTAGATATTTATTGAAAGAAAAAGAAACACTCATTAAGGGTTTGCTCTTTGGTGTTTGTTTAGTGTTTATGGTTCAAATTTAGGATTTACTATGAGTTTTTGTTTAGGATTTACAATTTTGGTTTAGGGTTTGTAATAATAATAATAATAATAATAATAAAAAATAAATAAATCCTAATGTTTTAATGATAATTATTGAATAATACATATTTTTATTGTTCTTAATTTATAATAGTGTCTTTAATTGAAAATTCCACTAAATAACATTGTTGGTCCTTGAAGTTTACTCTAAGTATGAGTTTGAACTCTCAAGTTTTAAATATGTGGAATTAGGTTATTTATTTATTTATTTATTTATTTATTTTTTTAAAATTTTAGAAACAAACACACACACACAAGGGAGAGGGAAATGGGTTCTAACACAAATGCACATCACAACTCTACTCAAAAACTATGATAACTTTTAAGAGAGGGTGAGACAAGTTATACTACACACAACACACTCTTTTAAACAATGTGGGAAAATTAAACACACACACACACAAGGGAGAGGGAAAGGGAGTAGAATTAGTCTTTTATCGTTTCAAAATGAGTCCTTTTAGTCTCTTAAGTTTTAAATGTGTCTTTTCTTCTTCTTCTTCTTCTTCTTTTTTTAAGTTCTAAAAGTTTGGAGAGGCCAATGCTAAAAAGATGATGTCATGGCAATTTTTGGTTGCACCACATCATCATTCTGTTAGCATGATTTAATCGAAAGACTAAAATTGCACATTTTGAAACTTTAGAGATGAATTTTGTATGTTTAAAACTTGAGGGGAATAAAACCACACATAGAGTAAACTACAAGGACCAATAGTTCTATTTCACCTAAATTTTTTAGATTGACTATAATAACAAACTTTTCACCTTTTTTTATTTATTATTTATTTGGTAATTTCATTTATACCTATAGGTGGCGTTTGATATGAGGGAATCCACATTACTCCTGGCATCCAGATTCCTAAGAATGTGATTCCTTGCAATTTGGATGCCTAGGAATGTAGCTATTCCTATGTTTAGTTTCATTGAGAATCTTTTAAGATTCTTAGGAATGTGAGATGATAATGTTTGGTTTATTCCTAAGAATCTTAAATGAATTATTTATTTTTCCCATTCTATCCTTAGATTTGAATGTGAACTACCAAGTCCTTTAAAAAGAGTCAAAGTGGCATCCTCCAGCCTGTGGTGGGATTAAAACAAATTATGATGGGGCTACCTTGGATGATTCGGGTGAAGCTGGGATTGGGGTTGTTGTAAGGTCGGATAGTGGTGAAGTGTTAGCAGCTCTCTCGGAGAAAATCGCCCTACCATCTTCAGTAGTTGTGTTAGAGGCACTAGCAGCACGGTGGGCAACTCAATTCGTGGTTGAACTTGGCTTACATCAGTCTATTTTTTAAGGGGATTCAGAACTGGTCTACAGGGCACTCACTTTTGATTCCTCTCCTCGGTCCAGCATCGACCATATTATTAAAGACACATTGTCTATTGTCAGTTCCTTAAGAACTTATTCCTTCTCTCATTCTAGAAAGCGAGGCAACTCTGTTGCTCATGCCTTAGCTAGGAGAGCTGGATCTTCTTTTCCTTTGTTAACTTGGATGGAGGATGTTCCGCCAGACATTTTTCGCTTTGTTTCAGCTGACTTTCCTTAGTCTATTTTTTAAATAAAAGATCAATCTTGTTTCTCAAAAAAAAAAAAAGTTCTTTAAAAAAAATCTTCCTCTAAATAAATAATGAAAAACAAAATATAAACTATTAATTATGACAAATTCATTAAAACTATAGTCTAATATTTTAAAATGACAAGTACAATACAAAATAACTATTTAAATTCTCAAATGCTTTATTCTTAATAATAATTTTTAAAAGAGCTTAATCCATAACAAAACAACTTGACAATGTTTAGGTCTATAAGACAAGAGAAAAGATATTGATAATTTGTTTTATATTTTATCTTAATTACTTAAATGATAAGGAAAAAGGGTTAAAATTGTCAATTTATAAAAAAATACAAATTCCTTTAAGTTTGGGAATCTGGATATCCATTTGTTTTAAAGGGAATTCACATTCTTGCTGAGAGGGGTTTAAAGGGGGGAATCCAGATTCCCTGACATCTAATTCCCTAGCTTGATTTGTAACCAAACATGGGAATCTTTAAACATTCCTAAGAATTCTAAAACATTACCCCGTACCAAACGCCACAATAGCGTTCACATAAATCCCAAAAAATAAATTCATAAAATGCTACATAAATTTGCTTTCAAATAATAAACACAATACATGCAAAAATAAAATATATATGACATCACAACATTTGTAACATATGCAAAATCTCACCAATAAAAGAAAAAAAAAATGGCATACTTGCTATAAAAAAAATTATAATCAATTTATAATTAAAAAAGAAACCACATATACACAAGACGGAAACTTAATTGAGTCTAAACAAATGTTGATAGGAGTTTTGTAATTCGTTAAATTCCGTGTCAAAATTTATTTTGTAAAATTGGTTCAGTATTTCCTTTGTAATTGTAAAAGGAATTGTTTGGTTAAAGTAGAAGCTACGGTTTATTTTTGTTAATTAGAGGATCTCGATCGCTCAAGTGAATGACCATAAGCCCTATGAGATAGATCCAAGTATTCACGCTCGGGCAAGATTCAGCATTACCTGCGAGATAACTTGTGAGTTCTTGACCCCTTATCCAAGTTGCCTAGGCACCCGTGGCCGCTCTAAGAACTTTGTTTAGGAGGGTTATTAAAAAATTTTAATAAAAAGAGAACTTGAATATATTGAGTTATCGACCAAAAAAAAAAAAATAATAATAATAATAAAAAATAATAATACGTGAAGTTTTACAATTTTATTCTACAAGCTAGTTTTTAAATTTGGAATGTTACATGATAGTTCATTATGAGTATTTATTGCCAATGTGGGTAGTTATGAGTCTATGATCATTTTTTTTTTTGTTAAGTTTATCTAACATTTTTATCTTTATACAATTGTTGTTATCTATTTGACTTTGTTTTTATAAAAATATTTTAGACTAAGGGTTTGTTTAGGATCCGTTTATTTTACTGGAATTGAAATTTTTTTACTGAAAGTACTGTAGACAAAAGTAAAAAAAAGTTAGCTAAAATAGTACAATGGGATCCATGAATAATACCAAAAAGTACAGTGTGACCCATAAATAGTAGTAAAAATAAGTTGAATAGTAAAATAAGCTGACTTTTTAATTTGGAGCCAAATGCACACTAAATGACTAATCTCAACTCATTGGCTCCGTATTAATTATTGACGCACACAATCACACTCATTCATACATAAAATTATACACGTCGTGTCTATTTAACCAATCAAATGCTTGAACAATCACTAACTTTACAATTTTTTTCTTGAATTTTACTAACTTTATAACAAAAAGTTATTATAATATGATAACTGATGATGCCGTAAATATCACCAGTGAGCTACACAATCCTCGCACACTCGCAACGATATCTGCACAGAAAAGAGAAGAGACCTAACAGAGAGCATCGGTGTGGTGCCGGCCGAGTACCTTTGAAGGTCAAGTTAGAACTATTCTCACAACTCTAGAATGCTAGAGAAGGGTAAATTATGCGTACCTCGGTTTGTGAGGGTATTGAGGCTTTTATAGTAGCAGAGGGTTGGCCTCTCTTCCTTTGTGTAGAAGTCCTTTCCTTATAGGAATCCTACTGAATAGTCCCTAGCGTGATGGACAAGACTTTTCCTTGTAGAGAAAATTTTCATTAACGCGCATATCTTCTGGAATCCTCTTTGTGCTAGGATTCTACTTACCTTTGGATTCTATGGCCGTTTAGTGTGTGTTGCAAGTACTCCCATCTAGGATTCTTGGCTGCCATGTGGGCGCATGGCCCATTCCTGTTACAAGACCTACTCAAGACAGACCTTTGCACGAGTTGGGCTCACCCTCTGTCGGCCCATGGATATGGGTCCGTCAACTCCTTTACATGAAGACCCATCAACCACGATTTTTATCCTCTTCAGTTGCCCCCTCACCTCATGGGTTCGTCAACTTTGAGTGGAAGGACCCGTGGGGTGACGGTTTCATGGTTCTGGGGACGACGGATCAAATGCTTGTGGGCTGACGGTTTCAACATGGACGCTGTGACTCGTGCACACACCTGACAGGTTGTTCGGAAATCATTTATGACGTTTGACACGTGTCGCTCTTCCATTGGTTTTTCTCTTGGATCGAAGCATCGCTTCGTCTTCCGTGCACTACCTCTATAAATATCACGCCCTTCCTTTCTCATTTCTCCATTTTCTGCTGAATCTCATTGTCAGAGCGCAACTGTCAACCTTGTCAGAGAACACTTCGTTCAGTAGCTGTATCCGTCATCAACCCACTTCCTCCGTTCATTCACTAAATTGGTAAGTACTCTCTTTTTTCACGTTTTTTTTTTTATAAATTTTTTCCTTTAGATATTCTCTATATTTTCTTAGACTTTATACACCCGTCATCCCTTCTAGACCCGTCAGAGTCTTAGGTTTCGTCGTCACGTGTAAGTAATGTCTAGTGCGTCAAGTAACCAGTCAGTTCTTGATGACGGGGCGGATTACGAGGAAGTATTCCCGTCCGGTTACAAAGAACAAGAGAGTCCAAGCGAAGAGAGGAGTCTGTTCGCCTCCTCCTCGTCCTCAACAAATGAGGATATGGAGATGGCTGAAC
Source organism: Quercus tomentella (assembly GCA_028535165.1). Classification (NCBI taxonomy): domain Eukaryota; kingdom Viridiplantae; phylum Streptophyta; class Magnoliopsida; order Fagales; family Fagaceae; genus Quercus; species Quercus tomentella. The sequence continues at coordinate 41,298,041 of JAPQVY010000089.1, forward strand.
AAGAGGTTTCTGATGACGGCGAGGAACAACCAGTGAAGTCCGTCATAGGTGTTGATGGACTTAGGAAGTTCATCATGCTACCAGAATGGACGGTGAATAACTTTACACCAATCATCAAGGAGAATCACTTCAACACCATTAGGGCTAATTTCCAGATTCCAGATAATATCCCCATTTGTCTACCCTATATATCAGAGAAAAGCTATTATGAAGGGGTAGAAGGTGTCGGAGTGTATGAGCAGATGCTGAAGGCGGGACTTAGGTTTCCACTAAGCTCTCTTCATCGCGAGCTCCTCAAATACTTAGGCCTATCCGTCAACCAAGTGTCTCCAAATGCTTGGAGGGTCTTCGTAGCAATGGAGGTCCTGTACGGTGCTATGACCAATGGTGCCAGAAGGCTGACGGTTAGGGAATTCCTTCACTGCTACCGTCCAGATGAGATAGACAAATCAAGGGGGATGTATAGTTTTGCTAGTAGGAGCCCGTTGTTGAAGGTTATATTTGAAACCCCCGACTCCAATAGAGACTGGAAGAGCTGTTACTTCTTCCTAGAGGGTGACGAGTGGATGTGTCATCCAGGGGACACAAAACACATGCCCGTCGACACGACTTGGGGCATATTGAATCCGTCCAATATGCACCCGTCCTAGTTTGTAAATTCTTTACATTTGTTCAGTTATAATTTCCCCAACACTTTTAACCGTCCTCTACTTTTGCAGTTAGACAGCGTTCACAAGTTAGTCTTGAGGAGTTCAGTTTTCTTGAGAAGATTTTTACCAAGACCAAGCCGGAGGAAAGGACTTGGGCAAAGTTAGTGACACCTAATACCATCCATTGGTATTGTGATGGTCCTAAACCAACACCAGAAGCCGTCAAATATAACGCCAAAATTCGCAGACGTAAGTCCGTCGACCTTATTTTACTTAAATGGCCTTTATTTTGTTTTTTAAATAACTTCATCCGTCCACCTTTACATAAATGGACGACGCTAAGAGGAGGGCGTTGATTAAATCACAGGTCGCCAAGAAAAAGGAGACTGGTGATGTGGCTCCTAAGGGGACGGGCTCAAACATTCCGTCGATAAAAAGGAAGCCGCCGCCTAAAGGTGACCGTCCACTCAAGAAACCTAAGGTCTCATTGGAGCTCGTCGTCGGGTTAATGGCTGAGGGTGTGAAGACGGCTACCCCAGCAAAGCATGGGGCTGGCAAAGGCTTTATGAAGGCCCCGTCCACTAGTCAGGAGAAGCCACCCCCCTCCTTCGTGACGACTCCAAATATGCCTTGGAGCAACTGTCATCTATCATTATGTCGGAGGACTACGAGGATTTAGACAATCACTCCACGGAGGCCATGGGGGAGACGGGGCTTTTTGCAATTGCTCAGGTAAGCCTTGTCCTTTGGCTTTCTGTCTGTCCATTCCACTTAGTTTTTTATCTAACCCTTTTTTTCTTTCTTTTTTTGCTTCAGTCCATGATTATGATGAAAGGGCTAATGGATCGGTGTCTTAACCGTGAGACGGCTTTGGAACGTGTGCAAGCAAAGGCAGAGCAGAAGGAGGATGAGCTGGGTCAACTTAACAAATGGAAATCCACAATGGAGAAAAAGTTTGAGCTTTCAGAGCAGGTGAGGAAGGAGCTTGAGCAAAGGACGGACGAGGCGAGAAAGGCCATGAAGGACAAAGAAAAGGAGGCCCAAGACCTGAAGGAAAAGCTTCGTCAGGCTAAGGAGGTGGCGATACGTGAGTACCGTGACTCCGACGCCTTGCTATCCGAGCTGGGAGACTCATTCCTGGAAGGTTTTGATGATGCCCTCTGTTAAGTTAAGAAGGCCTACCCTGACCTGGATGTGTTTATCATTAAAGTTGACGACCAAGCCCAGACGTCCGCTATGCCCGTCGCCTCAAAGAACACAGAGGATCTTTTTGCTGAGGCTACAACCCAAGGCGACAGAGAGTCAGCTCAAGCACAAAATGTTCAAGGTCAAGCTAACTTTCTAGTTGATGACACCCGTCAAGAAAAAGATGCGGACCCTTAAAAATAGAGTTTTTTTTTTTTTTTTTTTTTTTTTTTTTTTTTTTTTGGGCTAAGTTTGAGAACAATCCATCAATAAATTTGTGTATTGAACAATTGCCCTTCGATGGCTTTATCCATCAGTGGTATTTATTTTGCTTTATTCCGCAGTTTTATGCCCGTCTTATTTGGTTTTTTGTGTGACCGGTTATGTTCTTTATAATTTGATTGAGATGTATAAGTCTCCGTCCTTTTCAGGTGTCCACCTCATGGGCTAAGATTTTCATCCTTAACGGACGATTCGTCCTCCTTTTAAAATTTTTGTTTTTCAAGGACAGGCTTAACATTCAAGGATGGTCCGTCCACTTTATGGACTAAATTTTTACAATTTTGGACGATCCGTCCACTTCATGGACTTGTACACAATTTTAAATCCTATATGGATGATCTGTCTACCTCATGGACTAGGTAGTTTATCCCGTCCTTTCTCGTGGACTTTGAATTTTTATGGGACGCTCCGTGCGTTTAGCTTATGTCCGTCCACTTTTTTTTTTTTTTTTTTTTTTTTTTTTTTTTTTTTTTTCCTTTTGGACTTTGAATTTTCATCCATACTTGATGACCCGTCCATCCTGTGGACTTTATTTATATTCGTCCATTTATATGAACTTAAAAAATTTTCACCCGTTTAGGATGATCCGTCCAGCTTATGGACTTAGTTTTTTATTCGTCCACTTTTGTGGATTTGGAATCTTCATCCTCCTGGGATGATCCGTCCAGCTTGTGGACTTTACTTATATCCGACCACTTTTGTGGACTTAGAATCTTCATCCTCCTGGGATGATCCGTCCAGTCTCTGGACTTTATTTATATCCGTCCACTTTTGTGGATTAGAATCTTCATCCTCCTAGGATGATCCGTCCATTCTCTGGACTTTATTTATATCCGTCCACTTTTGCGGACTTTGAATCTTCTTCCTCCTGGGATGATCCGTCCATTCTCTGGACTTTATTTATATCCGTCCACTTTTGCGGACTTTGGAATTCAGATTGAAAAGACATAGAGATGTGTCTGAATATTTTTCTTAAAAAATCATGTGTTTGTAGAAAAGTACCTGCCCCCTTGGGCTTAAAAAGATACTCAAAGTATTGTAGCAAAAAGTTGTTAAAGTAAAACTAATAATTGTAGCAAAAACTAAAAAAAAAACTGGAAAAAGCATCGTTGCTCTTCATGTCGTCTCTACTGATAGTATTTCTGTAGGTGCTACGTGTTCCATGGGTGCTGAAGCTTTTGTCCGTCCAGCGTCTCGAGGTGGTAGGTGCCCTTCCTTTGCCATGACGCGATCCTGTAGGGTCCTTCCCAGTTGGGGCCGAGCTTTCCTTGCGAAGGATCTCTAGTAGCACCCATTACCTTCCGTAGTACAAGATCTCCAACCTGAAAGTCTCTATGCCTGACATTGGAGTTGTAGTATTTCGCCATGAGATTCTAATACCGCGCCATCCTTTGCTCCGCTTTCACTCGTACTTCGTCCACCAGGTCGAGCTGAAGGCGCATGGCCTCTTTGTTCTTATTCTTGTTGTAGTTTTCCACTCGATAGCTTGTGAGCCTTACTTCTGCTGGAATTACAGCTTCACTTCCGTATGCTAGTCGAAAAGGTGTTTCTCCAGTGGGCGTTCTTGCTGTAGTTCGATATGCCCACAGAACGCTTGGTAGCTCATCCGGCCAGATACCCTTTGCCCCCTCGAGCCGGGTCTTGATGATCTTGAGCAAGGATCGGTTCATGACTTTAACTTGTCCATTGGCCTGTGGGTGTGCGGGCGACGAGTAGTGATTCTTGATACCTAGCTCCGAACAGAAGTCCCTAAATGCGCTGTTGTCGAATTGCTTTCCGTTGTCGGAGACAAGCACTTGGGTATCCCGTACTTGCAGATGATATTTCTCCAAACAAAACTTCTAATGTTCTTCTCCGTGATAGTGGCTAGGGCTTCTGCTTCCACCCACTTAGTGAAGTAGTCGATACCAACCACCAGAAACTTCAGCTGCCTAACTGCTGTTGGGAAGGGTCCCATGATATCTAGTCCCCATTGAGCGAAGGGCCAAGGGGCTGTCATGGGGGTCAGTTCTTCGGATGGTTGCTTGATGAGATTACTGAACCTTTGACACTTGTCGCAAGCTTTTACATAGGCCTGTGTGTCCTTCAACATTGTAGGCCAGTAGTATCCTGCTTGGATTAACTTGTGCGCTAATGATCGTGCCCCCGAGTGGTTTCCGCAGACACCCTCGTGGACTTCTCTCATTACGGAGTCTGCTTCCTCATGGCATAGACACCTCAGGTACAGTCGGGAGAACCCTCTTTTTTATAAAACATCTTTTATCAGCACGAATCGTGATGCTTGGACCTTTAACTTTCTAGCGGCGTCATTCCCGTCTGGTAGAACGCCAGTCTTCAAGTATGATATCAATGGCGTAGTCCAATTGCTTTCAGAATTTACTTCCTGCACATTTGTTCCGTCATCGATAAGCGAGGAGATTTGGACGAACGACAATACCTATTCAGGGACAAGCATAAATTCTGCCGAGGCTGCTTTTGCTAGTCGGTCGGCGCATTTGTTTTCCCTCCTTGGGATTTGAACGAATCTGACTTCGAGGCTACTGATTCGATTCTTCACTTCTTCTAGGTACCTCTTCATCCTTTCATTCTTACACTCGTAGCCGCCATTAATCTGACTTGTCACTACTTGTGAGTCACAATGCACGACCACGTTTTCTGCACCTGCAGCCTTTGCGAGGTCCAGCCCTGCTATCAAGGCTTCATATTTTACCTCGTTGTTGGTTGTGAGGAAATCCAGTCGGATCATGCACTCGATCTTATCCCCCTCCGGGGTTTGGATCATCACGCCGGCCCCTCTTGCTCGCCTACTTGAAGATCCGTCCGTATAAATGTTCCACTATCGTGTCTCCTCTGCCCCCTGGCCGTCTTCGAGGATGAATTCGTCGATGAAATCAGCCACTACTTGCCCTTTTACAGCCGTTCGCGGATGGTACTGTATGTCAAACTCGTTAAGCTCCAATGCCCATAAAGCCATCCTTCCTGCAGCCTCGGGGCTACCCATTGCTCTTCTCAAGGGCTTGTCCGTCAAGACAACGATGGTATGTGCTTGGAAGTATGGTTTGAGTTTTCGCGCTGCGATTATCAACACGAAGGCCAACTTCTCCATCTGAGGATATCTCTCTTCTGCTCCTCGAAGTGCTCGGCTTATAAAGTAGACTGGTCTCTGAGATCCGTCTTCTTCTCTCACCAAAGCTGCGCTAATAGCGGCTTGTGAAACAGCTAAATATAGGTAAAACTCTTCTCCTGGCTTGGATGGACTGAGCAACGAGGGAGATGAAAGATATGCCTTTAGGTTGTCAAACGCCTTCTGGCATTCGTCCGTCCATTCAAACGATCTTCTTAGAGTGCGGAAGAAAGGTAGACATTTATCCGTTGCTTTTGAGACAAACTTGTTCAGGGCCGTGATTTTGCCATTCAAACTTTGCACCTCCTTGACCGTCCTCAGCGGTTCTAACTCTATTATGGCCCGTATCTTCTCCGGGTTGACCTCTATACCTCTTTGGGATACCATGAAGCCCAAGAATTTCCCCGCCGTTACTCCGAACTCGCACTTGCCTGGATTCAGCTTCATGTTATATGACTGGAGGGTGTCAAAGGTCTCACAGAGGTCGCCTAGGTGATCATCTTCGTGTAGGCTCTTCACCAGCATGTCATGAACATAAACTTGCACGTTCCTCCCAATCTGGTGCGCGAACATCTTGTTCATTAATCTTTGGTATGTTGCTCCAGCATTTTTGAGTCCGAATGGCATCACCTTATAGCAGAACAGTCCTTGGCTAGTGAGAAAAGAGGTATTCTCTTGATCGGCTTCTTCCATCTTGATTTGGTTATAGCCCAAGAAAGCGTCCATGAAGCTCAAAAGCTGGTGTCTTGCGGTTGAGTCAACCAAAGTATCTATCCGAGGGAGTGGATAGCTGTCTTTGGGGCAGGCCTTATTGAGGTCTGTGAAGTCTACGCACATCCTCCGTTTTCCATTAGCCTTTTTGACCATGACGACGTTTGCCAACCAATCGTGGGTAGTACACTTCTCGGATGAAATCTGCCTCAAGCAATTTTCGTATTTCCTCGGCAATGGCTTTGTCGCGCTCTTGAGCGAATACTCGTTTCTTCTACCGGATTGGGGAAAATGAGGGTGATACATTCAGTTTGTGAACCATGATTGAGGGGTCAATTCCTGGCATGTCCTCGTGACTCCAGACGAATATGTCTTGATAGTCTCTTAGGAATGCCGTGAGCTCTTGGTGCACCGGCCAGCTCGCCAATGTACCCACTCTAGTCGTCCGTTTTGGCCTTGAGATATCAGGGATCACTTCTTCTAATTCTTCAACCGGCTCCGCTACTGTCCGTTCTTCTATGCACATTGTCTACTGATGATCGTCCATCTCAAGCATAGTAATGTAGCATTCTCGCGTTGCCACTTGATTTCTGCGCAGTTCTCCTACTCCATAATCTGTTGGGAATTTGATCATCAAATGGTAGGTTGAAGTTATAGCCTTCCATGAGTTGAGGGTGGGTCGTCCGAGAATAGCATTGTAAGCGGACGAACAGTTAACCACCAGGAATGTTACTTCCTTAGTGATTTGCTGGGGGTAATCACCCACCGTTATTGACAATGTGATGGCACCGATGGGGAACACCCTCATCCCTTCGAAACCAACTAGAGGGGCATTAATTGGGACCAACTGTTCTCTATCAATCCCCATCTGCTAAAAAGCCGGGTAGTACAGGATGTCTGCCGAACTGCCATTGTCGACCAGAACCCGATGCATGTTGTAGTCTTCTACCCTTAGGCTGACAACAAGCGCGTCGTCATGTGGTTGGTGTAGCCTTCGAGCATCTTCTTCTGAAAATTCGATGACGGGGTTGTCGATTCGTGCCATCTTGGGTACAGTGCCCGTAAGCTGGATGTTCTGGACTGTTCTCAGGTAGGTCTTCCAAGCTTTTTTAGACGACCCAGAAGTTGCCGTGCCCCCTACGATCATTCTTATGTCTCCAATGGGCGGCCTTGGGCGCTCATTCTCCCGTTGCAGGGCCTGCTCTTAGGGTGGATTCGTCCTCTCCTTGCTAACAAACCTCTGTAGCTTCCCTTGTCTTATAAGAGACTCTATTTACTGTTTTAGATCGTAGCAGTTAGTTGTGTCGTGCCCGTGGTCTCGATGGAAGCGGCAGTATTTGTCCCTTGGTCTTTTGCTGGGATCTCCCTTCAACTTGCCGGGGAACGTCAGGGCTCCTTCGTCTTTGATCTGCATTAATGCCTGATCTATTGGGGTAGTTAATGGGGTGAAGCTCGTGAACCTCCCAGTGGGGGGTTTGGAGCGTCTATCATCCCGTTGTTCTCCGATCTTAGCCACTTTGCGCCCCCTATCTTGCTGTATATCCTCCTATCTTTCCCTTTTTCTGGGCTTATCTTCGCAGGCTAGTAGTGCGTCTTCCGCGTTCATATACTTGGTGGCCCTGTAAAGCACATCCAACATGGTCTTTGGATCGTTCTTGTATAGAGAAAACAGGAACTTACCCTTTCGTAACCCATTAGTGAATGCTGCCACGAGTATCTTGTCGTTTGGCTCGTCAATTGAGAGGGCCTCTTTATTGAAACGGGTTATGTAGGACCTCAGCGTCTCATCCTCTTGCTGCTTAATGTTCATCAGACATGCAGTCAACTTCTTGTATCTGTGCCCTCCAATGAAGTGCGAAGTGAACTGGGCACTCAGCTCCTTGAAAGTGCCAATAGAGCTAGGTGTTAACCAACTGAACTAAATTCTCGCAGCACCCTTTAGCGTTGTAGGGAAGGCCCTACACATGATTTCGTCTGCACCTTCTTGAAGGTGCATTAAGGTCTTGAAGGTCTCCAGGTGATCTAGAGGGTCCTTGACTCCGTCGTAACTGTCTATATGTGGCATGCAAAATTTATGTGGCAGAGGGAAGCAATTGACAGAGGCAGTGAATGGGGAGTCAGTTTGGTTGACTAGGTCGTCAAGATCGCTGGACACTCGTCCCTTGAGGGCGTTCATCATAACTTCCATCTGCTCCTTCATTGCCTGCATCTCCGCGACAATAGGTGGGGCTGCATCCATGAGGGTTGGGAGGCTTTTGTTTTGTCACTCCGGTCTGCTTGGGGCGTTACTACCCTCTAGTCTCTCCTGGTTCCTGCGATCAGCACTGACACCTTCTTGATCTTTTTCTTGATTTCCCACCACCGCGTTCTTCTGTCGCAGCTGTTCCTTTAGGGTTTGGTTTTGTCTGGTGAGGCGCTCCACTGCCGCTGTAAGGGTTAGGACCTGTCTCTGCAGGGCAGTAGGTTGTGGCTCGTCTTTCTGAACATTGTTGGTGGTTGCCATCGAGCGTGTAAGTACCATGCAACCCTTTGTTCGGGTAGCGTTTGTATGGCCTACAAGTTGTAGTTATGATACTTCGATTCCCATAAACGGCGCCAACTGATGATGTCGTAAATATCACCAGTGAGCTACACAATTCTCGCATGCTCGCAACGATATCTGCACAGAAAAGAGAGGAGACCTAACAAAGAGCACCGGTGTGGTGCCGGCCGAATACCCTCTGAAGGTCAAGTTAGAACTATTCTCACAACTTTAGAATGCTAGAGAAGGATAAATTATGCGTACCTCGGTTTGTGAGGGTATTGGGGCTTTTATAGTAGTAGAGGATTGGTCTCTTTTCCTTTGTGTAGAAGTCCTTTCCTTATAGGAATCCTATTGAATAGTCCCTAGCGTGATGGACAAGACTTTTCCTTGTAGAGAAAATCTTCATTAACGCGCGTATCTTCCGGAATCCTCTTTGTGCTAGGATTCTACTTACCTTTGGATTCTATGGTCGTTTAGTGTGTGTCGCAAGTACTCCCATCTAGGGTTCCTAGCTGCCATGTGGGCGCATGGCCCATTCTTGTTACAGGACCTACTCAAGACAGACATTTGCACGAGTTGGGCTCACCCTCTGCCGGCCCATGGATATGAGTCCGTCAGCCCCTTTTCATGAAGACCCATCAACCACGATTTTTATCCTCTTCAATAACAATACACACACATGTAAAAAAACCCTCTCTATTTCCTAATTATTAAATTATATAAAGTTATATTATATTTATATTGTACACACAAACATCCACACACATCATAATTTACACAAATAACATTATAACAAAAAGTAATGTACACAATCAATAGTAAACACTCACACACATATAATATAAATTTATAAAAAAGAATTACACTTACAATTTAGAAACACTTACTCTTTACTCTTAGAGTTGAAAATACTTGTAATAAGAGTGTGCAATATTTAAGTCAAGGTGTGCAAAAAAATATTTTTAAGAATAAATTAAAGTATTAAACTAAAAAAAAAAATATTTTACATATATATATATATATATATATATATATATTTTGAATAGGCTGTACCGCCGCCCCTGCTAGGCACTCTATCAAATGAGAGTAATTATTTCCTACAAAAGTTCCCGTGAGACTGGGCAATTGGTAATGGTAAGACAGTGCCACCGGTTCGCTAGGGCAAGTTTGTGCCATATTAGCTCCAAAGCTTCATTAAACCCTGTTTTTCATCACTTATCTCTTGAGCTTATTGTTTATGACTCCAAAACTTTCAGAAAATGAGAGGAGGCATTTTTCTTATAAATAAGACTCCGTTACACCCCCCAGAGTGAGATTTGCCCATGCTGGTTGTGTATTAATATTTTGACTCTCATTTGCAATTGATTAGAAGAAATGAAAACATATCATCTCTACCTCTAATTCTCAATGAAAATTAAAAAGGGGAGATTTCTTTAGAAAGTAAAGAAATAAAGAGATTTATTTATCTATTTTTAGGAACATATATCGTTAATAGGCGTTGATTTAATGAGATACATATAGTATGGGTGATGAATGTCATCGGTGCCTTCTAGTAACATTTCTAGTATCTCCCACATTGCTCATGGTATAAGACTAAAAAATTTTCCCATTCATTTTCTTGATGGAGAAAATCCTTTATCCATTTATTAACTCTATTACCCATAAAATAAAGAGAAAGGAAAGCCGAAAGTTTATTATTCGTTGCTTTTTTTTTACAAAAGAGTGTATAACTATTTATAACAAAAGTTATTTTATAAGAAAAAATAAAAGACAAGAATGAAAGCTACGTGTCCTTATTGACAAAGTGGTCATCTTACCAAAGATACAACCTATAGACAAATGTCTTTGTAGTACAATAATACCAAAGAATAACAATAATAGCTATTGACAATTTACAATCCTTATCTGGCACTTGTTGATTATAAGATTCAATCATTTACATATAGACTTATATATTTTTTATATGACGATATACTTTGAATGTTTTCTACTTATAAGAAAGCATGCATTAGTCAATTACATAAATATAGTATAATTATTTTAAAATATAAGAGGGTTATTAATTAAATTTTATACCTAACTTCTAATTTTTAAAATAAAAAAATATTGGAGACTAAGGATTTTTCATGCCTATTTGCATGAAGTTAGGTACATTGCAAGTCATGATAAAGAAAAAGTATTTCTAATAATAGGTTTACCAAGTCACTCATGTAACATCTTGATGAGTGAATATTATATAATTCAATTTAAAAAAAAAAAAACATTTTGAGAGTTGATCCACCAACTTTCCACATGTTAATTGGATTATACCATGAATACTTTAGTAATACTTGTTAAAATAGATATTTTCTCCTTGCAACAATGTTACAGGTACAACAAATTTCTCAACCTTGCAAATCATGATAAAGAAATAGTATTTTTTTTTTTTGGTAAACCAGAAATTTCATTAAAAAACTAAGACAAATGTAAGCGACATATTTTTATGTAATTGAAAAACGCACTTTACTTATATTCGGGTAAATCTAAGTAGGTTCAAGATGATCATTACAAGTGGTTACATTGAAGACACAAAGATTACTCAAGAACTGCTAAAAAAAAGTGCAATCTGCAAGTCTCGATACCTCCTTGACAAAAACTCAATCTATCGAGATTCATTAAAGCTCGACACATGTCTCGATCTATTGAGCTTACAAGATTCAAACTATAGCCAACAACGTTTTTATTCTAAAATGCTATTTGTTTATGGGTTTGTATAATCCTTATTAGACTAGGAAAGCCCAAGGTTTGTGTATACCTATTTGGAATAAGAGAACCCATTAAGCTCCTATTTAAAAAAGGAGGTGGAAAAAGAAAAACCTAACCCTAGAGAGCTTCATAAGGTTTTCTTTTTGAAACCGTAGCCTCCTCCTACAGAAGAAAGAGTTCTTATTGCGTTTCTTGTACGCCTTTGGATTTTGTAAAAAAGAAAAGTCTCCCACACCATCATTGAAGATCTTATTGGTGTTTCTATGTGAAGCTGTTGCAAATCAACTACATCAATCAAAGGGTTGCTGTGGAGTTAGTCACGTACTATGATTTGTGCAGAGGAGTTAGTCACGTACTGGGATCCGTGCATCATTGGTTAGTCACGTACTGGAATTTGTGCATTAAACGGAAAGATTGCCGATACAATACAAGTCCAATTGGGTATTGGGGTAAGGGTTCAACTGTAGGTTGGTATTTCGGGATAGGCCAAAGGGTTTGGTAAGATTCCCTATACTTGTAACCGCTTGTGATTGATAATAGTGGATTCTTGGGAGTGGTGACCTTAAAATCACCTGGTGGGGTTTTTGCTTTGGTAGTTTTCTCCATTCGTAAACAAATCACCTGTATCAAATTTAATTTCCGCTGCATTTAGTTTAATTGTTAATTTGTTTGTGCTACCACGCCGCATGAAATTTGATCTAATTAACTAACTTGGATAATTAATTAATAAATTGCAAGGGCTCAATACATTTTAACCCATATAAGTGGTATTAGAGTGGGTATACTTTGATTGGATTAATTTCTTGAGTGTGATCATTGATCTCTGTTGTTATGGAAACTCTTGATTGTGTTGATTTGCGTGATCTTGTGTTGAATGATGATGATGATATTCAAGATGCCTATTGCAAGCTTTATAATTTTTGTATGAAATCTCTTAAATGTTCTACAAAATTAAAAACTAATTTTAAAAAGGTCAAACTTGAAAGAGATGAATTGATTGCAAAATTGGATGAAGCCAATAATTTGAATGAGAAATTTAAAAATCAAATTTCATCTCAAGAGGACAAAATTAAGAGTTTGGAAGAGAAACTAGTTGAATCAAAAATTGAAGTTGAAAAATTAACTAGTGGCAAACTTCTTGTTGAGCCTAACTCAAAGAAAAAAAGTGTTTATGCCCTCCATTTAAAAGGAATAATGAAGAATTGAAGGCTAATTTTGCTAGGATAGACAAAGGTAATAATTCTGATGTTAACGCTGAAGTTTCTAAACCTATGTCTAAAACTCCTCCTAGGATGAAAGAAAAATCTGAATTTGTTCCCATTTGACATCATTGTCATATTGTTGGTCATATTAGGCCAAATTGTCCTAAGTTGAGGTCTAAGTCAACCTCTAAGGTTAGACCTCCTTCTAGGGTGCCGAGTAGTCCTAAAACTGCTTATGTTTGTCACCATTGTGGTGTTTCTGGACACATTCGTCCTAATAACTTCAAGTTGTATCCTCATAAGCAAGTATCTAAATAGTTACAGGTTTCCTCTCAAGGTTCAACACCTTTGTTTGGAGAGTTATTAAAAACTTTGAGCTTTTTAACTCAATTTCAAGAGAATTCTAATTCTTCTATGTCCTTTTGTAGGCATACTAGGACATGTGCCTTTTCATCTTCATGGCCAAAGACTCGTGCTATGTGGGTGAGAAAGGAGCCTAAGACTTAATTGTCTTTTCTATCTATCCTCTACTTTAATTCTTTCTATCTAAAGTAAGACTCTTTTTGCTTGATTTTTTTATCTACTTTTGGAATCATGCTTTCACGCATCTGCATCTTTTTTCTATGCTTTCATGTTGTTTGTCTATTTTTGTTTAGTTGTTTAGTCTTTATTTTGTTTGTTTTTCAAAATAAAAAGAGAAGAAAAAAAAAAAAACAAAAACAGTATGTATTTGTGTATATTGATACTTGTGTACCTTGGATGGCCATTGAAACAAAGTTTCTAAATTTTGTATCTCTTGTAACTTAGATAAGCATTTTAATGCACAACTAAGCAAGTGAGCTTTGTGGCTTATGTTTGTGATGAGTATGATTTAGATTGTCTCTTATATCTCATACTCATATCACTCTTTTTGACGAGAAGGACTAGAAAATCCTAAAGAGAAAGGCATAAATAACCATCTCACCACTAAAACCCGCCAATCATGTATAATATCTATCTGCTTCGGCATAGCAAAATTATAATGTTTTGGCTTACATAATTGGGTATTTCTTTTCTCTCTTATATGCCCATGCATGCTATGCTCAAAAATAAAAAATATGCAAAGAATAAAAGAAAAAAGATCAAAATGCCTTTAATATGGTTGCAAACGTGTTTTTAGGAGATGTGGGAGTTATAGGATGTATCTTAAAGGTGATAGTCCCCATCAAACAATTATAATTGTGTGTGAGTGTATTAGATATTCTCATATCTCAAATCGTCATAATATGAGAAACTTGTGCACACTTGTTACGTTTTCACACACAACACGCATACTCTTTGCTACTCTTGATACTTGTGCAGGTACAATGTGTTTTGGCCATCACAAGGGATACATGTGTTAATATATGTTTGCTAAACTGTCTTAACTTGTTTTTGAAAAATAAAATTGGTTAGACTTGTTTAGTATGTGTGTGTGTTTTTGTTCTAGGAATGCTTTGCATCTAGAGTTTGAGGTGTGTTTGAGTGCTTAACATGTTGCTTGGATGCTTGTTTGAGTATGCTATCATGTTGCATTCATCTTGTGTGTTTTTCCTCCCTTGGAAAACCTTGCTTCTGTCTTCTCGATAGTTGCTTGATACCTTCTCGACAGTAGCTTGAAACAAGTTTCTTATATCGAGATTTCTGGATTTGACCTCGATAGCTTCTCGACAGTTAGGTCGATCCATCGAGCCAATTTTTGTGCTTTCTGTCTACTCGATAGATTCTCGATCCATTGAGATTTCTAGGTAGCTTCTCAATAGATTCTCAACACATATCTTGATCTATTGAGGTAATTTTATGTGCTCTTTGCTAGCTCGATAGCAGCTTAATAGCTTCTCGATCTGTCGAGACCCTCTTGCATGCATTATTTTTCACATGTTTTGCATCTTTCTATTATCTTGTCATCCATAGCATCTTATTTCATTACATTCATGCATTTATATGGATTCCTTGTGCCCCATTGATCATCTTTGATCATCTTTATGTTTCTCGAGTGAAGCTTTATAGCTTTTTGTACCCTTTGTCAATCATGACAAAAAGGGGGAGAAAATGTGGTTTCTTTTTAAGCTTTAACATGTTAGGGGGAGAAATACATGCCTTTGTAAGGGGGAGTTGTGTTTCATCTTGTTAGGGGGAGTGTTTACCTCCTTGTTGTTTTAGGAGTTTCTTTTAGCTTCTTGTACACCGATCTTGTGACCATTTTTACATATATTGTGCTTATCTTTGATATATATATATATATATATATATATATATATGATGTATGTCTTTACATGTGTTGTTCATTCTCTATCTTTATACGTATGTTTCTTTATGTATGCAATCTTTATTTCTGTTTCACACATGATGCCTTGATGAGTTTTGTTTAAGTGTTTTAGAAAGACAAGTTGTGAAAGTCTATCTTGCCATGAACTCTCTTCTTGCAAAGTTTTTCTAGAGTTTGTAGTAGGGATAGATTTATTTTGTAATACAACAAGTGGTTATGAGTTTAGTGATTTAAGACTTCTCTCATGATTATTTGTTTTGTTGTGGTATTGTCATGGATTGCCAAAGGGGGAAATTGTTAAGGACATATTTAATGTAATTGGCTAATCCTTTGACAAAATGCACTTTACCTGTAATTTGGTAGATCTAGGATGAGTTTAGTACTTCAAGAAACATGTTGTTCAAGCCAAGTATTAAAGCTATAAAGATTGGACCAAGAAAGAAGTGAAAAAAAGTTGTTCATTAAAACTCGACAGATACCTCGACAGAAACAATATCTATCAAGACTTAAGAACGAAGCTTGACAGAAGCTAAACCTGTCGAGATCTATGAAATCAGAATTTCCAGATCTGATTTTCGGCTTATGCTGACATGTACGTGTAGGGTTTCTTTTCTCACAACCCTAGACATATATAAGGCTTATTTTAAAGGCCGTTATATAGAGAGAACACATGCAGAAAGTGACCTAGTGCCTTATTCTTTTTGCAAGAAATTACTGCATCTTTACGCCTTAGGGTTTTTTAACCAAGTACTTTGCAACCAACAACATCTTCTTCAAGTTGTTGGAGTTAGTCATGTACTGGGATCCATGCAACATTGGTGGTGTTCATATACTAGAGAGCTCAGAGTTTCTGAAGCGGTAGAAGGTTTCTGCTGTATGTTCATCTACTGGGATTGTAGAGTCTAGGGACAAAGGTTGTGTACTAGATCTGAAACTTCTCTTTATTATAGTGGATTGATTTTTGGGAAGGTTTCCCCGTAGGGTTTTTACTGTGAAACTAGTTTGTTTCATTGGTTTTCCTAAGTTATCATATCTTGTCTTATTTACTATTCTGTTGTGCATGATATTGACATGATATTAATATTTATTTGTTTTAACAAGGTTTACTCATAATAAATCTAATTAATAACTTGGGTTTAAAACTTGTTAATTCTATTAAACAGGGTCTAAATTTCCCAACAACAAATTACAAATTCTGGAATAAACTATACTCCAAGAATCAGCTAACGGCTGGTACAAAATGCAAGGAGGGGGGTGGGGCGAACAATAAAATTCCTAGGGGAGTTGGATTCCCCTTTTACCAAAAGGTCCGCACAATGGTTTTCCTCATGGTGGATGTGCTTGACTTGAGCTTCCTCAAAATGTTGGAGGAGGGACCTGTAATCAATAATAATAGCACTGTAAGGATGGGTAGAGTCGAACTCAACGTTTTCATAGGAAAAAAGGTTTACTACTGCGAGGGCATCCACTTCGACAATGATTTTTTTGATGTTTTGATTTGTTGCAAGCATGAGGCCATCTCGGAGGCCCTACAATTCTGCTGCCATAGAGTGAGGGTGCTCGAATTTTCTAGAGCAGCTACTAATCCAAGAGCCACTCATGTCTTTAATAATACCACCTGCGCTAGCACCACTCGGGTTTCCTCGGGCTGAACCATTCGTTTTTAACTTGAAGAAACCTGTGGGTGGAGGGGAGGGTGTAAAAGAGGTCAGTGGCGGTGGAAACAATTTTTTTAAGGATGCTATTTCTGTCGAAACATAAGCCTTCCATGATCAATTTATTTCTCACCGTCCAAATGCTCCAAACAGCCACTAGGAAAATGACAGACCAAGGGATGTTGCTAGGAGGAGGAGGGTGGTTGTGAGTGACCATTTTCTTCAGCCAATCGAAGGCATTGTTGCAGTTGAAGTTGCTAGGTAAGATGGAGTTGGTGAGGTTGGTCCAAATGGGCTAAACGTGAGAGCAATCTCTAAGGATGTGAAGAGTTGTTTTGGCTTCAGAGTGGCACAGAGTGCAGGAGTCGTCCTGAACTATCCGTCTCGTGTTAAGAAGAGTTTGGGTGGGAATTTTTTCATGACAGGCCAGCCAAAGGAAGGTTTGGATTCTTGGGATGGTAGGAGTTTTCCAAAGCCATTTCCAAGTTGGGGCGGGGGGAGAGGGCGTAAGCTGAGCCGGTGTTGAACTGGCCATTCAGCGAGAGGTTCCAGGTCGGGAGGTCTGCAAGCTCGGCATGGAAGGGCTTGGGAGTTGCATAAATGGTGTCTAACACACTTCTAGCGAGGACAAAATAAAGCTTATCGAGTGACCAATTTCTGTCATGGTCCCAGACCTCACAGATCGTGAGGGCATTCTCGTTCCTATTGAGGGGACCTTGAATGGTGTTGCGAAGGGGTATGCTACCTGTCCAGTTGTCATGCTAGAATTTTATAGAGGCTCCGTTGCGGATGAGCCACCTCGTGCCTCTATCGCAAATGGTCTTTGCCGTGCAAAGGCTTGACCACGTTGAAGAAAGACGCTTGAGACAGTGGGCATTTGGAGGGTACTTATAAGAAATGGTATTTCTTATAATAGGTTTACCAATCACACATGTAAAACCTTGATGAGTGAATATTATATAATTCAATTTTTTTAAATAAAAAATCGAGAGCTGCCCCCCCCCCCCCCCCCTCCCCAATTTTCCACATGTTGATTGGATTATACCATGAATACTTTAGTATTATTGGTAGAAGAGATATTCTCTCTATGCAATAATGCTATTAGCACAACAAATTTCTCAAACTTTTTTACAACTTGTTGGGGGTGACAAATTGTGATTAGTGCAACATCACTTTCTTAAGAGACCACTACTAACATCTATATATATATATATGCCGTTTGAGGCCATCTGATTGCGGAAGTATAAAGATTCAAGGTTACAAGTGTGAAGACCTAGCAAGGTGTTACAAATGTAAAATAAAAAGTAAACTGGGGTTGCCATTTGATTACAAGTATTGGGTTGTAATGAGAAGGGAGGTATTTCTGAGCTAGTCCTAGACCAGAGCTGAACTTGGAACCTACCCAAGGTACCCACAAACCAGATCTATAAGTCGTCTTCATGGTCCTTGAGAAAGGTTTTCAAGACAGATTACCATGTTAGGACTATAGAACAAGTTTACAGCATCAACAAGGAGTATGAGACATGCTACTTGTTATCCTCTGCAGCATTGAAAGCTCACAGGAAAGAAGGACACAAATACTTGCATATAGGTTTAGTCCAAATAGGAGTCAAACCTTTGATCAGAGAAGGGTTGAACAATTCAATCCTAATGGCCCTTAGAGACACCCGTTATATCAGATTTAATGACAGCCTCCTAGGAATCATTGAATCTAGCCTTAGTTGTGGACCAGTTCATTTCGACTGCTTCCCCAACTTCACAGTTGCACTTGACGACCCTCATGTCATGAAGGTCCTCACCCTCAACATCAAAACCCATGGAACCCTTGTGTTACATGGAACCAAATAGTTAGCCTTGATATACAGAGTGTATTACAAGTGCATCAGGACGAACATGAATGTTCAAGCAATTGATAAGAGAAAGATGGGAGAAACCACTCTTATCCAAGCCAGAGACATTAGATCCAAAGTTCAGGTCCCTAGAACCTTGAAATGGTCTGAAGTCACCTTCCCTACAAATTGGACTTTAGAAAATGAGAATCATTATCTATAGATCCAAAACCCAACTAGAAACTCAGATCTAGATTTTGTCCAGCAATTAGCCGATGGCACGGTTAGACTTAGCTTTGACCAATCTAGGTTTAGGACACCCCTAGAATATGATACACCAAGGTCTAGATCCCCAATAGATCTACACCAACCCTTTAGGCAGCCAGCTATCCTCCTTAGAGATAGACCTGCATCACAGTGTAGCTCGTCCAGGCCCTTAGCACCCTTTCCTAAATCTAGGAGAGACCTAGGCCCAGAACTTCAAGGTGTAAGAACCCAATCCCAGGTTAGTACCCTTTGCTACACAGCCAAGCAAGACTCAGTTGCTGACCAAGAAGAAGACAACACTAGTCAAGATAGTCAAAAGCCTCCATCACCATCAGGAACTGATATGAAGGATCCTTATCAACAAGAAACTGATATAGATCATCAACTCTTGGTGTTGAGAAAGGAGTTCACCCCTGATATGGATGCCTTAGGCAAAGAGTTTGACTCTGAGAAGAATAGAGTCAAGAGAGAAGCCTATAGAGCCAACCATACCCGGGAACAAAAAGTTAAAGGTTTGGAAAAATGGAAATTATTCATGAAGGAGATATCTAACAATGTCCCTTTCTTTGAATACTTTGAGAACCATTTTAAATGGCATAAAAAGTCTTGTGTCATTACCAAAACAAATTGGACCAAACTTCCCATCAAGGATGCCACAGGAAACCTTAGCAAACCAGAAATTGTTAGGTCTAGTCATCCACCCCAGGAAGCCATAACCTTCAAACACCGTGGTAGTGATGTTATTGCCTCTCCCTTCAAGTACCCAACCAATGAAGAAAAGGTTGTCAAAAGGGTCATAGAACAAAACAATTATACCAACCAGTGTTTAGGTGTTATAGGTAAACATCTTGATAGGATAGAAGATCGGATAGATAATAAGGTTATCCTCCAGCCAGGAAACCCTAGCAAACCTGTCCAGTCTCTAGAGAAACCTTTAGTCAAGCTCCCCATAACCAGGCAAACCAGTCTCAAGTCTAAGGATGTTACAGCCATAGAAGTTGTTGCCTAAAAGCTTGAGGAACTTGTGAAGAAAGAACTAGTCACCCCTTCATCAGAGCACACCTCAACTGGTAGAGAACCCCATAACAACAGGCTTATCACCTTAAAGGCCCACATAGCCTCTAGCAGTTCTAGTAAGACCTCCTCAGAAACTGAAAAGGAGATAGAACAACTAGAAGACCAATTTCGAGGTTTACAGGTAAATAGGCTTTACCAGTCCAAGCCAACCTCCTTAACCAAGAATTGGTATCCCAGACCTACCCCTCCGGACCTCCAGTATGAGGAAAGGAATGTTAGCAACCAGTTCTCAGTATCTTCTGGTAAACTCTATGAATGGAACATAGATGGTTTAGCAGAACAAGAAATCCTAAACAAGATTCAGCATATGACCATGGTATCCAATAACTACCTAAATGATGGACATCAAAACACAGAGGTCATAGAGCTCATAACTTTAGGATTTACTGGAAAACTTCTGCAATGGTGGAACAACTGCCTAACAAAAGACTCTAGGGAAGACATCAAGCATGCCATTCAAAAAGATGAGGAAGATAACCCCATCTTTGACGAACACATAGGAAGAGGTATTCCCAACGGAGTTAACACCTTGATCTATACGATTATGAAACACTTCGTAGGTAAACCCAGCAACATTACATCTAGGATTTACGACCAGCTAAGTAATCTTAGGTGTAAAACCCTTGGAGAATACAGGTGGTATGAAGATGTGTTCACCACCAGAGTCATGCATAGAAGCGATTGTAACTCTCCATTTTGGAAGGAGAAGTTTATCAATGGCTTACCCAGATTGTTCGGCGAGAAGGTCAAAGAAACCCTTTGTAGCCCCTTAGGTGTCATAGATTATGATAACCTAACCTATGGAGACATCTCTAGCACCATTCGAAGTGAAGGAATGAAGATGTGCAGGCATCTCAAAAGCCAAAGTCAAGCCAACAAGAGCAAAGCCAAGTACGAAATAGGAAATTTCTGTACACAATATGGCTTACCCTTTGTCATCCCCAAGAGGAAATCCAAATACAGAGGAAAAGAACCCTTTGAGAAATCCCACAGGAAGAGAACAATAACCAAATATTATAGAAAACAAAAGTTTAAGACTAATGATTTCTATAAGAAAAGCAAATCCAAATCCACAGGGAAGTTCATACCCAAAACATCAGGAAAATGTTTTAAATGTGGAAAGAAAGGTCATTTCCAAAAAGAATGTCAAGCTAAGGCTAAATCCCTTATCAACACTCTTGTTAGTGACCAAGCCAGTAAGGAAGAGATCTTTAAACTTTTAGAACTTGACCACTCTGATAGTGAGTCTTACCACGAAGAGGAAATCCCCCAGATTGATAGATCGTCCTCAGAATCCTCTAGAGTTTCCTCTAGCTCCTGTAGTGGCCCAAATGAACCTATAGCTTGCAAAGATAGTTGTTGTAGGAACAAGACTATCAATGTCCTTTCTAAGCAAGAAGAACTACTCTTAGATCTCATAGAATAGATCGAAGACCTAGTCACCAAAGCACAAAGACTTAGTGAATTCCATAAAACCCTAGTTAAAGAAGCCAATGCATCCAAACCTAGGTTTCAGGAACCTAAAGTTGACTTGGAGAAAATCTACAATAGGTTTACCAAATCAAAAAAGGAAGTTACCATCCAAGATCTCCAGAAAGAGGTCAAGGATACCAAGTCAAAAGTGAGAACCCTTAAGCAAGAATTAACCATCCTTAAGGTAGATCATAATCTCCTTGACCAAAGAGTTAAACATTTGGAAAATACTTCTCAAGGCAATGAGGAAGGAACCTCATACTAGAACCCTTCAGAAGAAGAAGTTGATGAAACAGTTAACCCTACAGCTGAAATGGTACAGGAACCTTCCAGTGAGACGTTCTTACAAACCTTCAGTAGGATTAACTTCCAGAAATGGCATTCCAAAGTCAAGATTGTCATCAGCAAAGATTTTGAATTTGAGGTCGTAGCCTTAATAGATTCAGGTGCTGATCTCAACTGCATTCAAGAAGGAATCATTCCCTCTAAGTACTTCAGAAAAACCAAAGAAAGGTTAACTTCTGCAAGTGGAGGAAAAATGCAGATTGAATTCAAAATCCCAAAAGCCCATGTTTGCCAAGACAATACGTGTTTCAAAACCACATTTGTTCTTGTCAAGAATATGATAGATAGGGTCATCTTAGGAAACCCTTTCATGTGCTTTTTATACCCTTTCATCACGGATAGTGAAGGAATCACTACCCATCCCTTTGGCCAACCAGTTAAGTTTAAGTTTCTTAGGAGTCCAGAACCAAAAGACATCCACAGTCTCCAGGAAGTCTCTGTCTCCAAGACCCTTAACCTTTTCAATGCCAAAACATCTTTACCAATTCAAGCCAAGAACCTTGAGCAGTTGGTACCCTCTATCTCGCAATTGATGATTTTGTTGATCCTGACCAGTCTCAAAAATCATCACCACATCTCATTTCATGCATTCAGTATAAAAATATTTGCTCAATGACATCTCATGTTTTTAACAAAAATGTTTTCAAAAATAACCATCCTGTTAATACATGGCAGGAAGAAAAGCAAATATCTTCTTATACTTGTACCACTAGTAAGTGGAAAATGGCTTCTTCAAGAAGAAACAAAGGAAAGGCACCCATTCAGGGCTATCCTTATAAAATGCATGAAGGCACTTCTTCTGTATCAGAACCCAGGAAAGCAACATCCCTTCAAGAAGTTGTCCCTGCAAAAATGATATTTTCCAGTGGCAATGTAGCCATCACCTTAGAAGAAGTTTTATCCAGGACCTTGCAGTTTACTAATGGAGTGTACATTGATCGACCCTCCATTAAATTCATCCTTCATAACCTTCAGAGAGCCTTTACCCAAAACAAAAACAACCTTTTCCAAAGAACCCTCAGAGCACTAGAAATACACCTAGTTAACCTTGAGGCAGGAAATGAAATTAATGAAACTCTAATTAGTCAACTCTTTGGCAAAGAGGATATCCATTCAATGGATAAAATGACTATCATGGGCACCGATTATGCTAGGTTAAGTCTTAAGACTTAGAACCAACTAAAAAGTGCTGTCGCCAACTTGCCTACCGATATACAAAATCGTATCTTGGGAAGCAAGGCCATGTTTAAATCATGCGACCAATGGTTTGAACATTTCAAGATTATGGTCACAACCCATTTCCCAGTTTATGGTGAAGATCCAGATGATATTAACAAAGCCTTCATCCAGTCAACCTGGGAAGAATACTTTGGAAGTAGCCACAGAGTTTATGAAAAGAAGCATCCTTTTCCCGGCCTAATAGTCAATTATGAAGATTGGTCTGTTGAAGAGGATCCAAGCTGGCTTTCAAGAATGTTTGAATATGGCTTTATCAAGCTCATCAAGCTAACAAGCCATAATCAGATCAGTCAGTTTCCCCAGATTATCCAACAGGTTGTTTCAGAAATCAAAAGTCCTTTTGTCTCCATCAGATGCTGGAGCACTCTCCCACAGTGGGACAGTAACAATTGGATGACTGTCCAACCTTCTCACCACCTTGTACTCATCAATGGGTACACTCATAATGGCCCTTGGTATGAAGGCGACTCCTACCTATCCTATGGAGACCCATATGCTCTAGCAGATTGTTGGAGAAACTACTTCAATAATGAGATTCTAGATGTCACCAGTGAATTATGGACAAATTACCATTTCACCGGAAATACTGGCAGAATTTCAGTATTCACTACCAGGCCATACTCCACAGCCCTCCATACTCAGAGAGTTGATTACATTGATCCCAGGCAGTTAGTAACGCAAAATGCGAATTATGAACCTTTACTGTTCTGCGGTTTTTGTGATTGATATGCCAAGTATCATGAGCATGATTGTGATTACCATCCTCCTTGGGATTCCTTTGATGGTTATCCCTCCGATGCTTATGATACCGATTAGTTTTACACAACTATGAGGATTGCAAGTCTTAAAAATGGGCCGATCATCATTCATCAGTTTAAGCCTTCACTCTTCCAATCAAAACAATTAGAGTCAGAAGAAAAGAACTCTCTTGTAGCTTTTGTCAATCGTGACCCAATTGATCCCTTCCAGGATTCTCAAGATCCTTATGACGGATACAATTTAGACAGCGATTAGAAAGCACTATTTAGAACAGTTCTGCAGTCCGGTTACTATTCAGCTACAGTACCCACACCCAGCAGATTCCCAGATAGAACACTATTCCTCCACAGTACCAGTCACTATGCAGGAACAGTATTTCAGAAAAGCAAGGGGACAAGTCACTATTCATGAACAGTGACCGTTACTGTTCATCAAACAGTGCCCCGACAGAATCATGCAGATTACTGTTTGCTTTCGGTGGAAAAGAAATTCACCTTCAGTTAAAGCAATTTACTCTCCGTGATTCCAGCAATCTCCTGAAAGAATCCAAGGCTTACCTCCAGTTATAAAAGGAACCCTCAGCTCCATTCTTCAGTAGGTTCCAATTTCAGCTCCAGTCTAGGACTAGCTCAGAAATACTCCCTTCTCATTACAACCCAATACTTGTAATCAGATGGCAACCCCAGTTTACATTTGTAACACCATAGTCATGGTCTTCACTTTTGTAACCTGTAATCACTTCCACAATTAGATGGCCGTCTTCTTAGGCTTTGATATAAGACATGGTGTCATCAAACCCATAGATCGTGCCATTCAGTTTGCTGATAAGTTTCCAGATGAAATTCTAGATAAAACTCAACTTTAGAGATTTCTAGGATCCCTCAACTACATCTCAGATTTCTATCAAAATCTCAGGCAGCAATGCAAACCTCTTTTTGATAGGCTTCGAACCAATCCTCCTCCTTGGACTCCAACCCATATTGCAGTTGTCCAAGAAATCAAAAAATATGTCAAGACACTCCCATGCTTAGGAATTCCTTTAGAAAATTCCTTCAAGATTGTCCAGACAGATGCCTCTAACATTGGTTATGGTGGCATCCTCCTTCAGCGTGTCAGTCCCACTTCCCCTGAATAGATCGTCTGTTTCCATTCTGGAATTTGGACTCCCACTCAGATTAATTATAGTACTATTAAGAAAGAGATTTTATCTATAGTACTATGCATTTCAAAATTCCAAAGTGATTTTTTGAAGCAAAAGTTTTTAATAAGGATTGATTGTAAATCTGCAAAACATGTTTTAGAAAAAGATGTTCAAAACATTGCATCAAAACAGATTTTTGCACGATGGCAAGCCATCCTTTCAATTTTTGACTTTGACATTGAATTCGTACAAGGAACTCAAAACAGTATCCCTGACTTCCTAACCTGTGAATTTTTGCAGAATCCACACCAAGATGTCCGAGAAAAAACCCGTACAACCCATATATATATATATATAAAGCCAAAGCTTTGGAAACTCCCACGTTTTTACACATCAGTAATATTTGAAAAAATAAAACTATCAAAAAAATAAAATAAAACCTTAAACACTATAACTATTTCTATCCCAATAACTATTTCTCCCCAAAACAAACCCGATAATCTTCAACTTCTAAACAATACCCGATACAAAAACCTATTTCTCAGTCTTTGTCTCTCCTTCAAACGCAAACTCAGCCTAACAAACACTGCAAGACCCATACCCTTCTCTCTCTTTCTCTATCTCTCTACCCTTCTGCTTCCCCAAAACCCAAACGCCAATCAGATCTAACAGACCACCTCTCATGGGACATTGGGACAAATCAAGTTTTAGAGACTAAAACGATTCCATTGGAGAGAGGCTACAGTTATTTCTCTGAATGGGTTTTCGCCAAAATCATCTGGCCGTTGGGGGGATGATATGGTATGTTAGGTTTGGTTTTTGATTTTGTTATTAATCTTGATTTGCGTTGCTTTAAATTTTTAGATCCCACACCCTCCTTTTCTCAGCCTCTCCATTTATCAAGTTCCAAAATCAACCAAAGCCTCAACTTTGAACATACCCATTTGCAATTTTCTCTGAAGATTGTCACCACCCATCCAACCAAATCAGTGGAGGCAAATTTCGTGGTAAATTTTTTAAAATTTATGTTTCTAGGCGCAACCCACTTTAATACTAATTGTTTTCCCCCACCACGTTTTGTATTCCAATCATGCTTAAATTAGAAATAGTTTTGTATTATAAATATCATTTTATAATATTTATTGGCTATTCTTGGCTTTGTATTATTGAAATTTTTTTTTTTTTTTTTGGTTATTATTGGCTATTGTTGTTGTGCCGTGTGAGAACTAAGTATTGTTTTT
This sequence comes from Quercus tomentella, assembly GCA_028535165.1. Classification (NCBI taxonomy): domain Eukaryota; kingdom Viridiplantae; phylum Streptophyta; class Magnoliopsida; order Fagales; family Fagaceae; genus Quercus; species Quercus tomentella. The sequence continues at coordinate 41,323,777 of JAPQVY010000089.1, forward strand.
TATGGTTATGTATATTATGGTTGCTTTGTTGAGTATTCATTATTTTTAGTACACAATGAATCTAGATTACAAGAACTATATTCTTATTTTAAAATTTCTATAATTTAGGACTTTTGATTTATATAAGTTATTATTATTTAAAAACTTTCATCAATTATTAATAGTTTTCCACATTGTCAATAAGTTATTTATGAAATGTTTTCCACATTGTCAAAGGAGTTGTTAGATGCCGAGCCATTGATATCTACAAGGTTTGCATATCAAGTTGAAGAATACTTTAATTTTATTTTCTATGTATATTTAAAAATTTTGGGGTTAATTCTTCTGTGTTTTCCCGTTTGGCTATTGAGCTTGAGTTTTTGGTCTGCAATTTTTTGCATTTTTAGTTGTTGCCGTTGGTTGTAGAGAAAAGCTCCGAAATTAGGCCCACTCTATGATTTCTTTTTACCACTGTCAGAGACCAGTCTTTCTCAGACATTATTACCAGTAAGTTTTCTAATTTTGTTTTATAAGTTTTCTTGTTAAATATGATTTAGGGTTTTGTTTGGGAGTGTTTTCTCTTTTAGATTGATGAGTTTGGAGCCTGTAGTGGGTTTTGTTAATTTCAATCAAAATTCTGTCTTAATGTGAAGATAGTTTTAAATTTACAGTTCAAATTAGTTTTTACTGTTGTATAGCTTCTTTCTTTTCTTTTCTTTTTTTCCTTCCTTCATGCTGTATAGTTTTTTCTCCTGCTTTTGTGCCGTTCCTTCCCTGCAACAACAAATGTTCCATTCTTACATTGTTTATGCCTTAATACTTCTATATTGTTCAATGTTGTTAAGATTCCATCTTCCTAATTAATTTCTGATTTCTTATTTTCATTCTTTTTCGTCTTTTTCTCCAATTGCAGTAAATCGTGTTTTTGTACCAGACATTGGGTCTTATGCCAAAAAAAAATAATTGAATCAGGGTTAAAGGTACCCTGATTTCCCATTTTATTTTTCCAATTTCTAGGGATCTATTTTGTCAATTATTGTTTTTTGGTTAGAATATTTTTCCTTGTTTGGTATACTTTTGTGAGATTTTAAAGTTTTCTTTATTTAGGTTATGGTTTTGTCATTGTTGGATTTGTTTCAATTTCTTTATGCCGTCTTTTTCATTCAATTTTAAGTTTTGTCATAGGATGTTCTGAGCATCCTAAGACTCTTACATCAACATGAGTTGCAAGTGCTATAATATATGTGATTCCAATTTTGAATTCAACTATAATTCTTTCCTAATGTTGCTTGCGAAATTTCAATTATAGAGATAGGGTTTTTTAGGTTGATTCTTGCTTACATCTGTCTTTGTTGATGTCATTTTTTTTTTCCATCTTTTCATTTCCTATGTCTTTGTCCAATTGAAGAAAATTGAAGTGCAGATTGCAATTCATTTGCCTCTTTGTTAGATTTCTACTTTGTTCAATGTAGCCTTATTTTGGGAATACAAGATTGATTGAAAATTGAGTCTGCCATGAGTATTCATTTTGATAGGTGCATTAAAAATTCTCTAATTATAAGTTAATGAATCTGAGTCCTAATTTTAAGTAATGAGTGTGATTGTTGTATTATATACCCAAAAAAAAAAAAAAAAAAAAGGTCATGAACAAGGAAAATATTTGGAGTTGATAAATTCAAAATGCAAACCTTTTCAAGATATTGCCAACTTTTAAAAAACTAAATATCAGGAAAGATATTAATTTGTTGTGGTTGGTCTCTCACTTTTTTCCTTTTTAAAAGTCCATGTTGTTTAGGTATTAGTAAAGTTGTTAATTTGTTTAATAAATAAAAAAGAATAGCATAATATGAACGTATATACTACATTCTAATTTGATCATAGATTGATCAAATTAGTTGGTGTTTGTTTGCAATGCATCTATGATTTTGTCAATTTTATAGACCCAAAAAAGGAGGAGACTAAACTTGCATTTAGACTTCATCTCTATCTAAACTGCACTATGATTATTATACAATCATTGATTTAACTCTCTCCTTTTTTGTTTTTGTGTAGGTGATTTTGTAGATTTCCATGCACCAATGTATATCTTACATGCCCACATTGCTTATCACGAACCAAGAACTTGTGCTACAAATAATAAAATAATGTTATGAACAATGTTAATGTTGTAGCTTCATTGATGGCATGTACTTAAAATGATTTCAAGTAGCTTCATTGATGGCATGTACTTAAATTATTTCAAGCAATTGCTTCAAATATTTTTTATTTTCTTGCTCATAGAAATAGCTATTAATACATTATTGCATTGTCTATATTTAAATGAACCTTACTGTATTTTAAAATTTTTCCATAGAGAGTGGCTTGGCTGAGCCTAATAGCACTGCTTCGAATAATTGTGTATTACTTTCAACCCCACATTTGGTGTTTTTGAAATTGATTGTATGTCTTACTTAAGATGTATCCAAAGAGTTTATGAAATTTGGTTTTAATTGTTTATAGAGATAGTTGAAACTGAAATATATAGGCATTTCGTTTGATTCCTTTCAAGTAAACACTCTTTCAAACTACTATTATTTGCATTTACTTAAGATGTATCTAAAGGAAATTAGATGCATCTGATACAAATATATGTTGCTGCAAATGATCTCCTCAACGGTTTCCAAGAAGCCAGCATAATCAAAATTGGGGGCTATAAAGAGTAGATAAGCAGAGATACTTAGACTATTTGTCAGTTGTTTCTTTTCAAAGTTTTGAATATTGTGTTTATGAGTTGCTTCTTATAAGAGATAGTGGCATAGTGCCCCATGTGTTTATGTGGCATATTATTCCCTGGCAGCAAATGCATGGTCTTGCTAATGCTGTAATGAGATTATTTACACATTTAAATATTCATTTTATCAATAAATTTTTTTATATGATTTATATTGGTGGTTGACTATAAATTGATTTGCCATTGAGTATTATGTGAATTCATATTATGCCCAAATTTGTGTATTATTGGAAAGTTGGCAATAATTTTTTCAACGACATAGAGAAACCAAGGTGTGATCTTTATGTGTTATGTGAATTGAAACACCCTACATTTATAATCAAAGAACATATTTTGCGCGCTTTGTATGATTATTTGTAATTGTTATTTAACCAACTATCCCGTGCATCGCACAAGTTAGCAACTAGTTGTTTTTATTATGCATCAATCATAATCTGCCACCTTAACGGTTGTGAAACATGTAGTTAAAGTTTGTTGATACATTCAACTTATTGGTCTCCATGATAACACAGTTTCTGGAATTCATGTTCAGTTGGAACATTTTCTGAGCTAGAATTCTACAATATCGAAGGCCCAGAGTAAAATTTATATATTAGCCCAGCAGCACTAACAAAGCTCGGTCCAAGGAATAGGAATAGTGGAATACTACATGTGGTTTATGCCACAATTATGGTATGGACCGCATGTCAGACTTAACTGAACGCGTGGACTTAAGCTTCAGTCAAGGCCTTACCGTTCGAGGAAAAAGTTCCTTTCCAGCAAAGACCCAGAGTCCAGACTCCATTACCCACAAGGCCACAACAATATATTGATAATGGACTCAACTTTCTAACATTCAAAATTTCGAATACCATATTGTTGGTGGGTGAAATTTCATAGTGGAGATAGAACCGCAAATTGAGAATTGCCTTGACAAGAATTAATCAGAACAAACATATTAGCCTCATCCACCATTTAACATTTGCAACCTCAAAAGATTAATCATGTTAAATATTATTGCATATCTTTTATGTAAATGAAAATAAAAAACACACACACACACACAAACTTGGATAGAGAAAGAGACAATATAAGTAGTGACTTGCATTTCTGCTCTTTTTATAGTCTTAAGTTTAAATATATTTAAAGGAATTTTGTGTTCGAATCAAGAATTCATTAACACAACTCTTGGATTGAAAGAATTTTTCATGGAGATTGAATTTAAGGAGGATAATTATTTTTTTAAAAAAATATTAAATACAAAGAATTATACTTAACCATTCATTAATATAAATTTACATTTGTGAAACATTTTCAATTTTTTGAATTTTTATACGTTGAATTTTTGTTTAACACCTTATAGTATATATATATATATATATATATTTTGAGAGTCAAAACTGAGCAATATTATTAAGATGCTGAAAAATCAGTAATAACAAGCTAAGTAACGTCGGATAGAACATACTCCATCCAAACTAACAAAGGAAATTTTTTTTTTTACTCTTTTGACTAAAGCATGGACTACACAATTGTCCAGCTAGTATAACAGAAAGAAAAAATTCTAAGAGAACAAATAAAAAAAAAAAAAAATGATATGTTCATAACATTTTCACAACAGAGACAAAATGTCTTTAACACCTTATAGTGTGAATGCTTTTAAAGAAGATACTTTTTCTAACATTACAGCTCACTTGTGGCCTCTTTCTCGGAAGTTAACGATGGTAAAGTTTAGTGGGAGTCATCCATTAACGGTGGTATATGTATATATATAAAGGATTTTGTTAATGTGTGTCCTAAGGACACACAATAATTTTTATTTTTGGAAAAAAATTTCTCGAAAATTAAAAAAGTATTAACAACTTTTTCAATTTTCAAGAAAATATTTTCAAAAGTAGATAGTTTAACCGGACCATATATAAAATATAGAGGAGAAGTCAATGTGAAGTTCTTGTTATAATAATAATACAGTTACGAGCTTGTACGTATTTATTCAAAGTAAAACGGTATTGGTCCACGTTTGTAATACTTTTTTAAAAAAGATAAGTTTGAATGTGTCATTTTGTGAATCCGCGTTTCAGGTTTCAACTTCCAGCCACGGCACACGGGTCCCACTGTTGAAATATCTAGTCAACCCATTCTCATTAGTCATTACTCTCACACCTACAAACCAAAACAATCCCAAGTTGCTTCTTCTTGTCCCATCCCATTGTCTATCGCCCTTATCCGCCCATTATCACACTACCCATACCCAATGTGGAAATCAACTATTCTTTTTTTGGGTGTGAAAAGATGGAAATCGAAATCTATATCAAGCCATCATCAATCTTTTTTTTTTCTTTTTTTTTTTTTTTAAATGCATAAGAGTAATTGCATCAATTCATATAAATTTTTTTGCCAATTTTAACATAAGAATATATTTTTTCGATTTCACAAACTCATTTTTTAAAATGTCTCACATTAGATTATTTAAACTAATTAAGTCATCATCAATTTTGTTTGTATTTTTAAATGCGTAATAAAATTGTATATTCAATTTTCTTTTTCTTTTTATAATTTGATAGTTATAATATGAACGAGAGATTTAGAACTTTGATATTATAGAGAGACGTATTTCTTTGGAATAAGATTTACTCCTGTTAAATTCTTCTACTCCCTCTAATTTCTATTTAAACAGAAGATATGTGACTTTTTAAAATTAAATAAATATTATGTGTAGCATATTCTACTAAAAATAAGAGGAAATTGGAGGAATAATTTTTACTACTCTTAAGCTTTGTTTAGATTGCGTCTGTGTTTTCACGCAGACGCTTTTTTGGCTGCTTTTTTTATTATTTATTTTTTATATACTTCCAGCACCTGGTGCATTGTTCATGGGATATGAACAATGCATTTAGACTTATGAATAGTAATTTTAAAAGTGAATAGTAACCGAAAAATAATTTTTTATTGTTTTTAGTTTTCAGCAAAATAAACGATATCTAAACGTACACTTAGTATTGTTTAAATAGTCAGATATTTTTATTCAAAGCGAATGTTTGAGGATATACATTGGGAAAGCTATGGCGGAGGTTTATCCAACCAAGTTTCAAATGAAGTTTGATTTACAAGCTATAATGATTAAAACTTTTTGGAACAAATTGGAATTCCCTGTATCTTTATTTTTATTTTATTTTTTCCACTATAACTCCAACATAATTTTGTTTTTGATGATCTAAAACTCCAACATCATAACGTGAAAACAAAACTCATGAGCTATATTGATGTCAAAAGAGAAGGAAAACGAAATAGGAAATAACGAAGAAAAGATTTAGAGACCGAGCTGTGCTTCAATCTTGTAATAAACATGTTGGAGATTATGAGGAATGTCATGTCAATTTATATACGCGTACAGCTAATTACAAACAACTTATGAAATAAAACATATTAATCCTTCATTAATCAGTGCAAGTTTCTTTTCCTATCTCATTTCTGGCCTTGTCTATATGCTGTCTTTGTTGCATCATTCAATTTTTCTGAAATGATCAATCAAAGAAACTAGATTTTTCTTCAGTCAAGGGTCAAACATTGCGGTCTTAACAAAGGACATTTCATTTCATCATAATTTCAATGTTTTCGTTGCAAATTGATATTCAATTTATGGAATCAGTTCCATAGTATTTTCTTTTTTTCATCGTGCCAAAATATTAAATTCGAAATTTTTTATTTAAAAAAAAAGATTTATTAGTTAGGTTAATTAAAAAAAAAAAAAAAAAAAACTTTTCTTAGTGTCTCATTAGATTGTTTACAAACAACTTCTGCGCATTAATTTTTTTTTTTTTTTTAAATCCAGTTGATTTCTAGATTGATTGATAGGGAGGGAGGTTGGTAACGTGACGTGAGCTTCCCGTGATTCATAATTGTCGAAACACATGAAAACATTGACGTTTTGAAAATTTTAAATATATGATTCATGAATGCGACTTTTTTCCCTCAGCCTTAGAAAAATTTCGTCAATGTGTGGGGAACAAAATATTCACAACAACAACAATCTGGTACTTAATCTAATAGCCTAAGTATTTTTATGTTATTGCGACGCAAGTTCCACATAATAATTAATTTTGTTTTAACGTTGAAATCATATTCAATCAGATTCATCCCTATGGAAGCCATTAAGGGAATGGCATTGGCTTTTTGTTGAAAGATGGGTTATTGGATCAAATAGAAATAACATTAGATTAATAAGAAATTTGACATGTATTTTTTTTTTTTAATTTATTTATGAACAACACATGCATATTAAAAACATAAAAAACATGTAATATAATAATAGAATTTTCAAAATACTAATTAATCACACTTGAAAGTGCACTAGTCTAATTAATCTATGCCAATTAAGACTCCCAAATTTTAATTATGGCTTGATTAATTTTAGGCTAATCACAATTAGTGCAGAATTTCTGTAATTAACTAATTAATCAACTGGTAAAATCTCTTGTTGGCAAATAAGAGATCTGAGTTTCAATCTCTGCCTATACCAATTGGTACAATCTAAAAAAAAAAAAAAAAAAAGCATGGATAAGAATAATTGAACAAGGCAATTATCTAAGGGCAGTAGTTAAAAGGAAAGCAAAACAAGGATGACATTGGATTCGTGTTTTCGAAGAGGAAAACCGAAGTACTTGACGGAAAAACCTCTCTGCAGCCTGACAAGCTGAAATGATCCATTAGTAAATTTGTTGGAGTACATGAATACACAAAAACTCTCCAAGCCCGCGCTACCCAAAGTACTTGAGCCCTCAAATTTCCTACTACCTATGGATTTGAAGAAATCTTGTCTTCACAAACTTTTCGAATCCTGCAATACACCCGATCGCACCAGCACGCCTTACTTGCTATATGTGTGGTTAAGCTCCAATGCTTCCTATGGTCCAAAAACACTCTTAACACTCAAATTGTGTGTGGGTTGTGTTTGAATGAAATCTTCTCTCAATGTATGACAATTGGAGAGGAAAGAGAGTAGAGAAAATCTATGAGATTTGTGTAGTAGATTGTAGGCTCACAATTACTAACTCTCCAATGGTGTTTCTAGGGATTTCTCTTAGAAACTCTTCTTTTTCAATTTCGTGACCAATGAGGGTATATATAGTGTGAGTGAAGGAGAGGAAGATGCACACAAAAATCCAGATGTAAAGTGGCTAATAGGTTGCTCGTAGGTGGGCCTTCCTGTAAGCTACTCGCAAGACCCAGGTATAACAGACTTTTAAACTTTAGCATACGGTCCTCACATGAGCTCTCGTGGGTGTTGCAATCCCGACCTACTTGTGAGCTAGTTGCAAAATTCTCTGATTTGAGCAATTCTTCACAAACTTGAGACTAAACCCATATACAATAAATCCCACAAAATATAGATAAATAATTGAAAAAATTACAAATAAATATCAAGTGTAACTTTGATATGATCCCCCCCCCCCCCCCCCCCCTCCCCCCCACACACACAAAGTTAATCACTTAATTGTTAGAAATCTAAAATTGAAAAAAAAAATTGCGATTTTTGAAAAAAGAGATATGAACTCAAGTTCTACTTCTTGAGAGACAGGATAATGTGATTAAACAATAAGGGAAGGTTTAGTATGTTGTAGTAGATCCTATAATGAAATGGTTATCCATGTGTTATTGATTTTTGGTTGCAACGTTGTCATAGATAATATTTATTCCAAAGAAATAACTATTCTTTGAATTGAAGAATAATTATTTTTTTCTAAAATTAATGTAATAGTTATTCTTTAGTACTTGTAATTATATAACAATTTTTAAAATTAATATATTTTTTAAAAAATACAAATTTTTAATACGTAACAACCAAAATTATGAATAAAAGTAGCTAATTTATTACAATATATTTTATTTCTAGTAATAAAGATTATTATTTTAAAGTAATTTCTTAAGGTTTTTGAGAAAAAAGAAAGTTGCTAATTTACGTCATGCACGCATAAGTGAAGTGAAGTCATAGGTGATTCTTTCTTAGTTTAAAGGAATATTGAAAAAGAATTTAAAATGAGTAGAAGAAGATGCCATGTAATTAGTAAATTGTAAGTCATGTCAATGATGTCGTATTTTGTGGTCACATTGACAGTATGTATAAGGAGTCAATTAGAATTTATTGGTAATGGACAAAGAAAACAATTATGATTTCATTAAAACAATTTATACATAAAAGGGATCCAAATCTTGAAGACCCCGACTCCAAAATTTTAAAATTTTTTCGGTGTAAAAGTGTATCCGGATCTTGAAAATTTAGATTTCACTTTTTCTGTCCCCAAAAATGTGATTTTGTATTTATTTATTTATATATAAAATTTAACTAATGACTCTTTGGATTTTTTTATTTATTTTTAAAATTGTACTATATTTATATGAATAATGGCATTTTTAGTACTATAGCATATGTAGCTCTATAAATCATCTCTCTCTCTCTCTCTCATACCATACATTGCTCATTAAAATAGTAAAATAAAAATTAAAAAAAAGTATATCTTTACACTAAAGTATATTCAAGAGATATATTTCTAGAGGTAGACAAGTAAATCTCTCTAATTGAAGTCTTCTATATATTTCAAAAACAAAATTTTTTTTCTTTAATATTGCACTTGGAGAGTTAGAGAGATAAATACTAAAATTTTATTATGTTTTTATTTTTAATCTTTATAAAAAAAGGACAATTGTGAATTTTGTGGCTAGGAATTAGAGATCCTTATTTCATTTGTCTTTTATGAAAAATAATATTTTGTTTTAGTTTTTATTAGAGTTATATTTTTCTTATATTAGCTTGTATATTTAGGCATATGTACAAATTAATTTTTATTTTAAAAAAAATTATTTCAAATTGATTAAAATTTAATATATTTCATAAATTTTAAACCTATTAGTATAATCTAATTTTGTAATCACTAAATTCTTTTGCAAAAAACTTGATCTCAAATGTTTAACGACCACCCCCTCAAAAAAAAAAAAAAAAAATGTTTAACGACCATTAATTATGGTAGATATGACTTAAAAGAGAGTTCGAACGTTACTAATTACCTGGATGAAACCAAAAAAAAAAAGACTAAAATACAAATCAAATCCTTTAAGTTTTGTGATTTGTCATTTTCATCTCTTAAGTTTTATTTTTTGTTATTTTAGTTTTTAAAGTTTATGTTTATTGTCATCTTTCTGTTTATAGACTTCATTAAGTATTAAAAAAATATATATTTTTACTAGTAAAAATTTTTAATTTTTTTTGGTAAAATATACAATTTACATCCTTTAAAATTGGGGAATTATTATTAAAAATTGTTTTAAATACTAAAAGGAATTAATTTTTTAGTATTAAAAAATATTTTTTTATTAGTTAATTAACAGAGTTTATGGAGAAGAGAATTAGCATTGGCAACAAACATAAACGTTAAGGACTAAAATGAACAAAATGAAACTTTAGACCATCTTGGTGTAAATAAGTTTGTTAGATAAGAGAAAATAACATATTTTAAATCATGTTACAAATATACTTTGTGTATGTGTGTGTGTCAGTTTGTGAGTAATGCTCACTTGGCACACACATGATTAATAAAATAAATTTAGTTGCTATTAAAAAAATGTCACAAAAGCATTTTAATAAAAAAAAAAAAATACACATCTGGAATAAAAAAGAACAAAAAAAAAAAAAAAATCTCATTCCTCATTTTTAAAGTAAAAAATAAATAAAATGAATTTAAAAAAACCCAAGATTCCTTTTTTTTTCTTTTTTTTTTTTCCTTCCACTTACTTGGCAACCAATCACAACAATAAATGTAGAGAAAATCTGAATATAAGCTAGACATAACCCAAAGCATTGAGAAAATCCCCATCACTGCTTCAGCAATATTCTTTTACCAAATCAGTTATACACGACCAAAAAGATTTACTTCCGGGGGAAAAAATCTCAATATAACAGGAGAATCAATGAAAATTGATTAGAGAACCAAATAAATCTACTAGAAAGTAATACAACTCTAATTGTGACCTGAGCATGCGATACCCACAAAAAGTGATCTTAAATTCATCAAATGGCCTCCACAATATATACATGTTTTTTCTATCACTTTGGCAACCAAACAAACACACTGAGTAGCACAGCACACCCACCAAAAAAAAAGCCACTAAATCCCCCATCAAACCAAATGAAAATAAACCCCTCACACCTTACCTTTCTGACATGGCACTCCATGATCTTCAACTGGGTGTCTCGAATTGAATTAGGTCATCAATCCTAATCGCCTTGAGCTGGTCCAGTCGATAGTACTAGAGATTCGAGATGTTAGGGAATAAATCACGCATAATAATAATAATCTCCACGATCATGACCACATGGGTGTCTCAGCTCTCAATGATTTTTAAGGGTGATTGGGTTAGAATTCTTTGGGGGTTTGGAGGGCACTATCAGAAATTTTAGCAAGTGAAAGGGAAGAGAGGTGGCACGGAGAGCGACCCAGAGAGAGAAGCACATTAAGGTGAAGATGAAGAATTGGAAATTAGGTTAGGGTTAGGGTTTTAAGTTTTGATGAAGTATGGGATTGAAATTTTAGGTTTTTTTATTTTTTATTTATTTATTTGATAGGAAATCAAAAAGGGTTTAGGGTTAGGGTTTAGGTTTGACTTTGGCGGTGGTGATATTAGGTTTGGGAAAGAACACAACACATGAGAATGAGTGTGTTGTATGGTTGGTTGCCAAGAAAGTGAGAGAAAATAAATTACAAATTTAGTTTTATTTTATTATTATTATTTTTAATTCATTTTTTTTTTTTAAAACGAAAAAATTTGTGGATTTTTTAAAATTCGTTTTACTTGCTAATGTGGCTTCTTCTAATAGCAATTAAATATTTTATTATCTTTTAGTTGTGTGTGTTAAGTGAGCTTTCTGTCAACTACGACAACTATTTCTATCACTGAAATGATAGCGAAGACCAAAATGAAACATTGTTGAAAAACTCAAGGACCAAAACATAAAAACCAAAGTGAAAATATTTCCAAAATATAAGGATCAAAAGTGCATTTTTGCCATATATATTACTCTTTAGATTAATTTATTTTTCTTTGATGTGTTAAGCTTGTCCCCTCCTTAAAAATTTATAATGCTTTGTCACCACTCACATGAGACTACCAATGACATTATTTTTATTGTACACCAATCACAACCTGTCGATTAACAATTTTGAAAAAAAAAAAATTGTGAACTTAATTTGTCATTAGATTTATTAATTTGGGAAAACAAGTTTACAATTGCAAAGACTAGTTCATCAAGTTTGGAATAGGTTCAATTCCCAAATCAATTTGATGATAAGAGAGTTTATCAATTAAGCTAACCAGAACTCATGAGTCATCAAGTTTGGAGTCTTAAATTCTATTTTAAAAAGTTATGGAGTCACATGTAAACAAATAGATCCATATCTTGGTTCAAGTTAAATATTATAAATTTTAATGTGTATTATTCAGTGTTACATAATTTAAAATTTCAAATGATGTTGCATTCTATAGAAATAAACTCTTTTGTCTACTATTTTCATTTTAAATGAAATAGAGATGATCTTCTTCCATGTGTACCAGAGACTGTGATCTCCCAAAACCTTAATTTTTATTAATTTATAATTTTTAGAAAATTTTTAACATCGGAGAATGCAGTAAAAGAGAAGTTATCATAAGTCATAACTAGTCTTTGAGGATATTATTACATTTTTTTTTTTCTTTTCAGAGTTTATTACATAGATATGCTCATATATTGGTTTGTTATTCATATGTCTAGTCTAATGACTCTTGTTTTTAAAAGAAAGTGAAAGAAACCCTTAGAACAACAAATTTTCTTTCCAGGTCTCTCTCTCTCTCTCTCTCTCTCTCTCTCTCTCTCTCTCTCTCAAAGTGAAAATTCTCAATGAAAATTTAATTGTACATTTTTTTATAGATAAATTATTTTTTCGAGAGATGAACTAATTGTACTAGATTCCGAATGTAATGTTACAAAGATATAGTCTTTTATTAGGGTTTTCTCTGGCTAGGGCTTCATGTATGTAGTTTCAACCTTACCTCCTCATCTCATTAGGGTTTTCTCTGGCTAGGGCTTCTCCTTTTTTGCGTGTAGAATTTATCCCTTACCTGGTTTAGGTATTGTTCCCTTTTGTTCCTTTGGTTCGGATCGGTCAAATTGTTGCTTCTGAGGCTCCCGAGTTTCTTCGTAATGGCAGGTTTGGAGGATTTATGGTCGAGGTTTTCTTTATCAGAAGAGGAAGTAAGAGGGGCAGATGTACCCCAACAGGGTCAGGCGACCATCCATCGCCTTGCAGGGAAATTCTTCACCAAGCAAGTAGTCAATGTTGAAACTGTTGCATGTACATTCAAGCCATTGTGGAAACCAGTAGGTGA